>JAVJAQ010000618.1:58882-154295 GCA_032362365.1 Zygogramma bicolorata
GGTGTACTGTTTTCTTAGTAAACAATAGTGCCGTTAGCTGTGAATTAGGTAGAGCACGTGGTCGAGGTTCACTAATGGGCTATATTAACTTAAAATCAAAGTGAAACAATTTAATTTGGACGCCACCCATTTCTTCTCATGAAAGATTGCTCAGATCTTGTTCGAAAAGGGAAAACAAGATACAAAAAAAAGTTGGTGTACACTTCGTGTAATATTTATGAACTACACATCAATATTCAATACTGCTGAAAGGTGGGAGGAGTCCGAAGTCAAACAAAAACCTTCCTTAAATATTATGAAATGAAAAACCCCTTATGACATACACAAAAAATAATTAACGGTCAATCAACTTCATGGAAATGACACTTTGGTGTTAAATAGTGATTTCAGGTCAGTTAAACCAAAATACAATATGAATTTATCATGTGATGACCTTTTGCAAGTGTTATGAAAATATGAGAGCGATCGTCCAGTACTGTACGAGGGCTGTTACACACAAATATGATGGAAGTAAAAAAAAGTAGCAGGTAAAACATGAAAAATATCAAAGTTGGTTTATGTATACTATCCTGTATAGACTATGCAGTAGTCTAATGTCCCACGAAGTTGGTTGAAGCCAAAAGTTGTACCATCCACTCAAATCAGGTACGTCGTATCCAAGCAATGAAAGGAAAGACAGCTAGGGGAGTAGATGAAGCATCCTTGGGCTGAGCAGTTTTTGACAGGCTTCTCAGATGGACCACCCTCTCAGTCACCATAACCAGGTAAAAAGTGGAGAGACGAAAGTCTGGGGAAAGTAGTTCATCTGGAGTGGTTGGAACGGTTGCAAGGTTGAACTATCTTCTTTTCGCCTTCGAAAAACAAGAAATGTAGAGACAAAAATCCTGAATCCTCATAACCAGGTACTATCCAGAAAGACGATTTTAGCAGGAAAATAATCCATCATTGGAACATCTCAGGAAAACTCAACCAATAATCATGAAAGTTGCATTCAGTCTTGACTAACAAAATGGCGGACAGGGCCAACGGGGTGGCTTCTACCAGCAAAATAACACAAAAGGAAATCTTCCCATACTCCGAAGAATTACCCAAATAGAAGGGGTGGAGATTCTTCAAAAATCCCTCCTCCATAAAAACCTTTTGAAGAAATTGAAATTTAGAATTATGGATACCAAAAAAATGCAAAAACTTACCTCGTACCGAGGTTAAATGCATGTCCCAGCAGGAACAAATACAATATACATGATGTCCAAGCACTTTGGAACATTCATAAGCATAATCAATCCACTCTGGATATAATTTTATCAATAAAATTGATTTTTCTGTCGGATCACTAATATCGACTGGCGTCGTTTCTTACACGAACAGAAGAATGAAAAGCCGACATGGCTACCTCGATTTCGTCGAGCTTCTTCCAGAAATTTCAATACAAGTAACGACATCTAATTAAACAACTTTGAACAGAGTAATACTAGACAGCTAAACAACGAAAACAGAGTAATAACACAAAACGTGTCTCGTTAATTAAGGGTAGGCCACCTGGTGGACGATAGCCGAATTGGTAATTCGAACACGGGATAACGTTCTCTCAATATCCCTATCAATAACATAACTCTCTACTAGAAACTGCCGATTCATCCGGACTTATCCATTGCCTTGCCTTAGCGTTCTGAATATTATTTTATCTACACCCGTACTCTAATAATACGCTTATATGCCCACAACCCGTTTTATAATGAAATCCATTACGATACAGATTTTCATTACGATACAGATTTTCAACCAATGGAAACCCATTATTTTTCAATCAAGCATGATGTGCAAGCTTTGCATTTTGACGTTTGTCAAGTCAAAATCAGTAGGTATTGAATTTTTGAAGAATTTAGTCAATTTTCGATAATCGTATGAAAATGTCTTATAGCAGTGATATAGAAGAATTATCAGCGACCCTCCACAGATGTCTTAGACAAGAAAAAAATTCAATCGAAAGGATCATATTTTTCATTTGACAAATGGAACACATGTTTTTATTTCCAACCAGATTACATTGGCTATCATGTCCGAATGGTCAAAGGCGCCGGCAGTGGAAAATTACGTCCAGGTTCGAATCCTGACCTCGGCAGAGTTTTTTTTTCATTTTTTTCTTCTTTTCATTTCTCATTCTTGTATTTTCCGTGGTTATACCATTAATTATAATTTTGTAGAGAAGAAATACGATTGATTACCTACTATTATTGTGTTCAATATAAATAACTAATAATATAATATTTTTAGTTCTTCATTATTAATTGGGTGTAGATAAAATAGCGTATGCAACTCTCATGTAATGGTTATTAATACACTCGCATAAACCATACGAAACTCACCTTCGGCTCGTTTCGTATCCCGGTTTATGCTCATGTATTAATAACCATCATTACACGATCGTTGCATAATATACTAATAAGTTTCATGACTCAAGCAATTTTTGAATACCAATGAGATAACCACACCTGAAAAAACTGCATATCTTGATAATTACTGTTTATATGTGTCAATGCAATCGATAATGTCAGATTCATTTCCGATGGGAAAATCGTCAAATCTAAACATACCCACAGTCAATCACGAGGTTCACCGAAATAGTCAAATGAATTGCTGTTCGATTAAAAATAGCCCCTTTTATGGTAGATGGTAAAGGGTCGTTGGAAGGGTAAAAAATTATGCCATTTCACGAAGTGGATCGTGCATATTTATAGTTTTTGATTGGTTCGATTTCCGGGGGCGGTACACGAGGCAGAACGGACGGAAATTGTCTATCTAGATGTACATATTCGCGAGGGATTACTCGATTCCAATCGGAAGATACGAGATACTTTCTGATTGCAGATGCACTAAACGTGTAATTAGGTTTCAGATTTTTTCCCCGTTCCAGTCGTTACCAGTCGAATTCAGTAAAAAAAGAAAATAATAATAAAAGTAATATCTGTAACTCACCTTGATAAGCTATGCTTTCGGGTGAGCTCACGTACGAGCATTCACAAGAAATATCGTAGTTTTGTCGTTTTTATTATTTTTGCAAAATAATGGAAGATTTCTCAAATGTGAAAGAAGAAATATCTTCTTAAATATAAATCTGAAAGAATTATATTTCTAATAGTCAAAGTTAAGTATTTTCTGAAAGATTATGTAGGTAGTGCATATGTATTACTTTCATTTTTGATTATTTGCTTGAAGAAGCCCTATACTGCGTATAGCGAAACAGTTGTCAAGATTTTGTAAACGTTACGATATTGAAAATCTTACAGGAGAGTATTTTTGATATGGATTTCCATCAAGAATAATGAAAATAAAGTTCAAAACTAATTTCCAATTACAACGTACTTTTATTTAAGTATCGTCTTTCAGTATAATCACTCAGATAAGCTAAATCAGTCACATTAAATTAAATTGTCCGATAGTTGGTGTAAATACATTTCAAACACAAATAAGTACTGCAGTTTCCTGTACGACCCTTATTGACAATGGGTTGGCAAAACCGCGACACGTCTTTTGTTATATAAGAGCCGATTTTCTAATAGAGGTAAAGTCTCCTTCAAATATTGAACATCGAAATTGGTCAAAGGTTACCCTATAAAACGTGAAAGCCTAATTATGATTGTCAGAGATGTGATTCGAGTATCTGAAATACAGATACAAGATACGTATTTCCATCTTGTTTATAAAATCCTTTTCTGAACTTTCTCACTTTCTACCTTATCGGCTATGAAGTCGGCTATTTTTTGTGTGATGTCAGCAATAGATCAATATAGCAAATCCTGCAATTTTGGCCAAGCATCACATCCGTTCTTCAAAATGAAATGGGTTCTAAAAGAGCTGAAGCAATATGTAAAAGTACTCTTCTCCTAACTGAAACAGGAAAAATTAATCGATCTCAAAAACAAAAATCAGAGGCCTCAGAAAATATTGAAGGTGATATAGAAAAAAAGTTTGATATGATTTTGATTCCTTTATTGCAAGTTGCTAAAACACGGGGCCTTATAAACACTGCAATACCTGAATAATAACGATATTATTTCGAAGAGCATAAATACCCTGCAACAGAAATACATTTTTGAAACGCAACACCTGTTCTGCCCGTCTAAAGCAACTAGTTTTTTTTGTGGGCATGATTAGGAGGCCTCATCTGAGAAGAATGAGTGATAAAAATGTTTGAATTACTAGTTTTACTCAAAAATATAATATTCTGTATTTTTTTCCATATTTTCGCTACCAACGCGATATATTCGTGAATAATTATTGTGAGAAATAAATCCAAATTCATAAAAATGTCTTGCTTACGAAAATAATTTTTCTTTTAGGGAGTATTTAAAAGATTCTTATATTGTATCTAGTATTTCAGATACTATTTTCGAAAAGTATTTTACATCTGGTATCTGAAATCCTGACACTTTGTGGAGGGTATCTTGTATCACTGATGACTGTGGGCATTGTGGCTCTGTATATGGAATTTTATCTAATGTCGACCTGCAGTTCCGAACCTATATCACCTGCATTTTGGAACCTATATCACCTTTTTGGGTATATGGCGACAACGATGTTCTTTATCTTTGTCAAAGTATAAAACAAAGATTTAAGTGGCATGATTCTGTGAAAAAAAAGATTTTCAAAACAATCTCACATTTAGTTTTGTTGGTGTTGTCCAGAAGCAGGGATTACGAATAAAACACGATCATCTGAAAGATTTAAAACATTGGTAAAGTAAAATGAATCAGAGACGTTCGTTTTGTAAAAAAATGGAGTTTTAATTCATGAACAAATAAGTATATACACTTCGTACTCAGAAATTCTCTGACTCCGTCAAAATTGAATATGGTGGTGTTGTTCTCTCTAATGTTCTACAATGTTTCTGTAAGTCGTATTTATTCTCTTTCAATCTGTCCATCAAATATCTTGTGGTATGTCCTATATGTACCGATACCTAACCCATTAGTGATGATTTCTTGGTGTCTGTTTCAGGTTTACGGAAAGCGGACGCGCCCTCTGCCGCTGGCGGCGGCACCCAAGTGCCCCCGACCGTAGTTTCGCCGGTTTACCCCGTCGTCAATCAGTCGGCGGTGTTCGCGGAGCAAAAAGGCTGCGGCTGGGGCTACAGCAACCGCCTGGTCGCCCCCCCGACGGCCCAGCCCAGCCCGTGGGTCACCCCGAGGAACATCGGGGGGCCGCAGTGCACGCAATGCCCGGGAATCTGCCCCGTGCCCCGCAGCTCCAGCAACCCCGGAACCTCCTCCCAGGTAATCGTTTTCTAGATTCAATGCCACGAGCGGGATTTTTGAATTCATCGAAAAACTTCCGGTGGATTCTACCAATGGACACCAATGTGTATTCCCTCTAGTCGCACCTCATCAATTCATTATAATATTCATCTGGTAGTAAGCGAACTATCAGCCAAAAAATGCTCGAAGCGTGCTAAGACATTGTCATATTCCTAGATAAAACTATACGCTTCCTAGTAATATTCTTTGTTGGGGTACATTTTGATTTCAATTGTTTATGGCATTAGATATTTCCTGTCATACTAGTTCATATTGTGTTTATGGTTTTTACCTACCATTGCAGTGTACTTTGCGGCCCGTGCGGGTATGAAGTTCACTATAATATCAGCGGGGGCTATAATGCTTCGAAATTAGTATGCAACGTTGAAATTTTTCTGTGTTTTCCTACCGAAGAAATTGGTGATACGCAGCGCTGTTGCAGAAGGTTATGTAAAAAATTCCTTATATCGTAAAAAATCGTTTCTGTTCAGATTTTTCCAATCGCCACAACTGTGTCCTCCTATTCTTTGCAGCGACAGAAGATAATAATTCGACGCTTGTTCAAAACATGTTTCAGTCAACAACTCCAGGGATCAAAAGTGTAACTTTTATCCTTGAAATCAGGGATTGAAAGTGTACTTTCAACCCTTAAAGTGCTTAAATGTTATTGTATTATTTTCGTTCCAGGGTTCGTCGTCAAATTCTACGACGAGGAAACAGAGGCCGGTCAGCCAACCGATACCATCAAATATAAACGGGGAGATCGTGCCCAAATCTCCTCTGCCTGAGATCTCGGAATTCTCTCCGAATAGTCCACAGTATGCTTCTAGCAGTAGTAAGTATGACGAACAGTTTAGAGATTCACCTTCCAACCGTTTTAAAACTACCCACTTTGCAAAATATCAATTTTCGATATACTAATTGGTATCCCAGCGTTAATCAGTAATATAAAATTGACCCGTTTTGCTAGATGTATTTTTTGGACGTGTGGTTATTGGCAGTATTTTCTCACAAACATACGATATTCATAGATGAAAGGAATATGAAAATAACAAAGTTGGAATAATTGCCTATTACGAATTATAAGACAAATTACTGATACTTGAAGTTGAAAATATTATGGAACACTCGTGTATTCGCGTTTCAATGATACTTTTTTTCAGTTTTGGATGAAGTAGGAGCCAAAGATGAACAATCAACTGGGGAACCCACATTGAAAACCCGAAGTCTGCCGGCTTGGGTCAGATCAAAACCCAGACCACTGTCTACAGAAGACGACATTAACGATTTATATGCTAAGGTGAGTTCACCGCAGTGGTAGTTATAGGTTTTTATCAGATATATTTGTTCAAACGCAGTTTACCCTGAATGGACCTATGAAAAATTCAGAAATACGTCAACTTCAACTGTCAGGTTGTCAAATTTACGTGTCGACCACTTCTTCCTCGTAGCAATCCTCAGTGACACCTCATGAAAAATATTTCAAATCAGTTGTTCATTGGTTATCTGAAAAATTACCATTATTCAGGCATGTCTTCTGATGGGAGATAAAACTTTTACAACCAAGGTGAATGATCAAAAAATGTTACCCAGGTGAATAATAAAAAACTGACAAAAATGTAGTCGCTCCGATTTGGATGGCAACAAATCGCAACTTGCGTTGATTGCCGCTCCAGACCAACCAACCAACTTGCTCTCATATTAAAATCACTATCACTCATTTTCAGTTCGTCAGGAATTTTAATACGTCTATTTCCTGACAGCCACGGCAAATTTCGTTTCAATTCGTTTGATAATTGGACTCGTAGCCTACTTGATATATAGAAATTTCGGTAATATGTTTAATGAACACGGTGAACGGCGTTGCACCTTATTAATTGTAATTGAAAATCTAATGAAAAACGAGTAGTACGTCGCACGGGGTATTACAATTTTATACTGCATTTCTTCAAGCAGGCGCCAATTTTTTTTACAGGTATCTAGGGTCATGATAAGTTATTCCAGATCAGGATCCACTTCAAGCAATTTGTTTATAACAATTATTTAAACAAATTTACAAATTTAATTTTTTCGCTTTTGAAAAAAAAATCTCATTCTTTGTTCAATTGTAAGAAGAAAAGGTCTCCTGAGATTTTTTCCAAAGTGCCAAATCAACCCGTAAAAAATCTATAAACATTCAAAAAGTAGGAAAAATGCGTGATTTTGAGGTATTTGGCTATTTGAAGGATTGAAAAGCAATTATTTCATCATTCTGTGCACGATATTCCCAAATTCAAACCTCCAACTTTAAATTCAGAAATTCTATTTTTCGACTTAAATAAGTTATCTCATGTTATTAATTCTATAAACAGGCATTCTAGCAGTGCACATAACATCACTAGTGATGACTTTCGTTTTTATTTCAATTTATTGCCACAATTCAAATGTCACTATTTAAAATATTATTTTCATTGTAAGCTTTCAATACCAGTATATCAAAAGAACAAGATTTCTGAGTCAGAAAAGAAAATGGCGGCCGTTTCACGAAAAATGGTGTTTCGTAAAAACCGTTTTGTCAGAAACATTTGCGGCCTCATAAATGAGTTGTAGTTTCTTGAGATGCAGACTATCGATCTAGAGAATGTACTGTAAATAATACTTGCATGCAGAGTGGCATCAGTAGATCCGCAATATGGCAACCAATACTCTTTATCTGTAGATTTTATAGTATCCGATGTAGATGATATAAATTTTGATATCACAGGTATCAATATCAAATGCACTAGTGACGAGATAAATTTGAAATATAGCGGTCATAAGAGCGATTTATCCATTAGTCTACAAATTTTACCAAAATAATCCAGTCGGTGGAAAACAAAGGTTTTTTTTTATTATTATTATTAACACTTTATTATCCCAAGAAACCTTATAGTTTATAACAGGGATACAACAAACATATCTTAATTAAAAACTAAACTCAAAAAAATAAGCTATTGAGTTATAATAAATATAAATTTAACTAGTATCATCAACAAATGATTGAATCAGAAATATCACCTTTTTATTCTTTTAAATCAAATTCAATAAATATTTCTTCAAATTTTTTTTGAATAAGATTTTGCTTTTTATTTCCTTCAAGTTTACGAACGTATAATTTATAATTCAAATTTGCAATTGATCGAAACAAAATGCTGGACGTAGATCACAATACCGGGAAATAAACTTATTTTCTTAGGATTTTGGGAGGTGAGTACGTGGATATCGACTTTTTCTGGGTTTCAGTGAAATTATCAACAATATTTAATCTATATAATTTATTAAACATCAACATTTAATTTATTATAATAAACGATCAATAATTATCTTTGGAAGTATTTGAACAATTATCACCACAATTCAAAGAAGAGGTAGCTGAGAACTTGCGCAACTGCATTGATGCGCACAGTTAGTCTTGGAGTAGTTTTTAGTAGTCGATTATTTCCCTCAATGCGAATAAACGATGAAACAGTCGAAGGCTAGACTGCTTTTACAGAGTTTTACAGCGATACAATGCACTAGACCTTTTAACCGATTGAAATGTTCGAAATAAACCGGGCGTTTGGATCACTTTTCAGGTACTATCTCTGGTACTATATTGTTCCTGTGTTCGATTTTGATGTTTCCTGAGTTTACATGTTTTCTGGAAATAATCTAAACATATATCCCTCCTTCACCAAGTTCAATCGACCAAAATGCGTGCATTTCCATGATTTTCAAAATTTTGCTTTCAGGCAAATGCTTTGGTGTATAATAATTTAAAATAAAATCCCTCGACCCGCGGTCTCGGGATTTTATCAAATTATCATACACTCAAGTCATTTGCTAAGCAAAATTTCGAGAATCATGGAAGTGCAGCACACATTTTAACCGATTAAACTTGGTGCACTCGGGATATAACCCCCGATGAAACCCGATGTACGTTCTAATTTACAAGCACTTGGATGAAATCGTGTCAAATGTAAAATACCTACTTTCATTCTCATCACGCCGCCAGTTTTTGTTTTTCAAACAACACCATCTCTCTGGAAACGGCCGCCATTTTTTTTACTTCAAAGATTACCGATTTCATTACTCTGGTATTTCATACTTTAGATAAAAATAGCATTCGGCCTGTGGTATCAAATAATCAAAATAATAATCTACATAAGATGGGTTGCGTCATTCAAAAATTTCAACCTATATATCAAAAGTTTGAGCTTCGAACTTAAGAATGTTATGGTTGAAATGAAGAAATAATTACTCACAGTTACACATTTATTGTACTTTTTGAGTGTTTATCGATTTTTTACGGCTTAATTTGATAGTTAAATTTCAATATACCTTTTCCTCTTAGAATTGTGCAGAGATTGAGAAACAATTTTTTCGGATGCAAAAAAAAATTAAATTTGTTTATTTGTTTAAATAATTGTTGTAAACAAATTGCTTGACGTGGATTCTGGTGGATCCTCATCTTAAATGACTTATCGACAATATCTAACTGTGAACAAAATTTGGCGCCTGCTTGAAGAAATGGTTTTTTATCCCGTGCGACTAGAGATGTTTATTTGTTAGTACCCTTCTGCGGATATAAAAGTGCTTTCTATATAATAGCTCAATTCTCATCATAGGTGTATGATATACTATTGTCCTGGAACGTCTTTCCATACTCTTCAATTTCTGCGTTTACAATTTCATCATCCAATAAATTTCATATCAGTCGAGCTTTGATGCATATCTTTTTTCGTTGTATCAGAGTTACCGAAACTCAGTTGAATCCTTTATTCGCAGGTGAATTTCAGCAAGAAGAGGAAAAACCGCATGCGCAACGACGAAGCGGCCATCATCGCTTTGAGCAAGTCCCGCAGCCAATTCCTCCACAAGGACACCGATTCCCTCGTGGACAACGAAGCCGTTATCGTCTACGACGAAAGGACGGCGTTATAGACACCAAAAAAATGAACAGCGAATCGATCTCTGAATCGCAATTCGTTGATACGATATCATTCGAAGTGAACATATCGTACACCATTTAAGACTTCTAGAACGACAAATAAAATTGTTATTAGCTGTAAGGTTTCGAAACGTTTTGACTTGTCGAATATATTTTCTGTGATAAAACATCTTTAGGCTTTTATGGTTAGTTTAAGTGAGATTGGGTGTATTTTAGATTTGCAAATTTTTATAGACTGGGATATCGTTGTGAAATGGTAGAATATTTCTCTCGTCGTGACAGGTCAATCATGTTCAAGTAACTTGTTTTAGACTAGTTTCAGGTGTTTAGTTTGAAGCCAAATATCGATACTCGATTACAAAGTGGTCGTTATCCATATCTTATTAGAATTTATCGTTTCAACTCTTCTCAGTAGCTAATTGAAAATATGCACAGTTAAAAAAAGCGAATCAAATTTCATTTGGTAGGATTTTCACCCATATAAATTAAATAGATAATCAATGATATTGTCCCCTTCGATTTTTTATTCTTAAAGATTTATAAATTACGAGTAATTTTTATACTCGTGCCCAGATTATTTATATTTTGGAATTATATTGACATATGCACTTCTTTGCGAGTTTCATTTTTTTCAGATATGAGATAACATTTTCGGCTGATGTCTTCATTATTATTTTTCATGAAGATTCCGATTTCAGTTCACTATCATCATTATCATTTTCAAGCGCAAGAATTCTGACATCAACTCAAGCACAGATTCTTGAATATTTCCTTAAGAACTGGAACTAGAAAAAAATATTTTTTTTTTGGTCGAGAAGTTATTAAAATCTCGTCTGGTTTTGTGATTTGAATTATTTTGTCAACCTGAACCTCCAGGAGAAGGAAAACTCATCGAGTGCGAGTAGTTTTCAGTTGGTGGTAGAGAAAGTGATTTCTGTTAACAGTTTTCAGATTTACGCCAAAAAATGGATTCTCAAAAACTCTTTAGATTATTTTTTTCAAAACCTTATAAATACAACTTTTCTATTTTGGATGGCGGTGTGCTGATATTTCCATCTATTGTTTTTGGTTTAAATATTTATTCACTTACTATTCATTCTAAAAATGTAAATTTGAGATTCAATGTGAATGAATTGTTATTATTATTGAAAGATTCAAGACATATATGCACTGCCACGAGAAATTTTAAGGGAGTTGAGAGAGTTCACAAAAAGCGTTTCATTATATATTAATGTCTTCTGAGGAACATTGATTAAGATGATTTCCTTCATGAAGAGTGGAAGTCACAAGATTAAATCCATCAACTAAATGGAACATCTTCAGAAGGAAAATAAAGAGCAGCTTCCGAATAAATATAAATTTAATTGCATATTGAAAAATCTACAGTGAACGGGAATGAGTTATATACATTATTTACAATTTCCGCGTCAAGAATGTATACAATATCACAAAAATTGACGTTACAACCAAAATAATAAAAGCAGTTCATTTACACATCAAAATTTGACCAGTCGGACTACTATTCCAATCAATCGATATACAAGTAAGACTAGTAAATGTCTATTTAAAGTACTCCGTTATACATAAAAGAAGGGGAATCAGGAAACAACTGACAGAACACACATTATCCTGTTTAATAACGTATAAGAAATCGGTTGAAACCTGCCAGATACAATCAAATATCGGTTCTGATATTAATCAAAAGAGTAGTATTGAACTTATATTGAAAACTATTTTTCTTGTTTACATTCACAAGTTCGATGTGGAATAATATTCAAAAATGCAGCAGGGATAACAAATTCGACAGTGAACGATACTATGTAAGCCAATTATTCAACTTAAAATACATACAATGGAATCATTTAGTCTTAAAATCTGGCAATTATTCATCTGTTTCAATATGTACAGTGCCTAATTTTACTAATTTCAAATCATTCCTCCATCACATTCCAACTTATATATGACAAACAATATTCCCGACGTGAATACAGATCAGGACATGTCCCTGTATATTTATTTGATTTTGTGATATTGACTTTTAAAAATTACTAGATTTTTCAAATTATCCTGACCTTCGTTCGGAAAAAATAAAAGCATTGTAAAAGGGGAAAATATTACTCATAAATAATAAGAACTGTTTCGGAAGTAATTGAAAAGTTGTTAGTCCATTGTATTACTGGACTCCTTCCCTTACTGAAAAATTAGTTTGATTGGCCAACATTCACTTTTGAAGTTTTTGTCGAAGTATTGTTTGTTTTACATTGATTTGGAGAAGAAAAAATAAAAAACATTTTCAAAACTTTATCCCTTCAGAAGAGGTGAACACAATGATCGTTAATTAGAATTATACACACCTGAAGAATTAGGCCTGAATTCACCAAAAAAGAAAGCTCAGTTCAAACTCCAAGAGGTGCACGCTCAAGAAAAATCTGACAGAATTTGCTTGCATTCTCTGTCAGATTTTACTTTCCTTGAGCCACTTGTAATTCAAATTTCGTCAATGAAAAACCAATGCTAATCATCGGCCAAATTGAGGAATTTTGTATTCCACTAACTCAACAACTTTAAATCACCTTTTCCACAATGGCAGTATTATGCAAGAAAATAACGCCTGTTCATTCATTCACCGATTCCAGTAATTGGTGTAGTAAGTAACAATTTCGCAAGCAAGAATCGGTAAGAACTGAACCTTTGGTATAAAAGCGATCAATTACCCTACATCACAATTTGATACATATACTTACTCCCAACTTACTCCAAATACTTTTTTTCCTGAAGATGTTAACCTTGTTAGCAAAACACGCGTCGTGTCGAGTGATTTCAGTGATGATATTAGTGTAGTAAAGGCTGTACTCAGTGTGTTATGTGGCTCCAAACCCCCCAAATATTTTTCCTATCAACCAAACACCAAGAGGCGTATCCGAGTTTGCTGCAAAATTCTGTCAGAGTTCTCGAAACTCCAAATTACTGGCGCCGGAAATTTCAATGGGTGGAAATTCGAATGCACCAACACGAAACATAACGATGCAAAAGGAGAATAAGTATTCAAATTTCATAGAAAAAAATGAAGAATTCGCATTAGCGATAAGCTCATCCCAATCTTAATTTCATACATTCGGGTTGAAACCCACTGCAAAATATTTTTTTAACTACTGCCTTGAGGGTAATTGATGTCTAAGAAAAGAAAAGCTGTTCAGAGACGTCACTGATTAAACCTTCGAATTAAATCGGCGAATAAACGAACGAATCGCCACCTGTGTAGACCTGCCATGTTTAATTGTGACATTCTATAAATTGTTTGAAAACCTCGAAATATTTGCTGTATGGGCATTTTCCCAAGTACTAATTGGAAGTTTTGATAGCTGTTGTCTGACAAATCAGGTCAGAGGTTTCATTCGAGAAAACGCGCTTCAAATATATCATTAGTTTCGAAGCATAGACACTCTTGACAGTTATTACAATGATTGATCGACAGGTCAGACCACAGAGTGATTGAGATGACTCAAACTCTGATGTTGGAACTTATACCTGTGAAAATTATTGGTAATATTGGCGACACATGCCTACTATGATACTAGGCTTCATGACGAAGAGTTAGAAATTTACTAGGGAATTTATTGTCAGCCGATCATCCGTAAAAGTGTCGCCATAAAATCCTAGACAATACCGCATCGGTTGCAACACCAGAGTTTTCAGACATCTTGGCGGGAAAAATCGTAGATTAATCTGGCATCGAAAGTGATATGGGAGAAATTCTACAATAAAATGTATTCGGTCATCGGGTAGGCAAAATTAGAATATGGAATGAAATCGCGACTTGACCATAGTCGATACACAGGGAGATCTCCGCGAGTCGAGTTCTATTCCGAAAACATACGTGTCCGTATTTCAATCTCCGTGTAAACGTAAACCTCCAATAATTCAAGACAATACCAACCATCAGCTGTTCGGGTAGTTTTTCGCCTTTGTCGCGACGAGAGTGTTCTTGGGCTTGCTGCCGAACCACGACTTCTTCCACTCCATGGTGTCCTGGATAAGTTTCTCTTCTTCGGCCGTAAACTTGAGCACGGTAGCGATCGCCTGGAGTTACGAGAAAATTCTATTCATACTCAGATCAACATAAATGCAAGAAATGCAGACTCTCTAACAGTTTTAAAACATAATGTGAGTGAATTTGAATAGTATCCAAGGTATATGGGTATCTCTATATGCTAATTTGCCGAAGCACACACAAGATATGGGATTGAAACATTTCATAGAAGACTGTGAAGGAAATTTTATTGGCAAGTTTATACTATTCCGTTGAAGAATGCATCACCGACAACATATTGGTTTTTTTTGGCTCTCAGCAAGCATATCAAGATGGTGCCAGTTCTCGTTTTTTTTTCTTGTGGTTTTTAATATATTAATTTTTTGTATTAGAGAGGTGGGACCACGGGGGTCTTTTACGTGTACATCTATCAGAAGATGGCTGCCATGAGAAGTACCAATAAAGTCTTTGTCCTATACAACAAATGAACGCATCCCCACTCACCATATACAGATAAAAATATCATCATATCTGTTTTCAAATCCTTTTTTTCGAGCAGAAATAGATTATTGTTCCTGCTGTTCAGTCATTATTCGTTACTTCATATACAGTGTTTATGATTTTACTCTTCTTCCACTTTGAAATTATGTTACTTAGAAAGGTTGTAATGAAAAATGAATTTTTTTTTAAACTTATTGAAATAACGGAAAAATATAAAAATCGAGTTTAATTAGTAAAAATCAAGGAAAAATGTTAGCAATGAACCGTAACAATTCTGTTCCAGTAAACGGCATAAGAGGCCTGTTCTGACTGTCCTGATGAAATGCGCTCTTGTATTTAGAGCAAGCTCAGAAAACTTAAAAGTTTTTCATCTAGTTAAGAATATACACTTTCAAATATTTTTATTTTTAGAATCATAGTGAAATTTTCAATGAGGCATCTGCAATTCCGAAGGCTGAATTTTGCCATAAAAGTTTCCAGTGTGAAGTAGCAAATTTCTGAACAAACTCATTCAAATTTAGGAATAAAAGTGGTTGCCTTTGTTTCGATTTGACGGTACTAACAGTATCTGGTTAATGAATTATGATGAATGGCAGAACTCGTAGAAATATTAATGTGAACATGGAGTTATTGAAAAAACACTCCCAAATGTTCCATTGAAAGAGCAAAAAAAAGAGGTATGAAACTCAGTTGATGTCTATGTTGACAAAGGGCGGAAAGTATGTATACTATACTATTTCATTAACAATCATTCGGAATAATTCCATAAAATGAACAAGAAATGAATAATTACAAGATCAATTTCAAGACATTTTGTGTTTCAAGTTTTGAATCCCACTGATAATTCACAAATATCAATTGTGTCACGGAGATTTCTGTAAATGGACTATATTTAGATTACTCACGGAAATATTGGCGGCATTTTCAACAATAAAAATGGACTGGCCCTGATGAGCTACAGAAGCTGTCCTTGGAAAAATGGATTTTAAAAAGTGAATGGGGTTGAAATTTTTGGAGAGGTTTGAGGTTTTGGGGGAGAAAGTGGGAACTAATATCTTTTTTGCATGTTCGGTACTGAGAGTGTGTGGTAGCTAATCATTTTGTATAATTCCATTGGTTTGTGCACGTCAGCGGGGATCTGAGCCATTGATGGATTCCGAAAGAGTAAAATGACGTTTCAAATGAAATAGGTTGGAAACATTTGAAAGAGATTGGGAAAATTATTTCCTACCTCGTCTTGTTCTGAGTGAACAATCGGTCCCTTTCCAACCTAAAAGTAGGTTTTAAAATGATGGTGGATGAAAGTTCTTGTTATAGCAGTGGGTGTAATATTATTTCAATTAGTATAACTACTTTTCTTTCGGCTTGAAGGCCGTCGTTCTTTGGAATTTCTTCCTAACGTTTCGCTAGCGCGAGTGGCCAGCTTCTTCAGAGGCTTATTCATTTCCGATGACTAAACGTTTCGATTTCTTAAGGCGTATTTATATTGATGCAGATAGTCTGGAGTGTTCTGCCGAAAATCAAGAATAACTAATGAAATCACAGCAGGTAGTGCGGCAACTAATAATGATGATTATTTCCCAAACCCGACAGAAGTAATTAACACTCCAGACCACCTGCATCAATATAAATACGCCTTGAGAAATCGAAACGTTTAGTCATCGGAAATGAGTAAGCCTCTGAAGAAGCTGTCCATCACTCGCGCTAGCGAAACATTAGGAAGAAATTCCAAAGAACGACGGCCTTCAAGCCCGAAGAAAAGTAGTTACACTAATAACCTCGGCCGCGAAAGCCTTAACCATTTCGTCAATTATTTCAATATCAGTCACTTTATGGATAGTCATGGCACGTCATGTGTGCACTGGTCTGAGAGAATTGACATATTATTCCGTGTTTATGCGTAAAAGTATCATTTCAATTTTCATTTGGAAAACAACAAACTCGACTCGCCTTGATCAAGTGTTGGGCTTCGTACTCTCTGCTCGTGAGGAACTTGATGACGACGTGCTTCAAGTACTTGAAGTTGACGTCGTCGTCGAGGGGGCGTGCCGCCCCCCCGCACCCTCGCGTCGACACTTGCGTGGGCGTGAGGACGGCGGGAGCGCCGGCGGAGTAGGCGTCCACCAGGTCGGAGTGGTAGCCGGGCAGGCCGGGCGTGCGCAGCTCGTGCTGCAGCGTCTTCTTCAGGTCGGCGAGGCGCAGCTGCAGCGTCCGAATGTTCTGGAACGGGGACACAAAGATACGTTCGTCAGATAAGCATCCAAACCACATATTTATCGTACGAAAGCTGAACATGAGTCGAATGAAAAACGATTTTTTTCAAGAAGTAATTGTATAAAGAGCCGAATTCACTTCCATTATAAAAACTATTCTTTAATTCAAATAACCAGAAAACTACTAGGAAGAGCATTTATCTATCATAAAGAAATGACTTTTCACAGTATGTTTTGGTGCCAGTCCTGAAAGTTTTTAAACCAGTTCACATTCTTATTGTTGCCTTTTTCCTTTGGATCCGGCAATAAATGACACTCGGTATAACGAAAACGAATCGATTTACTCAACACTGAATTACACAAAATAAATTATTTCAAACCATAGTAGCCAGAAATTTGAGACGAAGAAATAGAAATAATAAAAAACAAATAAACGAAAATATATTCAACAAATTCCTCAGATAAAAATGATCATTCCTTAAATCTGAATTGTTGAAGATCCATAGTCATGGATCTAAGAAATTTGAACAGTTTCCCAGGTAGGTATATGGGAATAAAATTCTTCAACCACCTACATAACCACTATAAAACCATGAATATTTTGACAATTGAAATATAAATTAAAGTTCTATTGCTATCTAAGGCATATTACAGTGTGAATGAATTTTTTTCGGACACTTTCGATTGATTGCGATCTGCATTTTTCTTCCATTTCCATTTTACATAACTGATTTTATATATATATATAATGCATTTCTTTAATGTCTCCTCACCCTTTTATTTTTTGAACGGGTTAACTGAAAAAGTTGAAACTTGCGATAATGAAACTAATGCATAAATACTATATTTTGGAGTGAAATTGACAGATGAAAATCTCAAGATGGCGATGACTAAATATTATTTTATTCTATTCTAACCTAGGTTTATCAGAAGATAATCAAACGTGTAAGTAATAAATTCAATGTAAGAACAATATTCAAAACAGATAACATGATTAGATCCCCAGTAAGTTGAAATAAACTTCTAACAGAATTCAATAAATTGTGTTTTTAGAGTCCCATGTGTATATGGCAGTGTTTATACTGGCGAAACATCTAAGACATTAAAAATATGAACAGATGAATATAAAAATAACTTACGAAGAAGTCCAGATTGGTTTAAAATATATCATTTTTAAATAAAGCCCTTGCAGAAATACCAATAAACATACAATTTCGAGGATCAGAAAAATATTCACGATAAATGGATGAATATTAAGATGGTGCTTTTTGAGATTCGGAACGAAAAATGTTTCAATTACATACTTTGCTCTTCTCAGAAAGCTGATCTTCGAGTTCTGCTATGTTATTCCTCAGTTTCTGCTCTACCAGCACGCTCTGTTTCAGTTTGCCGTTTTCCTCTTCTAGTCGAGACAACTTCGCTAGCATTTCATTCGTCTCCCTCGCTTGTTGCCTCATCTCTTGTTTGACCAGCTCCATCTGCTGGCCAATCTCAGCGTTACGCAACAGCGCGGTATTTTTCTCCGACGTGACCCTAAAAAGTAAAATATCTGGAAGATCCATTGGAGAATTGTGGCGCGAGACAGACGATACTCCATCAACAACCACATACAGAGACCCATCAAAAAACTCTTTGACAAAGCACACAAATAAAGAGGCAAACCATAAGACGGCAGTTTATTTCTCGAGTTACGCTCGTAAACAACATGCAATTCAAGCACGCCGTACCTTGTCAATGTTTTCTGCACATTCAGCGAGTTGGACTTTTCTTCTCCCAATTCCTTTTCCAGTTTCGTTATGAGCTGCCTCAGCGAGTTGTTAGCCTGGTGTTCCGACTCCGCGGATATCTTCATTTTGCTGCGCTCGTCCTCCGTTTTCTCCAGTTCGTTCTCGACATTATCCAAATTCTTCCTGACGATCTTCAATTCTGTTTTGGAGTTATCCTTAAAAACGGACCCAATCAAAATCGTGAATCTCGTCGAACAAACGAGAATCGGGAATGAAAACAGTCGAACACAAGAAAAATAACTCAAAATACTTGCAATAAACTTTATTCAACTCAACAGTAGCATAACATGTAGATATAAAAATGAATATAAAGAAAACAGCTGCTGGGTACCTAAAAAGGAAACACAAAAATAATCTCTTGCTCGGAGGGAACGGAGAAAAGATGCGAAAGCCAAGTGCTAAAATAAACAAAGGCGTATAATAGTGGAAACGAAAGGGGAGGATCAGCCCCGGGTGTCACAGAGATTGTCGACTCACGAGTTCCGTCCGTAGGAAAGCGATTTCTTCATCGTTCTCCGTCCGCAAAGACTTCAGTTCCGTCGACAGTTCGTTCACGTCTTCGCCGAGCCGTTTGATTTTGTTTTCCTTGTTGCTCAGCTCGAACTTGCAGCAGTCCAACTCGGCTTCGAGCTGCTTTATCTTCTCCTGGAGCTTGTCTTTCTCCTGAACGGCGCGTCTCCGTTCCGAACCTTCTTCGGCCGCCTGTCTGCTCAGTCTGCCCACCTTCAAATCAAGATTAGCGTCAACCTTTACCGCTTGTGTGAATTTTTTATGGGCGGAAATTAATCATGAGATGTTTTCGAGTATTGAATGTTAGTAATATTAGTAGTAATTTAATTTTTTTTTATACCAACACCATCGACTTCAAAAAAGTCCTTCAGCAAGTAGGTTTATTAACAGGCTGACTTGCAGAAAGAAAGCATGAAGATATACTGTTTCAAACAGTACAACAGGGTGACTCACAACTTGCCCAAATGTATTGCAGAAAAATGTAACGAAATTCTACAGTATGCCCACTACATCATGAACTAGTTTTATCGTGAGATTGACGAAAATTCATGGGGCGTACTCTTTGGTGTTTACGGTTGCAACAAACGCAAATTCTGGGTTTTACATTAAAGTTATGATTTGTTTTAGGTTCGAGTATTTTCTATTCATGGACGAGTTCATTGAGTTTCTATACCAAGATTTATTCTGTAATGCACATATAGAAATGAATTTCAAAATACACAAAACAAACCCTCAGGTCATTAAACCAAAATGAAAAAAAAAGATTTAACATCACAGGAATTATCATACAAATTGTTTTATGATTGATTCAAAAAAAAATTTTTTTTATTAAATTTATTACCATTATTTCTGAATTTTTTTCAATTTCATTGGTAAAGCGTTTATAAGTAGGAGATCCTAAGTAAAGCAGTGATTTTTTACAAAAATCGTTTTTGATTGAATCCAAATCATTCAACTTCCTTGTGTTACAGTTCTGAATACTCGAATCTGAAATTAATTTCAGAGCTAAATGTTTACTGTTTGATTATGTCATATGAATTGATATACAGGTCTTCAACTTACATAACTCATCTATATTCAGTAAAGTTATTCGTTTACACAGGTTTCGAAATATTGTAATTTGTAAATACTTTTGATTGCTTTATTTTGCAGCGGACGTAATAAAGAACTAGATGCTGTTCCCCAAACTGTGATCCAATACTGTATTTTACACTTTTTGGGAAATATTCCTATTTCAAAGTTGATATTCAATTCTATTGATCAATATTCAATATTATTCAATTCAGTCGAAAGTGGAGAAATTATCGGGAGTAATTACACAAGTGCTTCAAAATTACCGATAATTTTCCATGAGAGCATGTTGTCTAAAAACTGTATGAGTTTATTTTCATATTTTGCTCTTTTAGCAAAATATGAAAATAACCGAATGCAGTTTTTTTACTGACAACATGCTTGAATGGAAAATTATCAAAGGTAATACCACGAGTCCTTCAAATTTAATCGATACATTTTCATTTTCCACAAAAACTGTTTTATTTGGCAAAAATATGAAAACAAACCAATTGATAAATAGGACGAGTGATTTTATCTAATTCGGTTTGTTTGAATGTTTTTGCCTCAAAATAAAAAAGTTTGAGTGTTTCGAAAATGAAAATTTATCTTATTAAATTTGAAGAACGAATTGTATTTGGAGAGATTATTTTTTGAACAAATAGAAGGAAGAACAATTCAATTGATCAGTATTTCATTTACATACGGAACGGAGAATAGGTGAAAATTTTACAAATTTGAAATGTCAAACAACGATGTAAGCCCTCTACGATCCAGAAGAGATATGATGCTTAAACATCGAATATGATAATGCTTGCCGACGATACCACGAGATGGCGTCACACCTCTCATTGTACAAGGTTGATAATTGAAAATTTTTTATGAAATGAAAATCGCGCCAGAAGGAACATAAAATCATTCGTTATGTCGTTGCATCAAAATCTTCATACAACGGTTTCTTCTCATACAACAAAAAATGAATTGTATTTAATAAAAACTAATTGTACGCCTTCTTCATTTGAGTTAAGGAAACCTTAAATATTTGAATCGGTCGTTCGCTATATCTGTCATAAGGTTGGGCTATTTACGTGTTTGAGTGTTCATTGAAATGTGTTATGTTATTATTATGCTGAAAAAGTGAAAAGTGAATGACTATTAGTAATAAGGTAACTCTTCATTCATGATAATTTATATAAATAGGCGCCAGTTCATTAGAATCGACGCGGTAAACCTTACAGTTTTGACAGTTCAAAGGTAAACAACGTTTTATCGAAACAATCGATAGGACCAGGCAGTTTTATTGGTATAATACCCAATGATTGGCTAGAATAACCATAGAATAACCAGCTACTATTGGTTGAAATGCCAAAAACGTCACATTTTGACAAGTGAAAAATAATCAGGTTTATTTTGATGAGTGTAATCCGGAGTTTAAAAAACGACGTTTAAAATTCAGTATTTATGCCTGTCAAGATGACAAATGTACATTTTAACAATCTTTACAATAGATACACGGACCGAGCGGGTATTTTTCGATACCTACCGGGTATTTACCAGCCCGAAAATGTCCCGCCGGAAATTTATCGCTGTTATTGATCGAAAATGTCCCGCTTCATATGGGATTTTTAACATACGATGGAAATATTCATTTTTATTTCCATGTGCACGGAATATAAGGAGTATTTAGACCGCACGGCACGGCATCTATTTCGAGTATGTACAACATTGCTCTCTCTCTCTCTTAGACCCCAATTATTTTCTTATATGAATGATCTCTATATACACAATACATAAATATCATTAACAGAAATGACAATGAGACAAATTCAATGGGACCTTGATGTTGATATATTTTTTGGCTATTTACAGTATCCCTTAATACACACAAATAATTGAAATGAACTTTCATTGTTCAGCTGAATAATTTCGAGATGTAATTTTTTGACTTCCAAATACCAGAACACTGTCCTGCCCAAAAGATGTTTATTGATCAATAGAAAGAATGGTATATATCATTCATTAATATCATATTTATTTTAATAACTGTTAGTAGAATGATGTAGGATTCTCGGCGAAAGTCGCTCTCGAGAAATTGATCACAATATTTTTTTTCCCGAGATCAAGGATACACGTTACGCCTCGGTTCGTAATAGCATTGTTTATAGAGATATAGTTAGTCAATGCCCGTGTAAAAAGGATTTGAAGCGTTTTTTGGTACGTCATCCACAGTATAATGTCAATATTTCCGTTTACTTGACAATGTACGTTTCCTATTCTGAAGGGGAAAATAGCTGCAGAGTTCTGTCTGTCAGTTTGACTGAAATTTTGAGAGAAACATTGAAGTTTTTGAAGGAAATTAAAGTTTAGGCATGACAAAAATCTTCAAAACATGAATAATCTACGACATTGGCCACAAATTCCACTCCTGGTTTTGAATCTATTGGTATAAGTAATCAAAAGAATGTATGATTCTGGCTACGTCGTCTGTACGAAAAACGAAAGAAAAGACATGACTTTGAAACGAAATCAATAGTGCCATCTACCCGTAGTATCCATCCCTCCAAATGATATTTCCTTATGGTTGGCTATACTATAACCTCTATAAACAATGGTAATGGAGGTTCAACGCTAGTAAAACGTTCCTCACCTGCGTTTCCAGCGAGGATATCTTGTCGCTCCAGGAGGTCTTGATGTCGGCCAGATGCAGATGCGCCTCCTCCAGCCTCTGTTCGAGCAGCCTCCTCTCCGAGACGAGCCTCTGGTCGGAGGGCGTGTCGTTGCCGGCGCTCTGCCTCAGGATGACCACCAGGTCCGCGAGGTGCTTCCTCTCCTGCTCGCTCTTGGCCAGTTCGGCCGCCAGATAGGCCAGGTCGCGGGCGCTCGAGTGCCGCAGGGACTCCAGGTCGTCCTGAAAAGGAACGCGCGCTGAATTGAGCGACGGGAACGGGGGCGGAAGCGAGAAGCACATACCTGTGAATCGCCCAGAAGCTCACCGACAATTACGGATCGACACGAGTGCAACTACCACGTTATGTACAGGAGAAAGGTCGACGGAATGTTAGAGAAGCGTACATTACTCTCTTCTTTGTTGTTCAGGTTATTCGGCAGTTGGAAGAATTTTTTAGAAAATTTTGTCTAAAAAGTCTTCCACTATAAAGTACACGGTTCATCAAGATATTGACTAAAATTATCGATTAAATTTCTGTCGATAACGTATTCAATGAATGAATGCATTTTTTTATACCATGCAGCACCTAGTTTCGGAAAATTTAGAAGACTTTTATATACATTTCAACTAATAAACGATTCCCAAATTCAAATTGCAGGGCTCTACTTTTAGTTGGAAAGTACAGTCTTTGAAGGGTAAAACATCCTTTTTTTATCATGATATGATCAGAACTAACATGTTTTTTTTACATTCTTTCATGAAGAAATTTGATAATATATCTCTGAGTTGTTTTAACCTACTCCAACTATGACAAATCACAATTGTTAATAATATACTCACTGACAGTGAGTTTACAAAACGGCGACACTTTCGCTAAACAATAGCTTCCTACCTTTCATCTTTGAGGAAGCCATTACATAGCAAAACACGTGTCGCCGTTTTGTAAACCTCTTGTTTTCGAGAATCATACAGGAAACGGTAATATTTTTTGTTAAATATCGATTTTCATCAAGTATCTGCCAGTTCAATCCAACAATTACTGATAACTGAATCAAGGAGGATATCCTTATCAAATAAATGGAATTCAAAGGATTTTTTTATGTAATAAAAAGGAGAATAGTAGTTTCTTTTCTACTATCATATACTACACTCAAAATTTTTCCTGATTTTATATTTCATTGATTTGGAGAAAAATCCAAAAAAGTTCCTCACTTCATTTCACTCTACAAAAATAATTAAATTTCTTAACTTCAGATTTCAGTTCTATACGTAAAAATACAAAGAAATCCTGAGGATGTATCCAAACTAGGTACTGCCTGATAAGGGAAACTTCATATTTGGTTTACCTGTGATTTTTAGATTAACTTTTGAATGAGTTCAATGACCCTCATTTATGATTATTATAAATTTCAAATGGACCAATCAAATGATAAATGTATATCCAGATCAAACAAGTTTTTCATTGTGCTTTTTTCAAACCATATGTCCATCCTGTTGAATATTAATGTTTGCATTATTGTAGATGAACAAATGGTATGAAAATATTTGGAATAGGATATTTTGAAATTCTAATGAAGCTACAAGGAATGGGAAGAACACTCTTAGACACAAACCTGTACATCACTCAATACTTCTTCTTGCCTCCTCAATCTTGCCACCTCACTCTTTAGCTTTTCTAGTTGGATATTGGCATCTTTAAGGGCAGTGGACTTTTCAACTATTTCTTGGTCTCTTGACAATACTAATTGTTTAATTTTGGTTAATTCTTGAGATTGCAATGTTCCAATCTCCTCGTTATTCTCCTTATGCACAAGTATCCTGGAGTTGAATTCTAAAATCATAAGGAAAATACTTAGGACTGTACAACTGATCTTTCAATCCAGAAAACACTATTTTCTTCATTGGTAAAAACAGTCTCTGATGTACGCAGCTATATCAAAACGAATATGTTGCAAGGGATGATCACAGTGTATGTGGGTATTGCCATTGGGGCTGATAAAATGAGCTGAAATATATAAACTTTCTGAACAAACCTTCTGCACTTTTCAAAGAATCCTTCAAATTGGAAATTTGTTTATAAGCCTCATCCTTTTCTCTTTCCAATGTCTGGATTCGTTTGTCCTTTTCCTTAATGATCTCGCGCCACTCGTGCTCCTTCTGTTCGAGTTTCCTGGCGAACTCAAGCTCAAATTTTGATATCCTTCTCCTGAAGTCTTCTGGTTCGATAGGACCATCTTCTTTGAAGCCTTCGGAGGACTGAATTGAATTGAGACTGGAAGTGGAACCTTGGGCCGAACGGCCCCTCAAAGATTCGATTTTCTGGACTGTAGACGATGCGATTTTTGCGGTTAATTTCGTCAAATCGCTCCCTGTTTCTTCGCGTATTTTATTTTTCAGCGACGCAAACATTTTACGAAGCTATAAACCTAAATGGCAGTCATTGCACCTTATCTAATTTTTTAGAAGTAATGGAATTATATTATCTGGCCAACAATATATTTACATGAACACGTAGAAATCATAGACAAATCAACCAATCTGACATCTCGACATTTTTCACTTTTACACTGACATTTGTCATTAGTGATCTGTGGTTAGTTGACTGTGACAATAATAATGGGGAAGATGACCCAAAGCTTTTAGTAGGTGGCAGCACGACTGCATGTGCCTAACGAGTGATTTTGCAGGTTATGTTTTATTTTTATTTTAATGAATATTTTCAAAAGATACTTAAGAGTCATAAGGATGTTTTCTCCAACCGATAGATATGGATGTTTGTCTGTACCAGAACTGAAAAGTTTGTTGAGGGAACGTGGTGGATCCCTCAAAGGAAAAAAAAAGATCTGAGTGAAAGGTAAAAAATTCAAACTGATTACAGAGGTGTTTCGTTGAAAATAATCATAATAACCATCTACTAGCCCTGTTACGTTCTTTTTCAATTGACTGGAGCATAATCTAGAATGTTCAGAAGCCTGAAAGCTCTTCCTTTCCAGGGCTACTTCCCACTGCTTTTTCAGTTTTGTTTCTTTTGGAAATAAATGCGTACCTACATTTTTACATCCGAATGCACTACATAAGACCATTTTATGTCGATTTCAAATCTTTATATTCTTAATTATTGCAAAGAAGGGACGTTCAATGTTTTGAATTGTTGTCATTTGACTTGAGAGGCTGTCAAAGGTACATGCAGTGGTGGCGCTCCTAGTGGTAGAGTTTTGCAGCCGTCATCCCCATTGTGACAAATTCGTTATTCGGTACTTCTGTGATACGTGAAGATTGGCTGCGTCTAACAGCTGGCTGCGTCTAGGCTGCGTCTAACAGCTGGCTGCGTCTAACAGCTGACTGCGTCTAACAGCTGACTGCGTCTAACAGCTGGCTGCGTCTAACAGCTGGCTGCGTCTAACAGCTGGCTGCGTCTAACAGCTGGCTGCGTCTAACAGCTGGCTGCGTCTAACAGCTGGCTGCGTCTAACAGCTGGCTGCGTCTACCAGCTGGCTGCGTCTAACAGCTAACAGCGCTTGAAGCCACTGCGCAAAATTTGAAAATTTACCATGGTGAAATGTCAAAATTTGTGAAGCGGCACTAGGCGCTGTAGCTGTCAGACGCAGCCATTATGCCGTCTTAAGGCCAATGCACAATTGCCCGGGAACGGGAACGAGAACCAGAACGGAAACAAGAACTGAAATATTATTCAGATGCACAAACAACGAGAACGAGAACGGAAATAGTAGGGATGTTTGACTTGGTTTGACATTTTCTGAGGATATTCATAACACTGTCAACTTGACACTTGACTCAATAACAAATTTCCGAATCCGAATGTCATATCTGAGATGTTTACATAGTTTACAATCATATCAATAATTTTTGATATAATCAGAGATTATACACACCCATATAATGGATGTTATTAGTGATGACGAGATGTTTAAATTATACATGTATTATCTTGTAATTATGTACAGTTATTACGTGTCAATAAGTACCTTACAATCAGAGAGGTTTGTATGAAAAAATATTTAATAATGTATGGTTATGTGTGCGTCAAACATGTTGCTGCTTTCCTATTGACTCAGCTATTAGCATTATATATATGTGCTGTGATTGGTTCCGGGAATGCAACGGTAACGGGAATGTTAAAACTTGGTCAACTTTCCAGTTCCGTTCCCGGGCATCTTCTCGTTCTCGTTACCGGAAATGGGTACATTTAAATATGTGTAACTTAACATTTTTTCCGTTCTCGTTCCCGTTCCCGGGCAATTGTGCAGCTGCCTTTACTGTCTGACGAACGACGAACACTAATTTGAAATTTACTCTTTCCATGTACGGAGATCAGCACTAAGACATCTGGTATCTGGTGAATCCACTACTAGATTCCAATAAAAAAGGAATTATTCTTGTTACCGATGCTTCATCGCTAATGAACTCGCTTCTCTAAAATGCCAGGGGAATTTGTCCCTGTTCTATATATATTGTTTTCATGATCACTCTTTTGAAATATAATCAATCGGTTCGGATGTATGTGGATGGGTATGGGTACAGGAAATCTATCTCTTGAAGTAGACCATAACAAATTCAGGAGTCAACACAAAAAAGCAACCAAAGATGCAAAGTCAAAATCCTATAGCGATTTAATATTAATGAGTGAAAACGTAAGTAAAACTACTTGGTCAATTATAAACAATTTCAACAACAAACAAAAAAATTTGACAACTAATAGTAAATCAACAGCGTAGGAATTCAACGATTTTTCCACTGATATAATAGACAAACAAATAGCAAATAGGTATACCACCCTTAAGTAATACAAGGTCAGATCTATTGAAAATATCTGTTAAAGATTCAGTTCACTCAATATCAACAAATGAAATAGGAGTCTCAAATGTTTTTCTTGTCAAAAAAATGGACCCGTACAATATTAGTCCAACACTAATCAAAATAGCTAGCGACCCATAGTGCATTTGATTAATGTTTGTTTCTCAAATGGTGAGTTTCCAGATTTTCTGTAGATTTGTAGAAGTACACCTATCCACAAACAAGGTGATACAAATGATTGTAAAAATTATAGGTTCATTACATTACCCCGGTATTATCATTAACTACCCATTCCGCAAATTTATTCGAAAAGCCACAAGAGTAAAGTGGGGTGAAGGGGGTTTTTTTCAGGAAAAAAATTCTATGGGCATATTTGTTGTTCTCTTTTCGATTCGAATATGCAATTTGAGGAGATGAAATTAACATTTACTACCCATTTCGCAAATTTATTCGAAAAATCACAAGAGTAAAGTGGGGTCAAGGGGGGTTTTTTCGGGAAAAAAATTCTATGGGCATATTTGTTGTTCTCTTTCCGATTCAAATATGCAATTTGAAGAAAAAAAATCAACATTTACTACCCATTCCGCAAATTTATTCGAAAAATCACCAGAGTAACGTGGGGTCAAGGGGGTTTTTTTCGGGGAAAAAATTCTATGGGCATATTTGTTGTTCTCTTTTCGATTCAAATATGCAATTTGAGGAAAAAAAAATAACATTTACTACTCATTCCGCAAATTTATTCGAAAAATCACAAGAGTAAAGTGGGGTCAAGGGGGGTTTTTTCGGGAAAAAAATCTTATGAGCATATTTTTTGTTCTCTTTTCGATTCAAATATGCAATTTGAGGAAGAAAAATCAACATTTACTACCCATTCCGCAAATTTATTCGAAAAATCGCAAGAGTAAAGTGGGGTCAAGGGGGGTTTTTTCGGGAAAAAAATTCTATGGGCATATTTGTTGTTCTTTTTTCGATTCGAATATGCAATTTGAGAAAAAAAAATTAACATTTACTACCCATTCCGCAAATTTATTCGATAAATCACAAGAGTAAAGTGGGGTCAAGGGGGGTTTTTTCGGGAAAAAAATTCTATGGGCATATTTGTTGTTCTTTTTTCGATTCAAATATGCAATTTGAGAAAAAAAAATTAACATTTACTACCCATTCCGCAAATTTATTCGATAAATCACAAGAGTAAAGTGGGGTCAAGGGGGGTGTTTTCGGGAAAAAAATTCTATGGGCATATCTGTTGTTCTCTTCTCGATAAAAATATGCAATTTGAGAAAAAATTTTTACCATTTACTACCCATTCCGCAAGAAATCCCTCAGTCAGTAAAATAGGCACAACCCAATGATACTGCCTTATGGTTTTCTACTACTTCTATGGTTACTGTTAACATGTGCTGCACCTGAAAAGGTTTTTTACTACAAAGAACTACTGAAAAATATTCATCTGTCTATCTAATAGTGTGTTCATATAATTCTAATAATAAACAATCAATATCAGATCTAGTACGTAAGAGAATGCACTGAAATGAAAGATGCAAGTCAAATCACTTCATACTTTTTATTTTTATCATTCTTTGGAACCCCTCGATATATACATTTATTATCATCTTCCTATTCCTAATAATTGAATTTTTATTTCACAACCTCAAAATAACTTCAAAAAACAGATATCACTTCTGTGGGCTTCCCCACCCAGAATACACCACCATTTTCAGCTACCGTGGCGCTAGAACAAAAAAAAAGTCAGTATTTCCTTCCATCAATCCAGTCATTCCAACTTACTAAACTGTATATTTTCCAGCGGTCTTAGGAGCTTTCCATGTTAGCTTGAAGTTGTTTTTCACTTCGGCATTTTTGTGAGTTGCTGCACTCTGCAAAAAAATAGTAATTTGATACAGCGAGTCAGTGATATAAAATGAAGTGAATACGTAAATAGAGCTCTCATTGCTTGAAATGTATTATTCCATGGGAGATCTGATTTATTGTGTAATAATAACTGCAACTGTAACACAATGAAGGCATTGTTTTATCAGGATAGGAAAAGGAATTAAAGATATAAAACCTCATTATACCTCATTGATCTATCAAGAACTGTTTTGTTTCATAGCCGTAAAGTAATAGTTTTAATCCATCGACATTCGAGTGACAGTGGCAAAACATGCAAGCAGCAACCTACACTAAACCCCTCCGAGGTCCAGTTACCTTGTTAGCCCCGTGGCAAGAGATGGTTTTGGCGAATTTGTCGTTGTCCGGGATCTGGAATTGGCCGACCGCCTTGTCGCCGTTCCTCACTTGGAGGAGGAATCCCTTGAAGCCGCCGCCGCCGATGACGATGTCGACCGTCTCCCCGGCCTTGACTTCCTTCTTGCTGAGCGAGATCTTGTAGGGGAACGCCGACGCCTGGGGGGCTACCGGGTGCTTGGGGGTCATGTCGTCGCAGGTGTCTGTGGGCGCGCCCCCCGAGTACGCATGGCTGTAGGCGACGGAGCAGACGACGAGGACGAAAACCGATAATTTCGACATCCTAGAATTTGAAAGGAGCCAGGGTTCATCCTGATATACCTACATGAGGGGTGGTTACGATCTTTTGTCTCAATTTCACAAAAATGTTAGGGAGTTCTTGAGAAATGGGAGATATTCATATATAATTTTATTCTACGACGCATTTATATCTATTGAAATCGCTAATAGAAAGCTTTGTGAAACCAATCTTCTGTTCCAAAAAAAAAATACAATATTGACTACATTTTTTTGCGATACATTTAGTGTAAGAGATATTTTATAGGAGAAAATACGAATTTTCATATCTTATTGTGTCTTTATTGCTTTGCACCCTCGGAATGGTCTGGTAAGGATTTGTGGTGTCCCTTATGATTTATTTTCCCCTTCATCCAATAAGAAAGAGATCCGATTTCAGAAAATGGAAATTTCGATCATTTTTGACGTCTTCAGAGTGGGCTACTTGTTTGTATCGATAATACAAGAATCGTAATGACTAACATTGAGTCATTAATTGTAAAATTCTACAAGATCTGCTGAAGTGACAACAGTTCGGACATAAATTTTATTTTCTTCCATAACAATTTGTTCATTCTTCAACGATACTCGAAAAGGTTTCGTTTTTATCATATTTGAACACCCTTTCATTTTCTATTGCGGAGTATTCTTTACCATCACACACGATGCATCATGCCATGCATTTTACACATTGAATAAATAGATTACATTATTGCCATTAAAATAATACGAAATAACAGACACATTATATTTTGTGATGCTCAAAAGCTAATTCAAGATTCAAGATCATCTCCATTTACGACCTTGTTACATATAACTGTTACTGATTACTTTATATTTGGTAATTCTGGTAACGACATCGTCAGGAAACAATCTTCCGAAAATGTATTCGCAGAATTCACAACTGTCCTTGAATCCAATTCAACAAAATAAACGTATCGAAAGTTAGCACTGTATCACCAAGGCATAGGCCTCATTCTGAAATTATTAGTATAGGAGTTTTTGCCTGTATCCTCGAAAAACTTCACGGGCTCCTATTTATCGGTGGTGTTTCGTTGATATTTGATGTGCTTCTGATTCAATATGAATGATTTTCTGTAGTAACCACGCAATATCAAATACCTTTATTTTTGAGGCGTATATGGAATTCATTGTCAAAAATAATGGAGTGATCACATCACGTTTCACGTTTTCTCAAAAATTAATTACCGACAAGCTCTAAATGGAATTCAATCTATCACTGTTCAACCAAAAATTTTACTCCATTTGCATTCTCAGATTAGGAGAAAATGTTCTAAAGTGCCATCAATTCATAGTTTCATGGTCGATAAAGGGTTTCGTTTAGCATATAAGGCTATTTATTTCCTGTATATCTGGGTTCGGATCTGAAATCGAATATTTTGCTTTTTTTCCATGCAATGAAAAAAGATAGGAAATATCGAGAGTTCTATGTAATATCTTGGAATAGAGATATTACATAGAATTCAATCCAAACGTGAACAAAAAAAATGTGCTTTTCCTCAAGAAAATTTCATAAAATGAACAAAGTTGATTAAGCCTCAAAAACGAAAGGATTATAATACATATTTGAATTTTTTGTCATCCCAATAGTCCTTCAGTCAGCTTAGCACGCACTTACCTCATTAAATCACAGTTCTTTTCGTGTTTTCTCACAGACTACGAGGTTACAACTGACTGAAACTCTATATTCACGCAAATTTACTTTCGTTCTCCTCTAGAAGGGGTATTTAGACAAAATTTCAGACGGAACGGGTTTTAATTAGTAAGACAGATTCGGACCGCCCAAACGTAGATAGAGGAGACCATGAGCGTGCACAAAAATCGTTCCTAAACACTAAACGAGGAAGTAGAATAGGACCATTTCGGATGCAATTCCACTGATTTTTAAAATCCTTCCATATCTTGTAATACGTGAAGAGATATACAACCTGAGGCAAAATCTTCTTTCAACTAAAAAAAGCATAATCAACTTTTCGAGTTATTATATGTACTTTTGTATTTGCTTGAAACATAAAACATCTGGAGAAATCAGGAATGAACAATTATTTACGGATTAATTTATAATACGGATTTTACTGTCAAAGATCAACCCATCGAAAAATTCTGGGAAACGTTACCTGTTGCACTCGACATTTTAAAGGCGTTCGATTGAGTTTTAGCATCGGGGTCTCCTTCTCAGCTGTGTGCTTCATTGAAGAGTTTCTTGTCTGATAGGTCTCTATACGTGGTTGTTGATGGAGTAGCGTCTGCTATTCTCTCAATAAATGCAGGTGTTCCACAGGGTTCAGTTCTGGCGCCCACTTCATTTCTGCTTCATATAAATAATTTTTTGAAGAAGAAATCTTGTTCGGTGCATAGTTTTGCGGACGACAGTACTCTTCATATTAGTTTCTCTTCCAGAGTTCCCATACCAGTATGAGAAACAAATATTGAGAGCAGTAGAATTAACGATGAATTGGCTGAAATAACGACGGATTGGAATAAACCTAGTGGAATTTAATGGCTGGGAAAACCTAAGCATGTATCTTCTCAAAGAAAGTCGATCTATCTTCATCTAATATTCAGATTTCAGAAGTTAAAATTTTTACAAAATCAAGTACCTTGATGCTAGGAATTACGATCAGTAATAATCCTTCATGTAAAAACCATGTGAAATCGAATCGATGGCTAAAGGGTGCTTCCCAGAAGCTTTATTTTGTACAAAGAAATAATTCACTTCTCGTCAGCTTCCAATGATCTACAAGGCACAGATACGGCCTGTCCTAAGACATAGTTCTCGTGTATGGGGCTCGGCACCGAAACATTCACAGAAACTTCTTGATTCTATTCAGAGAGAAGAAATCCGTCTTGTTGGTGATTCTTCGCTTACAGATTCGCTCACTCCATAGGAACATCGTAGAAGGATCGGAGACTTGTATCTTTTCTATAGATATATTCACGGTTGGTGCCCTGCTGAATTGTCGTCAATCGTTCATCTACCCTTGGCAGTATCTACACGGTTGACCCAACGAGTACGGAATTCCCACCCCTTCGTTATGAGCTTAGAGACCTGTCGAACCTCTCTTGCTAAGGGATCGTTATTCAATAGAACAGCTGACTTTGGAATTCTTTGGCGAGGAAGGTTCTTCCGGGGGCTTGCAAACTTCAAAAATTCTAATTTGATATTAATTCGTATTTCCTGTCCCATTACAGGGCTTCCCTTTCGTGTTAATCTGTAAATATAAAAGAAACTAATGAAAAAAATTCTTCATTAAAAAAATGAATTCTTATTGAACAAAATTCAATGGCTCGAACAATGAACGGAGAAGATTTTAGAATGGTTTCAAAAAAAGGGGTAATTTTTTTGTCTTTCTCCTCAGAGTCAAAAAATAGAGAGAGTGATTTTCAATGTAACTCAATGCCTGTCGTGCCATATATAGCAGAGAAGTAACTGTTTCAGATGAACTCTTTTTTTCTTTCTTTTTTCTCATGAAAGTTTTAATTTCCATTTTTTTTTATATTTATGTTGATAGGTTCGTGTATATCAAAAGGCCTTTGATTCATTCACAAAAAAGGAAGAGAGAGTCTATCCAACGGTTTCGGAGAGGAAAAAAGCCAAAAAATACTTCCTCAAATTTTATTTTCTCCACAAAAAACTTCATATCGCCTAACAATTATTTTTGAAGACGAACTCTGTAGATTATAAACCGAAATAAGCTACTGTCTACTTGTAACGTCGCGTCGGCCCTAAATATAATTTTTTTGTTTTTTTTTTTATTTCCATTCAGATAGGTATTCTAGTTGATATACTTCTCACTTCGCTCGATTACATGGCCATCGCTCTTTTAGAAATTCTTTAATATTATCATACATTCATATCAGCTCGAACAAAATTTTTTCAATTTTTTGTTATGTTCCAGGAGAACCATAGATTTATTTTTGATTGAAACTCATATTTTGACATGACTACTCACCCTCCTTGATATATCATGAGAATTAGTTCTATATAATTAATATAAGAAAATCGATAAAAACAAGTTTGATTTTTGCACCAAAGGAAGTAGTAAATATCCCTTGAGGCATATGGAAACCTCAAGGAAATTCAATTACATCGGGAAACATACCAGTAAAGTGATTATTTAATGATTACTTCGATAAGAATCGCAGTAAATACAGAAAATTATTCAAATTAGCAAAAAATACCTACCTGAATGTTATTGAATATAGGTAATGACCTTAAAAGGAAAAAACAACAGAAAACATGGAGTCGTCATTGAGATATAATATGTTCTCTAGCCATTGTTATTGTTTTATGACCGCTGAGAAGTTGACCATTCTATTGTTTCACAGGTCGTACAATTGAAGTATCTGAAAAATTTCACTAGTAATAGAGAAATATGTTACAAAATTTTATAAGTTAATCGAAATTGTGAAAATTTGGTTGTTATGATGTTTTTTTTGGGACTGTCCTTTCTATCATATACTATTTTCAGTATCAAGTTTCATTGAGTTTTCTCAGCTCATTGAAATATCCATCTAGTATTTAAATAATACCCAACTGAATCATCCAAAAACTTAAAGATAAAACGTATTTTGAAAGAAAAGACGTGGAAATATAATAAAAATAATAATAACAATTTATTCACAATAAATATCAATAACAATGCAAAAAAAACATAACAATATGTGAATAAATAATTGAACCTCACGAAGTTGTGCACTTGTTGTGAGGAAACATAATATTAGATTTCTATATAATTCAAGTGAATATGAGAATATAAATAAAAATCATAAATATCAAAGATAAATAGTGGTCTAAAAATGAATAGATACAATATAATCATGACACAGGCTATATTGAATATTTTCTTTCAATAATATTTTGGGAATATAGTCTAGGGTTTTCAGTAATCCATGTGTTCACTTTTTTCTTATATAAGTGTATTTCGATTATGTAATTTTGATTGAATTTGGTAGTTTATCATAAATGAATGGAGCTAAATATAGAATTTTTTTTGTGACTTCACATATGTTATTTTTTACAGTTATTTCATTTTTATTTCGTGTATCATGAGTGTGCTTACTATAATTGATACAATTTTTATGAGAAAATATGTAAGTGAGTATCTTGAAACTGAATAATTGCCTAAAATCCATTATTTTACAGTCAGAATATAATTTATCAGAAGAATATCTTAGGTTTTTATTAAATATGATTTTTTAAAACCACTTTTGTAATATTTCCAAAGGCTTAAGATATATTTGGTCAACTCCCTCCCATGATAAAATACCATAATTCAATTGAGATTGGACTAGAGAAAAATTATTCATTTGCATGTGTTTTCTATCCAAAATATTCTGTAAAAATTTTAATTTAAGTAATAACGGTCGTAACTTTTTTATGACATATTCAATTTGGAAGCTCCATTTCAAATGTCTGTCTACTATGACTCCTAAATATTTTATCCGATCTACTTCTTTAATGCATGAATTTTTTATTTCAATTGGGCCAAAATTGGGTAAATGATTTCGATAAGAGGTGAAAGGAAGGTAATTAGATTTTTCAAAATTTAATGTTAACAAATTGTGGTCAAACCAATATCCAACATTATTGAAGTCATTCTGACTAAGCTCTTTGAGAGATTTCCATGTTTTCGACTTGTAAATTATGACTATATCATCCGCAAAACTATGTATGAGTCCATTTGTTTTCAAATGAAAGATATCGTTGATGAATATGTTGAATAACATGGGTCATAAAACAGTTCCTTGTGGAACTGCATAATTGAATATTTTTTCTGAACTTATAAATTCTCCTACACATTGTTTTCTATTTTCACATAAAAATGATTGGGAACGTTTCTATATTACATCAAGTTATATAGAAAGGACTCAAAAATACTATATCGTGTGAAAATCGATTAGGGCTCATCATCTTTCATCATTTTGTGTCTTCTGAAATCCATGTGATTTTTTTTATATCTCAGGTAAAATTACCTTGACTTTGATACTACGTACACTCAGAACACCTTACACATTTTTGGATTCAGCAGTTTTCTTTCAGATAGGAATATTTTTTATTCACATGATATTCTGAACAAGTTTATCTGGCTGTTGATAGTTTCATGATGTTGTTGAAACGAATCTTGCTGAATAATATTATAAGCCGTAATGATGCATTTAACAAAAATGTTATAATATGAGGAAATAAGTCTCTTCTCCCGAAGATGTTCCTTTCGAGTGGTATCGTTTTGGTGTTAGGGTATGATTGATCTCTATAAAAAACTTTTCAAAGCTGCTGTTATGTCCTCCTATAGAACTGGAAATGCTGTGATGAAAGCTTTTGAGCCAATCAACGTGATTTCTCCTCGATAATACAAAGAGAGACAAAAAAATTATAGGAACAAGCCAGCAGGGGCTGTATTCTTGAGATAGTTCCGTTAACAACTTTGTGTTTGTTGTTTTCAACATATCTACTTCATGTAGTCATTCCATTCGAATAAAAAAATCCGCATGTGTCAAGGATCAGGCCCCTGAATCGGTTATATAATATATATATATATATATATATATAAATAATTATATATATCTCAAAAAAAGAGATTTATTTTGTTTAAGTTTTGTTTTCCTTTTTTCATTTGTGAAAAGAAAAACAAAACAAAAATTCTCGAAAGCCACTAACTTATTGTGAGTTAACTACTGAACCAGAAAAAAATAAAAGGCACGGCAACGCCATTCCATTGATAAAGTCAACGATGACGCGCTTCGTTCTCAAATTATCATGAAGATGTGAAATTCGGCGGTGAATGCGCAGTTGTCTTCAAGGGGGGCATTTCACTGTATGCTTCTGCTTTACATCACCAATTCTTTCTGTGGAAAAAATGTACTTTTTCATGAAAATTATTTTTCCAGAATCAAAATATTATATCACACCAAACAGTCAGCAGGTATCTTGTAATAAGTACAATATCTGCTACAATGAGAGATGGAAGCAGTAACCAAACTTTAAAAAAAAACAACAAATTCAAACAGGGAAGCGCTTAAGGTCAACAACAACAACAATGTGTATCCCATCGGACCGCAGATTTTCAGTTGTTACGAGTTATGTGTTCGTTAGATGTCATAAAATTCACGTAACTTTCTACTTAACACCTTGTAGTCGAAAGGAGGTTGTTGATGTCAAGGTGATCGATTTTATTAAATTGTACATTCATCATTTTTTCGTTTTTTATTCAAATATTACTCAATAATCGTAACTGCAGTCCTATTGATTGTACGTTGAATAATTATAAATTAATCGTACAAATTACCGGCAAAATACACCTGCAGCAAAACAATTTATTGTGAGATTAACTTTCATACCGTTACCCAATGGAAGCCGGCGTGATGTACAGGTTATGTCGATAGATTCTTTTTTCGTAATGCTGGTTAGATGATTTTTGAGGAATTTATGAGTTTCGTTGGGTAGAGAATTGGAAAAACTTTCCAAAAAAATGTCAGAGATCCCCTGTCTCATATGAAAAAAAGTTGATGTCTTTGCGACATCACACATTTTCAGTTGAAGAAAGATACTTTTCCATGTGTATTCTGTCTGACTTTGATATCCTCCCAATTGAAAGGTTAATAGGGGAGTTTATTTCGTGAAAGTACCTACTACGAAATACGTAAACTTCTTCTGGACAAATTCTCACAGAATATTGAATTTATACTAGTTCAATATTGATTGAAATAATTATTTTTTCGCTTTCTGCTTGTCCAAATCCATAAAGAAAATTGCAACTTCTATGGATGGAGTAAAATAAAAAATACAAATACTTTCCGTTGACAGGTTTGTGAAAAAAATTTTGAATTTTACCTCTTCAGACGTTGAATTTTTTTTGATTCGGAGAAGGAAGCCAGAAAATACTTTCTCGATCTTTATTCTTCCCACAAAAAATACCCAAGTTCCTAATTAAAATGAATTGAAGATAATTTTTGATTATATTCTGTGTATAATGGCGGGTTTAGTGAACAAATAAGCACAATTTTGTGGATAATGCTCACAAATCATAGGAGAAGTTACGTTTACTGAACTTATAATATGCGTATTTCTTGATCTTCCTCTTCATGAAATGCGTGCATGGTCAATAAAGTCGATGTCTGTTTACTCTGTTTACATGATGACAAGATTTTCGATGGCGCGCATTCGCAATTTCAATTCGGGCACATACCTATTATAATGAATAAGAAAAGTTGGAAATTCATCAATCGTTCATTCCATTATTAGAATTTTTCGCTACTTATCATTGGTTTTATTCAAATTTTAATACAGATAAAATGAAGCTAGTAATAGGTATATCAGGAATAGAAAATTTTATTTCTTTTCAATGAACCATGGCAGCAGTGTTAAAGTTGAGAATTAAGAGAACTTTCCAAATCAATAAAACTCCCTATCGAATAATATAAACGTTGATACCCTTCGTTTGGTGACGGGTGATATCACAGAAATATGTTTTCCGTTAAAAAGAAAAGTCGCTTTTTCTCGTGAACTTTTTCTGATGTTGATGTATTGTCCATGTGTATGTAATACGTACCATATACTCTTTGCTGAAGCTGAAATCATCCACAAGACGAAGAGTTGGTTCTGGAGAAATTGAAGGGAACAAAGCTTCCTTCATTGAATAATTATTATAAACGCAACCATCAATCAGACCAGAGTAGAAGTTTGAAAATAACTCGTTTGACAAAGAACTTTGATTCATTCACGAAATGCTACATGACACGACGGATACTGCGAGTTACATAGGAATTCTATAGCTCAATTCGTGTACGAAGCATAATATGAAAATTTCATTCTCTCCACAAAAATACCTAATTAGTGTCAAATTGATGATTGGTAATACTACTTATGTTTATAATGTGGAATTTTTCCAATAGATTGTTATTCTTTATTCGATTTGAGGTGCGTTGTCCTTTCATACGTTCTGTGAGGTCAATCTCGCCTGTAACACAATGTAAATGTAATCCTAGCGGCAGATACGAAAGAAATACTATAAAAAACAGATTTGCATTCGTTTAGAATATATAAATAAAATTATCTTTACACAATGTTTGTTCAGATGTGTTCCACTTACGATTGAAGGAGACAAATTTGATGAAGTTTTGGAGTATTTTCAATTAATAATATGGTTGAGAAATATCAGAAACGGATTGAATTGTTAATTGATGATTTGAGATAGGATTTATAGAAATAATCGATTGATAACTGTCTTTGTAGTTTTTTTTTTGGTTCTCAACCTACCACAATCTGAAAAAATAAGAATGAATATTGGAGTGTCTACAGTGCAGAATTTCAATCTACCCCAATAAGATGCTGCGTTATATAATTAAAAAACAGTTCATTCTCAGGTAACACACTTTTAGTATATCTCATCAAGTTTGCTTATCAGAATAAAATACAAGAAATTATATTTTTATCAAAATTTGACCTTTTGCACTTGTATAGATTCCAATATCAATTCTTAGTTGCTCAGATTGTGGTAGATTAAGAACCCAAAAAAACTTCGAAGATTAAAGAATGTTTTCGAATGCAATTTGTGAAATTTTTTATTCAATTGTGAATTATTTCCCGTAAATTGAAATCATATGATTCAGATTTACAATAACTGTGGGTTTTATAATAAATATCCATTATATATAGTACTTCATAAAAATAAACACCTGTTTCCTGGATCCTGAAATGTTATAAAGACCCAAAAAAATCCAAATATTATTAAAAATTAGAGTTTTGAAGCTATGATATTCCATGTTGTCTTGCATGAATTCATTTCGAAATCTTCTCAGCACAATAATTACCCACCATATTTTTTTACTGAGAAGAAATTATAGGATTTCTCCTGGAGTTGATTCAGAGAGGTCGTTCCTTGTATATAATATACATATTATTCTGGTGGTCCAAACCTTACGTCTCAAGAATCTTGTTTTTTTTATAGATTCGGCTTCTATTAACGTTCACAACGACCAGTAGAGGTATATTTCATTTCCAGAGTTTGTTTCGATTGGTATCTCAAAGATTTCCTTGTGGTGACAATAAATTCAGACACGAGATGTATCATATCGGAACTTATCGCTCTTCAAAGTTTGCAGTAAAAAGGTATATATTCCACATTTTTTAAACAAAAGATGATTCAATGTAACACAATCACAATATATTTCACTTTCTGATTTGATTACACCTTCAATAATATTTCAATTCTTCAGAAAATTAGACATCGTTGAGCAAGGAACACCAACTCTTCGTTTTCCTCCTGGAATTTCGTTTCATGGGAAGTAGAATAATAGAAGGCTTAAAAGTACATGTGTTGATGAAATACGAAATATTTCACTGGATCTATAGTGTAAAAAACTCAGAGGGTATTGCTTCCAACCGATAGGACTTCGGTTTCGTGTTGTACTCATAAGAAAATACGCAAGTTGAGTGCAAACAAATGTTCACTCAAACATGGCGAATGAAACAGGAAGCATTCACAACGGCAGCAGCGCTGTAATTTAATAGTATATTATGCAACGATCGTGTAATGATGGTTATTAATATATGAGCATAAACCGGGATACGAAACGAGCCGAAGGCGAGTTTCGTATGGTTTATGCGAGTGTATTAATAACCATTACATATGAGAGTTGCATACGCTATTTTATCTACACCCGATAAATAGTGAAGAACTACAAATATTATAATTATATTTGTATTGCACACAATAATACTAATTTAACGAATTTCTTTGAAAAATTTCACAGAATTGTAATTAATAATATTATTTCGAGAAATAAAACGATGAGATGTGAAAATAAGATAAAAAATCAAAGAAAAAAAAGGATTACTTGAGACCGGATTCGAACCAATGTCTCCTACACTTAGAATAACCAATGTCAGCGCCACAGACGGCTCGGCTACGGCGAGCCCACAAATTATGATGAAAAAATAAGTAGTAAATCATGCATTTGTTGAATGAAAAATTTAATCATTTTAACTGTATTTCAGTCGGTGAAGGTGTCGAAGGTTATTCTCCCATATCGCTGATATCAGACATTTCGAAGTTTGGCTATATTCTTCAAAAGTTCAATACCTATCCCGATTTTGACTTGAATGTCAAATGCAGAGCATGCACATCATGCTTGATTGAAAAATAATGGGTTTCTATCATAGATATCTATATACTTTCCCTATATATATAATATGATTTCTATGGTTTCTATTGGTTGAAAATCTGTATCGTAATGGATTTCATTATAAAACGGGTTGTGGGCATATTAGTGTATTATTATAGTACGGGTGTAGATAAAATAAATTTTTTCCTCATCGATTGCTCAAAAAATGAAATAACGTTTTTTCTGAAAATGATTCAGCAAAATACTCCATCAGATAACTATTCGTTGGAGACTATCGAATATATATTAATTAATGGTAAGAGGTTGACCTCGTCTTATTATTTATTGCCCCTTAGTTTATTTTTTTCACATACTTATTCAAATTTTATACCGAATTCTTCTGGTGGAATTTGTTCAGAGTCAGTGTTATTTCATCCGTATTTTTTCGACATGAAATGTGTGGAACGAAAACAATAAAAGAGTGGTTTCAAAAATTTGCACGAAATATTCTTCCAAAAGGATATTATTCTAAAAACATTGTTCTGAAATTGTTCGTTTCGTTAACCAGCTGTTTTGAAACTTGAAAAATTCCGAGTATTTCCGGAAATATCTGGAAAAAACTGAAAATCAGGATTTTCGTTTTCATTTTTTTCAAGCGTTATTAGCTCAAAACTAAGAACACATTTCCATTGATACTTTTTTCTGCTACACGTTTTCATTTCAGATTAACTATCCGACATTTCGTCTCCTGGCTATATATCATCAACTTTTTTTCTGTTTAGGGTGTCTTATTGTTTTTTACACAGAAAAATAGTGCTTCTCATTTCATTGATGTATAATTTGTTTCGATTTGCTCTTCTGAAACCACAGATATTAAAAAAACAACTTCATCTGAGATGGCCCACGACTCCATTGAAAAATTTTGTTTAATAAACACTATATATATAGTTGACAACTCATCAAACATAAGTTTATACAATTACTTCAGTCGAAATGTCCTCATTATCAAAGGAAGAAAAACAGATAAGGTGAACCTTTATTATATGTCCATGGTAATGGAATATATTTTAGGAATTTTATTATTTATTCAAACATCTTTGTATTCGTGTAACTGTTTGGTGTTATTAACTTATATGTCCATGGTAATGGAATTGATTTTAGGACTTTTATTATTTATTAAAATATGTATATGTATCTTGTAACTGTATGAAAGTGACGTGTACATCCATCCAACGGATGGCTGCTATGGCAAGTACTAATAAACGATTTTGATTTTTTTTTGATTATAAATATGATAGGAATAGTACGAAAACAGCACAAATTTATTCCGAAGTATATCCGGAAAGACATCATTAGGAATTTTGGACAAACACTTGGATGAGTACCTATGAACTTATTTGAATTAGCCTGCATAGCGTATTTTCGTTGATATTACAAATTACACTTAAAAATCGATCCCTTCCAGGTTTGTCGTCAGTATTTCGTTTTGTAATTTAATGCATTACATATTACATTTGTAATACGCTGTATATACCGTAGAGACGGAGTATATTCCCAGGCGGGAAGTGAATCATTTCTCTCAAGAGAAAAAGAGGCTCAAAGCCCTCACCTCGAAGGATAAATTTCATTTTTTGACGAGGTTTGTAAACTGTTTTATTCACTATCATTCAGAAAACTATTGACAAATGAACAAAAAAAAAACATTTGCAAGATCAATTTCAAATACATTTTGTTTCACAGGTAGGCATTGCACAAAAACGAATTTTACGACGCTTTCCAGTGTCAATATTGCCATTCTTTGTAAAGTATACTATTTTTTCTTCAAACGTAGCAATTTTCAACCATAAATAGTACAATTCATACGCTATTTTTACTCGAAATTAACTGTGACAACTATTAGATGTTAGAAATTAAAATAATTAAGTCGTCGGTGGGATTTGCGTCTCCCTGGTTACAGTTGTTTGACAGTTATTTTATGCTATTAAAGACAGCTTATTTAGATTATATAGCAAATTTAGTGCGAAAATGGAAAACCTAAACGAAATTGAGTCCGCGGCTAATGATGCAGTAGCACGTTTGGGGCCCTCCAAGTCCCGAATAAAGTATCGGTTAGCGTACAAGCACTTCCAAGAGTGGTGCGATACAAGAGGAGTACGGCAAGTTACCGAAGACGTTTTACTTGCATATTTTAATATAATGGAAAATGAAAATGAATGGAAATCTTCTACAATGTGGTCACGATACTCTATGATAAAATCCGAGTTAGTTATTAGAAAAAATGTGGATACAAGCAAATTTTCAAAGTTACGTGCCTTTCTGAAAAAGACAAGCGAAGGATATCACTAAAGACGAGTTTGATAAATTTTTGTTTGAAGTGCCAGATAAGTTGTATTTAGTATTATAGTTAAAAAAATACATTGCAAAGCATGTAGTATACTCTACTGAATTATAAAAATATTTCAGATTATTTTGTTAATTGGGGTTACCGGCGCCTGTCGATGCGACGAATTGGTAAAAATGAAGACTGTGGACATTGAGGATAAAGAAAATGTAATAATTATCAAAATCCCAGACAGTAAAACACGACAAATTAGATCTTTTACGATAATTGGTCAAAACTACATTAAACTGTATAAAAAGTATGCATCACTGCGGCCTGAAAATTTCACAGAAAACCGATTTTTTATAAAGTACCAAAATGGAAAGTGTTATCGAAGCGTCATGGGAATACATTCGATCAGCGCAGTAGCCCAAAAAGTAGCTAGTTATTTAAATTTAAACGATGCAAGCGCATACACGGATCACTGTTTACGACGAACTTCAGCAACACTTTTAATTGATGGAGGCGGAAATCTAGAATGCCTCAAACGACATGGGGGCTGGAAATCAAGCACGGTTACCGAAGGATATATAGAGGAATCAATAAGAAATAAGAACGATAATGCTCAAAAAATTTTGAACCCTCATGATTCGCCAACATCGGGAATGATTGCTGAAAGTTGTGCTCGACCATCTTTATCATCAACAATTACCAATGCGTATCAAGAGTCGGGAACATTTTTGCACGGTTTCAATTTTGAAAATGCTTCATTAACTAATTGTACTTTTAATATTACTATAAATAAAAATGATGTTTAATTGTTGTTAATGACATTTGTATTGTTGCTTTGTGACATGTTTCATATTAAGATTCTATAATATTCAGGACCTGCTACGGAAAAAGTAGCTTCATTTTTGCATAAACAAAATTTAAAAGTAGCATATAGAACAGATAACACGATGTTTCATATTGTTGCCATGACAACATTTTTGTCCGCCGTAAAGAAATGGAAAAAAAAACTGCTGCCGGCGGAGACATCAAACTTTGACAGGATCAAGTTAGATAAACTAGTTCTGTATGCCAATATTTTGAAATTTGGATTACTCACTGAAATATAACTGTCTTTCAATAACAAGAACGCTCTGAATCCTGATGAACTTAAAATAATCTAAAAAACGGTGCCATTTTTTAGGAACTAGTGAAGTAGGGTTTGTGGTTTTTAAGAGGGAGAAACTGCCCGTTTGGTATATTAGTTTTCACAATAAATGGTATTGACTGAAGGATTATAAGTAATAAAACCAATTAGACTCTTAAGTTGTAAAATCCGAGATGCACATCATAAATGTAAGAGGACCGGATTCAGGTAATTTTGTTTCTCAGAGAGGGATTGTAGAGGATAACAGCTTACACTTCTTGTTCATTTTAGTCTTTGTATTTCAGTGGAAGTGTTCACTTGTGTTACGGAGTGCAATAATTTTATAACATTTATATGTTATTACAGACATTAATAGCAAAGATTTTATACCCCAACGTAAAGAATAGGCAGTATGTGGCGTCCGTGGATAAAAAGTTATAGTGCTTCTTCCAGTGGTTCGTTAAAGAAGAATCACTTATCTTGTGACGCGAAAATCATTATAAAAAAATATGTACTTATAGTTCCTTACTTCAGCAAGGATATAACGCGGGTGCTGCAGCAAAAGTAACCAGTAATTTGACGAAGGTGCCTCTTACTTCAGTTAGACGAATTGTTGAAAATTCCATGAAATCAAGAAAAAAGCGTAAAGATTCCGGTGTCACAAAAAGTCTAGACGACTGGGAAAAAGATTTGATAAGGCGAAATATCTACACTATGTACGATGAGCAGCGTGTCCCTACAATCAAAAGTCTGAAACAGCGGCTCATCAATGACGAAACTCACATCAACTGTGCCCTCACTACTCTTTGGCAAGCTCTGTCTGCAATGGGCTTTAGATATCGCAAAATCGACAAGAGACAAATAATAATGGAATCCACACGTTTAATAATCTGGCGTTCTGAATATATAACGTCAATAAGAAAATACCGGTCTGAAAATCGGCTAATACTCTACCTCGAGGATACGTGGTTTGACACCCCTTCCAAGGATGGTCTGATTCCTCTGATAAGTGTAAAACAAAAGCACCATTATATAAAGGGAAGAGAATCACAATATTACACGCAGGATCAGAAAATGGTTGGATCCCAAACGCTATGTGGCTTTCTGCCAAAAATATTAAGGACTCTTGTGTCGATTATCACGAAGATACGACAGCAGAGCTTTTTGAAGATTGGTTTGAAAATTGTCTGTTACCCAATATTCCGCCAAACAGCGTAATTATGCAAAGTTCAAATTTCTTAATTATAGTTCGACCCTGTAGCACATTTGCATCTTTTACCAGATGATTTTCTACACAATGGAATTAAATCGGGTAGTTTATTGCAGTTAATAAGCCAATACCGTTTACTGTGAAAAATACTATACCGACGAGATAATGTGTAGTGTAATAACTTTAATAATAAATACCATGTCAGGGATAGCTCGTCTTGTGTAACTGCGTTTGAGTGTTCACGTTAGTAGAGTAAACACTTCATGAATTTCAGTGGTCAGAATGAAAGAAGAAGACAGAGTCGGGAAAGTGTTTTGCCGACTTCGTCTTCTTCCGAGTGAACAATTCATCGTCACTTTCCAACCTGAAAGTAGGTATTAGAAGTACATTTTCGAATGATAGTGAATACAATGCATTTATCACAAGCATAAAAGATTGTTAATATTATAATACAAAGACCAAGGTTAGACATCGTTTGTTAACACTACAGCTATGCTTGGTATGTACTGAATATCTTCATTTCCCTTTCTGCATATGCAAATACCTTGATAGTTTTTTTAAGGATGTTAATTGACATTTTTTTCATAAAAAAGGGGGAAAAATGAAAAAAACTGACGAAAAGAGTATTTTTAGTTTTTAACAAGTACAGTAACATATCCATTTGAGTAATAAACTGGTTCAAATTGATTATCAAAATTTCTCAAAGGCATCATATTAGAAAATGGATTCCTGTGAGGTTTGCTTTTGATAACATGACTAACATCTTTAGTTACCAAATGCAGATCTTGACTGATTTCATCAGAGGTATATGATGTGAGAATCAAAGGCACTCCAGAATATTGCAGTAAGCTTGAGAGACTGTCTTTCCAGGTATCTTTCTCAGGCTCACCTTGATGTTCATGCAGGCCACAATTCAATGCTACAACTAAATCAGGGTATTTCACAGAATTCACAATGTTATGATAAAGCTGATTGTGGAATGTAAGTTGGGTTTTAACATTCTTTGCTTTACAACTCTTGCACATTTGCCTTGTGAATTTGTCTGTTGTATTTTCGTATCCCAATTCAGGACCAATAACAATGTATTCTAGATTTTTCAAATTCCTTATCCAATGGAAAGGCAATTCAGTCACTTCTTTCCAAAGCCAACCCGTTTCTGTGAGACCAGCACCAACTATATGAACAACAAGATCCTCTTTACAATAAACCCTCTCAGGCAAGAACCCACCACTCTCCAAACCGTATAAAATTGTGGCTGCAGGGGCAACAAAGTTAGCTCTACGGATCATCCGTGCTTTCTGATCTTCACCAGTTGGAAATGTTTTATCATACAACAGCATGAGATCATACAGATTGCTGGGAAGAATGTTCAAGTTATCACTAAAATCATTAACAATCACTTCATCATCATCACCAAAGGTAGTTTTGTAAAATTCTATTTCCAACTCCAGGTTGAGTTTTAGCTCAGCACAATGTTTTTTATGCTGCTCATAGTGGCTTCTTTTGTGTGAATCGGAACAGTAACAAACATTGTGGCAAATGTTGCAGTTCATCATGACTTTACTGGAAAAACATATTTCGCATACTCTAGGGAACATTGCCATTTGCATTTCATATTCCAACAAATCTCGGCCGAGTGTTTCTTTCCACATTTTCGAACTCAATTCTTTTCTCAAAACATAATCTTCATAACTATTCAGTGAGAAGTGATCCAATAAACTGTTCGTTTTAGAAATGGCCGAACATACTGCCTTGTGATTTTTCCAATCTAATTTTTGATGCTCTTTGGAACAGTACACTACAGTTTTACAATTAGAGCAGGTTTTGAGGGGGGCATCAAATTTCTTACAAACATGACACACATTATTGTTGAAAAAACTGTTGTAAAAACCATACATCATATCCATATCTTCTTGCTTCAGTAAAATGAAATTCAAACCTAAAAATTAAATTAATATTTGGGCTTCATCAAGCTTTTAATACTGTTCACTCATTCCACTTTTCCATCTGTTGAAATTGAAGGCAGCAGGCCGTCCAGCGTGCGTGCAACTACCATAGACATTACAACTATATATATTACAAATTACAACACAACTAATTCTGATGAATAATGAACTGGCTGGCACCATGGTACGCTGGCACCATTGACGTTATATATATAACATGGACTGGGCATTAGAGTGAGAGGTTTGATTCCCACGCCTAAAACGGCATGAACATATTAAACTGTGGGCAACTGCGTCACTACTTACGAGTGACGTCACAATGTATCACGTGTTGCATATTTGCATAGCCAAAAATCCGTTTTACTGTGAGGGAGTTGTTGATCTGTTGATTTGTGTTTGCGATTCTTTGAATAATTTCTTGATAGAAGAATATTATGAGGCACCACTGATATTTCTGAAATATCTTGTGGGTACCTAGTAGTTTGTTGAAATATATTATTCAATACCCGAAAATATTGACTATTGAAAATTTTCAATATGCACCATAATTTCATTTGGTCCCATTCTTGAATATTTTTCAATAATCTGGTGAATATTTAAGAATCAATAGGTTACCAGATTACCAGAAAAGAACCGATTACCTACGGAATCCAAGTATGCAACACATATTACTGATGACGTAACACATTATGACGAAGATGACTATGACGCAGATGCCCTTAGTTGGTTCGGGCCGCAAGAACTTGTATTTGAGGGTTAAACGACACCCAGTCCATGTTATATTACGTCAATGGCTGGCACTAGTGGCACAGAACACCCTAACACCCTAACTTAGTTAGGGTGTTAGAACACCCTAACACCCTAACTTAGTTAGGGTGTTCTGTGCTAGTGGCTAGTGGCCAAAGAGTAGAGGCCAAAGAGTAGAACAAATTGCTAGTGGCACTGGAAGGTGGCAGGGAGTCTATTCTTGAACCACACGTTCGTTCAACGTATACGTTGTTGCTAGGCAGAGACCAATCAGATCTGTCACAGCTCAGAAACAGCGTATTCGCAGAAATGCGAATGATTCGAGAATAGGGGTCCCTGGTAGCCCGTGGCCAATGAAGTGAAGAAATTCTTCAATCCATCTGTTACTTGTCATCTTGTCCACATTTGGCTCTACAGATCGTTTTTTAACAACTGGTCGGATAGCAGTTCTGCGAATACGCTGTCACTGAGCTGCGACAGATCTGATTTGTCTCCGCCTAGCGACAACGTATACGTTAAACGAACGTGTGGTTCAAGAATAGACCCCCTGATGTCTCGCAGCTTAGCAACAACATATACGCAGAACTGCAAATGATTCAAGAATAGGGCCCTTGATAGCCCGTGGCTAATGAAGTGAAGAAATTCTTCAATTCATCTGTTACTTGTCATCTTGTCCACACTGGTCGGATAGCCCTAGTTGCTGAGGACATTGAAGAGAAGAAGAAGTCTCACTTCTGTCACTTACTAACCTGCATCCTACCCTATCTACAACCTACAACGGCTACAACTAGCTACAACCTACAACAGAAAGTCACTAGTCACTTGCACTTGGTAGTGGTTTGGTTTGAATTGAATATAAAAGAAGACAAACAAAGAAAGAACTGAATATCACTTCATCTAGTGTCTTGTAATTCTATAAATTCAAAACATAATATGGCAGACGAAGAGTTCGACGACAACGACGTAGGAGACGATTTCGATGATGATGTTGAAGATGATAACATAGAAGAGCTGGAGCAACCCGAAGAAGACGGCGACAATATCGATATTCTCGCTCCAGGACAAGCAGGCGGCGGAGTGCCCAAAGAAAAACGAATAACGACCAAGTATATGACGAAATATGAGCGAGCTCGAGTGCTAGGTACGAGAGCTCTACAGATAGCAATGTGTGCCCCCGTCATGGTAGAATTGGACGGGGAGACAGACCCCCTGCAAATCGCTATGAAAGAGTTGAAGCAGCGCAAAATTCCCATAATTATTAGAAGATACTTGCCTGACCACTCATACGAAGACTGGGGCATAGATGAACTTATCATTATAGACCATTGACTGGTTTTTGTAATATTTAATTAGGGTAAGAGTGAATTTATAAGAATTTCAATAAAACTCATTTTCTATTTGGCTAATTCTTCATTTGTGCAAAACTTGCTTACCATTGCTCAATATAAATCTACAAATGAATAGATTCTTGTATGTGCCTCTACTTCATCAGATCTGTTTTAACATTTTATATACTTCAGTTCAAGAAATATCCACAAATCGTTGCATCTATACATGGAAGTATTAGCACAGGAACATGCTTCAAATAAAACAATTCCTACTTTTGATTGATTTAATCAGCTTCATATAAGTTTTGATATCTTAATTTAGTCTGCAACTCATCATCGTCAGATGTTTCGATGTGCTTTGGTGGTATTAACGCAGCTACTACATTTCTCCCCTCTACATTGAGAAAATTGAATGTTGCGCAAGCTTGTTCCGTGGGTAAAATTTCAAATGGTATTTTGTACTTTCTGGAGAAAGGTAATATCTTATGATAAAAATTGAAATTGTCTACTTTGTCTCCTACTCCTAAGACTAGTATATCTATTTTGGGTTCTAATACTGAGAACAAGCTTAATGCTTCCTCCGTTATTTCTGAAACATCATCTACTTTCCAAGATAATACTGACCTGAAAACAAAAATCGAAAATACTTCAAACTTCAATATAATGCCTAATCCAAGTTGCTATTACCTTGGAAAAATGACCATTGAGCCCAGAATAGTCACCTGATTATTCAGTCGAAAACCCACCTAGAAATGAATTGGATATAAATTTTACACTTAGTTCAAATTAGTGCTGCTATTACTTGGCTATATCCATCTATTAATAATCCTAGATCTGTGTCTTGGTTGAGAATATGGACAGATGTCTTTCCTTCTCCAGAATAAGCTCCTGGGTGACACAGCCTGACTCCTACATGAAAATTTTGTCTGGAAAGAAACATACATGTTTGATCAGGTATAAAATACGCCTAATTCTTGAATCATCACCTGACTATGAAATTGAATGATTTTTTAGCATGATTACTGAATAATCCAAAACTCCTATAAAAATTCATTTTGAGGTTAGGTAGTCATTACTTCTTAAGTTTTTTGAAAGACCTTGGCTCTCGGGAACAATGGCCACAATCACAATGGCTCGTAAAGACTTGAGAAATATAACTTCGGGATCAGGCTGGATTCAGACAGATCCGAAATCCGATCGTACGACGATCAGATAGCTTTCTGATTGGTCTAAATTTGAATTAAGACCAATTTAGACCAATCAGAATGCTATCTGATCGTCGTACGATCGGATTTCGGATCTGTCTGAATCCAGCCTCAGAGTAGTGATGTGCGATATACATCGATGTTTTCAAAACATCGATGGTATACATTCGATGTTTTTGTATTGAGGTCGCAAAATGACACATCGATGTTGGACATCGATAGTTATGAACTATCGAATTCCAACATCGGTCAAACAAAAAGCGAACGCAACTTGGCAACTTGCTCCATTTCTGAATGACTGGCAGTTGACACTTCTGAAATGTTTTTTTTTAATTCTTTATTCAACGTCGGCCTATTTCCGCTACCAAGGCCAATCACCGACGCCGGTGAGCACACTTTCCCCAAACCGTAAATTTTGCCGAACCCTCTGGTATTCCAACCAGAGGTAGGGATCTTTAACAAGCCCAACATCCATGGACTCGGGACCGACGGCTTCACGTCCCCTCCGAAGGACGGCATATCCTCAATATATCTTGTGCTTATTGATATATTGTCTGCGAGCTATGATATGCTATTCCGCTGCAGCTGTACGGGCTTTCGACACGGTATTTCCTTGTATGGTCGGCTCGGCGTTGCTTAACTCCAGATATCGAATGAAATGTTCAGTATTAATCCGTATATCGTTTGACAAGAGTGGTTATCTCTCTTTTGAATTGAGAGAGAGATCCGCTCTGACTAACGTAAACATCACGAATTAACAGGAACTTATTCAGAATGAAACATTTTATTGACATATTTCTGTTGCTCTTGATATTTGTTTACTTGTCAATGTTGTAAAACACAGCTATCTTCTCTGAAGGGGTAGGGTAGGTGCAGATATTTATTTGTCAGTTTGGAACAATGGATAGGGATAATCCACAATTATAAGAAAATTTCATTTCTGAATTGATTGCCATATTCTGGCATTACATGCATAAGTAATCCAGAAAATTTGTGATTTGAACTACGACGTCCGTAAGAAAAATGAGAGAAAATAAAGCATGACGTGGAAATGAAATCACTAGTGCAATATCTACCCGTAGTATTGGGAAGTTCATAATTTTATGCGACGTCTGGCGGAAATATAACGCACTGCCATAATTTCACAAACAAACGGCTTCCATTTTATGTGTGTGAATTTATTGAGTTCTTTGGTGTTGATTTAGGAAATCTCATCTGAAGTTGTAATTTTTTTCGATTAATAATAACAATTAATTATGAATGCATATCGCTCAGTGAGCCGTATGAAGTGTTTGGTGCCAATTTGCCGCAATTCTAGGAACCGAAATCCAAAGTTGTCTTTCCACACGTTTCCAAAGAGAAATACATCTTTGGTGGGAAACATTACGGAAAGTGGATTGAAAGGGAAAATAGACAGGTACAAGGCTTGGAAAATTAAACTGACATTGCATAAATCACCACCTAGAGCGGCTTCAGTATGTTACTTGCATTTCAAGAGAGATGATTTCTTGTTACCTGGTGAGTCTGTTTGTCTATTTTTAGGCGAAGTTATGGCGAATTTCATCATCCATGTAATAAAGGCCTCTTTGGTTCACTACCACTACACTAAAACTGAAAAATGTCCTGGAACAAATATCATTAGATTTTAAAACACAATGCATCAATGTTCACCTCAAATGAATGGTATTGTGCGGCTATTCAAAGCATCATGAACACAGTTATATTAACCTTCACGAGAAAAATTTCGTACAATGAAAATACAGCAAAAAAACACCAAAATCTTGTCTAGCGAGGGAAACTGATGACTGGATTTCAGTTTGTCGCGTTATTTCACAAATGTATACAATAGGCAACTTTTTCAAAATGGTGGATATATTTCAATCACCACCAGCGCCCTCATCGGTCGATATTCTTCCCTATTCAACCCTTTAAATGATGTTTCCATATGGTTGGCTAACTATATATCTCTATAAACAATGGCAATTGTGAAAGTTTTATGGTATTATCAGTTCTCCAGCAAGTAGGCCTCGTGTGAAACCATGAAACGTGACAGAATCATTGACCAATATGACAAAAACAATTTTTAAAGGATAAATTTCTCCCAGTTGGAAGATTTATAAATGCTCCACAAAAATTACTGAACCTACGTCGTATTAAAACACGACATACTGTACAAGGTGCGGTAAATTTTTTTTGTTCCGATGGCACGAAAATTTATGAACCAACCTCATATACAATGCGTCATATACGAGATAAGGTCAATAATTTTGTTCCATAAAGATTCTGCGAAATGAACGTTCAAGTTCCATCCGTGAGTTAGAAATGTACAGCTTATCCAATCCATCTTAGCACAGAACTAACAACGTATATGCCCATCAATCTCTTTGAAGTATACTAAGATAAAAAAACACCAATTATATGTGTTCCTTGTGATTAAATTTATTCGTAGCATGTGTTTTTTCTTTCGTCATGGTCTGCACTACCAGTGTGCAACTGGAAAAGTATCTGAGTTTGTGCCAAGATGGATTGGATAAGCTGTACCTAAGTATTCTTATAATAGGGCTCATCTCTTGAATCTCAAAACACCCGAGAATAAAAAAATATCGAAAAAGTAAAATATATTTGTAAATACATATGTACAATTAAAATGATAAAATGATTACAAAAAAGCCAGATGTTCGCTTGGAGTAAACTGATGAATTTAACAGTGAACTATAAACAGTAGATTATTTTTTTTTTCGGCGATAATGATTCTATTAAATAGGAAGAAATAAACAATTAAAAAAATTCCAAAATCTGGTACGCACGATCAAATTCAGTAGAATTATCCGAATATGTCGGTAGATTTGAACACATAATTTTTTCTTCATTTTCTAACTGATACCTTACTGCCTCGATTTCCATCAGTAGAAGCAGTCCATCGAAAATATTGCTTTGTTGGTTGCCTAGAAACTAATTCAAACAGGTGGGATATGTTGAGATGCCTGAAAACCACTGACATAACCACCAATTTACTGAATCAGATCCTGAGAGAGAGAAGACAGCGGAATAAGCAGGGTGGAGCAAAATCTGATTTTTATTAAAAAAATCAAAATTCATTGATTTTTTTGAAAAAATCACGATTTATTTGATTTTTTTAAATTTGAATTTAAAATTTGAACATTTTGATTCTTTGAAATTATTGTTGATTATTTCAATGTATAAGTTTGAAAATTTTAATACAATTTGCGGCTCAAAAACTTGTGACAACGCATTTGTCGCGCTTCTTGCAAGAAAATTCTTGTCGCGATTTATTTTCCTTCTGTCCTATACACTCGCTATACAGCGCCAAGTGAGGCACGAACACTAACGCGTTTGTCGCGCTTCTTGCAAAAAAATTCTTGTCGCGATTTGTTTTCCTCCTGTTCTATACACTCGCTATACAGTGCCAAGCGAGGCACGACCACGAACGCGTTTGTTGTGCTTTTTGCAAGAATATTCCTGTCGAGGCTTGTTTTCCTTCTCAACCTATAAATTGACGTTGCCCAACAATTTCACGCATTTCGCTAGTTGTACACTCGGATATTAGTAACAGATTAGGCATAGAAAAAGGAGGAAAACTAGTGTTTTTGTTTAAATTGTATAACGAAAATGAATAGACTGAAAATATACAGTAATAGAATTTAGGTTTGCTAAAAGCAGATACTCCTTTTGATCTTCGAGAAAACTTTTATATTATGTTGTTATCTGTTTCTGAATAAAAAAACAAAAATTGATTTAAATCATGATTTTCATTTTAAAAATCAAGCGATTTAAATCATGATTATAATCGTGATTTCAATCACTTAATTTTAATTAAGATGTCTAGAAGGATGGTGTACCGAGTTATACCTGGGCATGTTTGGGGTAAACTTGGCGACACATGCCTACTATGATAATAAGCATCATGACCCCTTGACATCAAATCAGTTCAGATGGCGTTTGCAACGAAAAGAGTTACAAATTTCCTAGGAAATGTATAAACGGCCGACCTGACGGCTGGCTATACTTTTAATTTTGGACGCTGACTGATCAACAACCTATATTATTTGTTCAGAATACTGGCCAAATTCCCTATAATTGTGTTCCTGTCATTCGATTTTGTTTCTTATGAGTATGACATTAGATTTTGCTCATTTTGTTGACTGCTCGAATCGAAGAATATAGTTTGTCGATCGATCGGTTGACTATGCACTTCCAATTAGCGTCAACTAGCGATGAATTTGAGAAACACACCACGATACGTAAAAATGACACTGATGACAGATAAGTGTCGCCATAAAATTCTAAACAATATCGCATCAGTCCCAGCACCATCCTTCTAGACATCTTAATTTTAATCAGCCCAATCCTGGGAATAAGCAATAAAGAGGAGTTGTGAAGGAATGCAAGTATAAAATAAATCATATCTTTCAAGTTGTTTCTTCCCTCAATTAATCCCGCTTCGTGCTATGTGGAAAACTGTCATGAGAGATAATATAAAGAAAAAAAAGTTGTATAATATGTATACCTTTTCATCGTTGGGGGGAGCGGCTATAGACTTTCAAAAATGTAAAAAACTATTGCGTGGGCATACTCGAGCGCGTCAGATATTGATATCTTCTATGTCCTACATATTTTTAAAAATGTACGTATGTTAATCAGATTGTTTCCATGATGGGGGGGTGGTCGTACGTAAGGGTTGAAAATGAAAACAAAATTTTTTTCTGAAGCGCGTCAGATTTTCTGAGGGGATGTCGAGTGAACCTAAAAAAAAGCTCTTATATAATAATCTGACGGTGTGGATGTGACGCAGACTCGCGGCCGTTATTAGAATGTGAAAAAAAATTAGTCATTTTGAAATACACAAGCGCGTCAGATTAAGATATATATATGGTTCATCTTTACGCACTAGACGTCGCAGTCTCATAATATGACGATTATCTGGAGGAATTCGCCTATTCTGCCAATTTGATTTTTTTTTATATTTTGAACTCAAGTAGTTGAAAATCCCAGGAAAAAACATGCAAATGAAGAAATTTATGTTTTTTTAGTACAATACTCATAAGAAAATAATTATAAGCAATTAAATTTTTGAAATTTTAAAACGTTGGATATTCGTTATAAACAGTATCATGCCACCAACGAGTGTGACCAACTGTCATGGTATCATGGCAACAGAAACAAGAGTGGGGACGGAGTGAGAGAGCAATAGATAGAGAAAGAGTGAGAGAGAAATAGAAACGTGGAGAGGGGAATATAGGCATCACGCATTAAACTAAGATGTCTATATACTGGTGTTTCTAATGTTGAGATATTGTTTCAGACAAACCTGTGGACAAGGCGTGATAGTTCATCAGTGGCCATGAGGGGCGCTGGTAATCAAAAATTTCTATTAATTTTCGTGATCACTCGATCCATGGAACACGCTGTTGCCAATTCTGATGTTTGTGTTAAAGGATAGAGAATTTATCGGGACTGGATATGCGAGGTTATTGAAAACACCAAAACGCGGCAAATTTGTGTTTAACTTTATTCGTTATTTATTCCATGTAGTTTGAAAATAATTTCTCAGTTGGAATAAATTTGCATTGTGTTTCTACTGATCTGGACCAGAATTCGCAACGACATGGCCACTTGGCAACACAGGACTGTCATCTCCACTGCAAGAGTGCCGGTACCTGGCGGATTTTTTGCAGTACTAATACGCCTACATCATCAAATTTTTCATCAAGTTGGCCATATCGGTCGTCTGATTTGCTGACAATCTTTTATATGGAGTGAAAACACCAGTATATAGCCACCTTACATTAAACTTTATCGATGAATTTTTATTAGTTCGGCTTGTGGAAATCGTCAGATTATATATTTTTTTCAATTCTTCAATTATTCCTTTCAGAACAAAAATAAAATTTGTCTCGCTCGAGAATGTCGAGATGACGTTTTTTTTTACAACTTTGTAGCCCTCATCCTTCTTTAGGTTACTCTCAAATTGTCAGATTAGTTGAATATACACATTTCAGGATACAACTAACTCACCATACCTCAATCTGACGCGCTCGAGAATTTCCGATGGTCTCCCCCCTTGGGCTCCATTATTATTAGTTGTAATGTTAAAGAAAAATCGTATTGCAAATGATGCGATATTCTACACCTAAACTCAAGTCCTGTTATGGTTCCGTTATTTGTAGTTTCCTTCATTTTTTTTCCTGCGGTTTTTATGGTTGACTCGAATCTCGTGAGATTGTATCACTTATGTGAGATATTTTTATATTTTTTATTGTTGCTGAATAGTCTGAATACTGTGATGTACCGAAGGAGAGAACATGGGATCCATTATTATTATTCACACAATGATTCGGTAGCATAGTGAAAATATTTTTAAAATTGATCTTAGAATTTGCTCCTTATTGAAGAATGACGATTTGCATTTGGATTCGAAATCAAGTTTTGTTATCATCTCTAGTCACGTGTCAAAAATATATAGAATAAAAACCTTGGGACGAAACTTTTTGTAGAGATCAATTACCCTAACACCAAACTGATATTTTGGCACTCGACGCGCGTTTCAATAACAAGGTTAGCATCTTCAGGAGAAGAAAACGGTTTTTTGCGACTGTTAATAATTGATGCTGCAAATAGGTCAGCGGCCAAGAGGAAATGTGTACATTCCCTAGGAAATTTGTATCAATTTTAATAGCAAGCGCCATCTGAAGTGATTTAATGGAAGACGACATGAAGACCTCGAAACTCAAACTTCTACAGTAATGAGTCCCAACACCAGGATTTTTGGACATCTCTTGAATTTATCAGGAGACTTGGTTTAACTGTCCGGCTTTCCCTACATTTGAAATAACAATTGAGCTACCGAAAAAAGAAAAAAGTTCGAGATTTAGGGCGGATCGAAACAGCTGTCTGAAATCGGTATTTCCGATTTAGGCAAGAGAACGTTTGGCACTCGAATAACAATCAGTGTGTCTTCATGTGCGTCGACAGGGGGCCCGTTTGGGAAAAGGACTTGAAACAAATATTGCACTTGTAGGGTTTCTCGCCGGTGTGTATCCTGATGTGGACCTTCAAGGTGGAGGCCTGATAGAAGCCCTTCTTGCAAAAAGGGCAAACGAAATCTCTGTCCCCTGAAAAGAATAAATACTTTGTTGAGATTGGTGAAAAACAGTCATCTTTAGTTTCCAATCAAAATTCAAATATTCATGATCATCATACAAGATATTTAGAAAAATACCAAGAAATTTAAGAAATATCAAGTTGAAGAGCAAAGTTAGTAATGATTTAAAATTAACTTTATATTGAAACAATAAGAACATTATTATTCACATTCGACTATTTCAAATTCGAGCAATTTCACTGGCTTCTTTTATAAGGTCTTACATGTACCAATTTGTTTGTTTTTTTATTGGAATTGTATACTTAAATAGTAAGTTAACCTGCGAAATGAAAGGGGTAGGTAGAATTGCAGGTGAAAAGGGATAGGATAAATGTAGAAAGGAAAAGAAAAGGTAAAATAATGTGGAAATATAAGTTTAATTAAAGGAGAAAAACAAGTGAAAATCGGTGTAATACTTAAAAAAAGAGCATGTGGAGAAGAAGAATGCAGTGAGAAAATTGATTATAAGGAATAGGAAAAGTGTTACGGGGACGGGCAGGAAATCAAAAAAAGAGTTAGAGGCATAAGAGAGACGCAAGTAAGTGAAGATCAAAAGGATAATACGAGTGAACGAATGAAAGAAGTTTGAGTAGAGGTAAAAGGAAATAGTTGTGAGATGAGAAAAGCAATAGGAGGAAAAAAAGGGTCAAATTTCTAATAAGAGAGAATCAGAGTAGGAAGGACAGAAGATGTTACAAGATAGAAAATAAAGTAGTGAAAATAGCAGAGAAGAGGAACAAGTAAGATAAGGAACAAGAAAGATAAGAAATAGGTTGGGAAGTGATGAGTAAACAGGATAAGAGAGAGAAAATGGGCGAAATAGGAGGTCAAAAAGGAAAATGAACATTAAATGAGAAAGAATGGGAAGGGCAAGAGAGTTTATGAAAGAGAAAGATATGCAAGACGATTAAAAGTGCTAGGACTAGAAAGAAATAAGTAAGACAATAGAGAAAATAAGGATAGGTGAAGAAGAGGCCAAGAAGTCTGGGCAAAATAGAGATGAGAGATAAAAGAGGATTGTAAAAGGTAGAACAACGAATGAGTAGTGAATGGAATGGACGAGAAAAGAAGACTTGGAGGGATAGAAAGTAGTATCAGCAGGAAAGTGGAGTAAAAGCGGGGTAATGAAGTGAAACGCTTGAAACTAGATGGTTAAAAAAAAGAGGGAGTAAGAAAGAGAAAACGAGAGAGAGAAGGGTTAAGAGATAGACGATGCGAGCTATAAGTAGGAAAAACGAAAACGAAGGATATGTCGAGATCGAGAGGTTTAAGAAGTGAAGCGAAAGTATTGCGGGAAAGACGAGGATCGTTGAAAATCCGCTCACCTGTGTGTCGCTTGACGTGTATGTTGAGATCCTCGCTGCGGGGGAAGGCGCGCGGACACAGCGAGCACTTGTACGGGCGCTCGCCGGTGTGCGTGCGCATGTGCTTCTTCAGCTGCGACGAACTGACGCAGCCTCGATTGCAGGTCGCGCACACGTACGGCTTCTCGCCGCTGTGCGACCTCTGGTGGACGGTGAGGCGCGACGGGTCGGGGAAGCCCTTGCCGCACGTCGTGCACGTGTACGGGCGTTCGCCTGGGGAACGGAAAAAAATAAAAAGAATGGGGATCAAAAGGATAAATTCAAGGCGGCCACTGCCAATGGACGAGCTCATTGCGAAATAACTGCCTTCTTTTGTCATATTATTCTCGCATCCCGATAGGGAATGTACATGATTTTCTTTGTTTTTATAACGTACAAAAAACAAATAGGCATTTGAACTTTCGTTAAGGGTAAAATGTAATAATAGATGTTTTGGATGCCTTCTGCAATGATTCTGACGCTTCATAGCAGGCCATTAAGTGAAAAATCATTAGCAATTAGCAGCTATTTTATATTCATCATTGGTTCGTAGGTGGTTGTAAGCTCTTGAATTTGTATTGTAAGTGCACCGCCAAAACACTCTTTTCCGTAGAATAATGACACATACGGTGAGTAGTGACGTATGCTAACAGCCATCTTGGCGCTGGCCGTTTATGCGGCAAATTACTGAATTTAAATTTGGAGATGGAATAACTCTGATACAAAATTTTTTTTTTTTTTGTGTTTTTTTTTTTTTTTTTTTTTTTTTTGTTTGTTTTTGGGTTTTTTTGTAATTCCCGAATACATATTCAAAAAATCGAAAACACCGAATTGAAATAGAAATGTTCCTGAACAAAGAAAATTACTATACAGTTTATGGTTCTATCTATAAATATGATAAAGTTGGTGACCGTTTTAGTACGTTGTGGACATTTTTTTGGTGTAAGTTCAGCTATTTACTTGTAGAAGGATATAATACTATGCTTGAATAGTAATAAGAATGCAATTCGATAGTCAAATAGTCGCTAAACGGGTGGTGTGATGTGACAAGATGGATATCATTACCTGTGTGGGTTCTCTTGTGGATGATGAGGTTGCTGGGAGTGGTGAAGCCCCTCGAACAGAACGGGCAGACGTGGTCTTTGAGGCCGGTGTGCGTCTTCATGTGCATCGCCAACGATCCTGAGCCGCACAACCTGTTCAAACAAGAAATTTATATTATTCATTGATGAATATGCATGATTTTTTATGCCATGAACTATTCATTTACATCCTTATGACGTAGAAAAATATATAAATGGAAAAACCATTCGACATAGTCTATGAACATACTTGAAGACAATAGTAGTTCTTTGTATACTGAGGGCGCAAAAAGATTTTTTGCGAAAACATTTCGCGGCCATAGTATACACGATATTTTTCGTACAATTGTGAAATTTCCAATGAACATTATGTCGTTTGGAAGAGACGACGTTTCAACGCGAATAAATAAAAGTAAATTGGCTGCCTCGATATCGCGGTGTTTCTATCGAAATGAAATATTTGGAAATACAAATGTTCAGTTTGTCGGCAATAACCGGTTGCACGAAAACTGTTTTTTCATCTCCAAAATCGCGTTTATATTGTTGGGTGTCGTTTTAACGGGAGTGTGCTATATTTATATACAGCTCAGTGTGAATTAGTCAGAAGTAAGTTTAGCATTAGCCATTTAGCAATGGAAAATTCTGTTTCAAACTAACCTAACCTAGTTTATAAGAATATCGATTCATTATATACGTATTTGCTGTGGACCTTCAAGAATCACAATCCGTATTTTGGACTCAAATACATCATATAACATAATGTTAAACACGCATCTTCCACTCCTTTGATCTCTGCGTACGTGATATCGAGATTTGATGCAAGATATGAATATATCTATTAACGGTGAATCGTCGGATTGTGCTTGGTTAAAACCACTTTCATTCAACATTATAGATTCACTAGATATCGCCACAGGAATACTGGCTCATAATATTTCACCACTATGGATATCGACGCCGATAGATTCACTGTTGTGTCGTCTGATTTCACATTTTGATTCGAGCAATGATGATGCTTTTTATAAGTTTGAATTTCTCTCCTTGATTCTTTGATTTTAATATGACACTTTATGGGTTCTAATTATAACTGAATGATAAAATACCTTTCGATTATGATGGAGAAAATAAAGATTGGAGATAAAACTATTCAAATCAAATTTCAAGAATATTCCCTATCATGATACGTTTTGCTTGAAGCGATTCTTGTGATGATCGCCACTATAATCGCTAGCGTTGATCACTAGCTGGAGCGTTTTTCTTACAGCGAATATTCTGTCAGCATAACCTTCAAACAATATATGGCTAAAATGTGTAATCATTTGTCAGTAATCTGTTATTGACATAATGAGTATAAGTGTGACCAAATAAATTTGAAAAAATGTCGAAAAATTCTCTGCTAGAAGAAGTTGACGATGTTAGAAATATTAAATTTATCAAGGCTTTCATATTTTGTGATCAAATTCAATTTGTTCGTCGGAATTCACCCTGCCACATAATGCTCTCATTTCTCTCAAAATTCCAGGCTAGTTATAGAAAATGATGTATTCTTATTATAATGTAAGTTGTTAGAGTATGTTGTAGCGTGTAAATATTCCATACATTAATTTTTGTTATTCTTCCTTTTATTTGTCAGAAATGAGTGAGTCTTTCATCCATTTGCGAATAGGGCAAGTTTTCTTGAAGTATACAACCCGCTATACTCTCCGAAGCGACATAATTTGCCTAGGTGAGATCTCTGTTTTCCTCGTAAAATGAAGCAAATTGAAGTAATCATTTTTATTCTCTCGCTATTCTTCATTTTGATTCTTACGAGATTTTCTTTGATTGGTTTGATTTTTGGAATAGTTTCTGAAAAGTAACGTGTTTACAAAAATAATATTTTTTTATTTTTGGGTTCTCAAATTGTTTTCCTATCGCAATAATTCGTCGGCTTGCTTCGGCGAAGTCCGACCTTCGATTGAATCTACGAGATTTCAGTTGGGAGGTTCCGAAGAGGGGATCAAAAATTTTAAATTGAGAATTTTGGAATCGCGGAGAGACGATCGAGTGTGAAGGCCAAGTAAGGGATATGTTGTGGTAGGCCCGTTGTGTTTTTTTTTTGGAATTAAATACGTTTTTGCGGTATCATCCGGATCTGGACAATTCCAAATGTAATTTCCTGAATGGACACATTTGAGGCTGCACTTCCTGAAAAGAGGTCGATTCTCTTAGAAATCCTGAAATCCAAGTCCGTTTTTTTTCGACATCCAAAAAACCCTCAAAGAGGTAAGCCGTTGAATTGTTTTATGGAAAGTCAATTTTCTGTTGTGAAATTTTCAATAGTACAATAGTACTGTCTTTTTAGGGTTCATGGTTATGGATTGTTAATTTTGGAATCTGTATATTGATATTGGAAATATCTCATCGCTAGTAATCAGAATTACTGAGAGGGAGTTCTGCCGTACATGAATTCCGATATTACTCCGTATGGGAAATTTCATTCAAGGATTTTCATACTTTTCGTCGTCATTTATGTTCCTGTGATCGTCTATTCAACCTGAATTCCAGTACCTGATATGATGCCTTCCATCACAAGATTGAATATCATCTGAGCCGTTTGAGTTTCTAGAGGACACCCGGACAACTCAACTCTAAGGAAAATTCCAGGCAACATTTATTCTTTATCAACTGATATTTTTTCGATCCAATTTAGAGAACTTTATCCTTCAAAAATAATGTTCGCCCCCCATTACATATGATGTGCAGCGTAAGCATAGTATACTATGGTTTTGCGGTAAATGAAATGCATTTCTGAATTTTTTAAGAAAATTCCTTGAGTTGATAGCTACTTAAGTATATTACTATTTTTTTATTCATTATCTTGTATGTGCTTATGCACCGTATTCTCAAGAATACATCTTCGTTCTCATTATCTAATATTGAAATTCAAACAGCACTAGATGGATAATTTTTTGACACATCTATCAATGCATATATATGATACACTTATGTTTTCACAATAAATCGACAGGTACCGGAAAGTTGAATTTGGGTTTAATTTGGGTTTAATTTCTCACCTACAACTCACAAGAGCCATAACTAAAAAAAAATATTGATATTATATCTTTTCAAAACTATTTTCATTCACCGAATCATCAGATTTTCAAATATTTAATTTTTTATTTTTATTTTTACTGATCAATTCACCACCTGATCATTTCATTTGGTTACACAGCGACTAGATGTTCATCCTCATTACCGTATAAATGCTGTGTGGCGCTCAACAATTTTCTGATGTAATCGAACCCATAGTGCTCTCCGGCGAAAAGTTGCCGTTTGCAATGTAACACTTTTTCCATTTTTTTTAAGATCTTGATTTGACTATTTTTTTGAAACTAATAGGAAGAAAAAGGTTACAATGTGACGACATATATTGCGAAAAAAACTGCTTCTCGCATAGGAGACGTGTTGTAATCGGTGCGAGATTTTTTATGATTGGTTGGTTTGTATTCAACTATTCAAGAATGGAAAATCCGTCACCAGCTCGTCGATAATACAGTATTCTGCACCTGTAGTTTCTGGTTTTCTCTAATAAATTCAATGTTTTTGTATAACTGGGGTCAACAACCGCCTCAGGAAAGTGGAGCAATACTTGATGGTGTTTCGAGTACTACTTTCTGTAATCTTTGCTAGACCCTTACCTCTTTCCGCAGACGGTGCACACGTGCGTCTTGACGCCGCTGTGCGTCTTGGTGTGCGCCGCGAGACTCGTGTACCTGGAGAACGCCTTCGAGCACACCGAGCAGACGAACGTCTTCTGGTCGGCGTGCGCGCGCATGTGCTCCAACAGGCGGAACGACTGCGCGTACGCCTTCGCGCACAGCGTGCATGCGAACGGCTTCTCGCCGGTGTGCGTGCGCAGGTGGCGCGTCAGGTCGTCGGAACGCGAGAAGCCTTTGCCGCACTCGCTGCACAGGTGGCGTTTCGCCGAGTCGTGCGTCTTCGCGTGCCGGCAGAGGGTGCTCGCGCTCGCGAACGCCTGCCCGCACGTCTTGCACGTGTGCGGGGGGGACGCGCCCGTACGCGGGGAGCCTTTCTGCTGCTGGTGCTGACGGTGGGCGGTCTTCGCGTGGGCCTGAAACACACAGGGATAATAAAAGAAACTTAAAAAAAAACATGCTATTTTTCCGTTCGGAACTGTCCTTTGGGTGATAATAATAATAAAAATAACAGTTATTTATCCCCAAGAAACTACAGTTCATATATAGGGAATATTTATATAATACATTTATTAAAAAGCTCAATCAGAATTGTTCGTTGCTCGAAAATAAAAAAAAATTGAATAATTTTTCAAAAAAAATTATTCTAACAAATAACGCTTCATAGCAAATTTGAATTTGGTCACTTGAGAAAAACATTTTATTCCAGTGGGTAATCCATTGTATGTGATAACACCTTTATAGAGAATAGATTTTCTGGAAAATTCCGTCTTGAAATTTTTTGTTAACAAATTATTGAACTGCCTTGTTTTGTGGTTATGTACACTGTTAGATTTAAAAAATTTCATAATAGAATGTTTCTTATTAGTCACAATAGAATGCAGAATAGTACATATTTTCAGTTTATAAATAGAATTGATGTCGAGAAGACGATTTGGTTTATAAATATTCCTTGTTGGTTCCAAATAAGGTAAATTAAATATGCATTTAATTGCTTTATTCTGTAAAGACTTCAGTGGTTTCAGAATGGTATTCGACGCAGTACCCCATATGCTGATTAAATATTGTTATTTCGATTAAATCAGTGAAAAATAAATTAATTTTAGATATTTCAAAGGTATATAGCTTCTTATCTTGTACAAAATTCCAATGACTGGTGATATTTTTTTTCGGATCAGATCAATATGAATATCCCACGAAATATTTTCATCAATATTCAGACCTAAAAATTTTATATTACATGACCTGTTGATTTTTTTGTCCTAGCAATAAAAATTTCGATTGTGATGAAATTAGTTTTTTATCAATGAACAAGAAAGATGATTTTTCGTAATTTAAAGTGAGTTTATGAATATTGAGTCAAATAAATATTTGTTTCAAATCATTTTCCATTTGACATTGGATCACTTTCAAATCTTTATTGAAATATATTAAAGTTGTATCATCAGCAAATAATACCAACTTTCCAGTGATTTTCAATTCTGAAATGGAACTAATATATATTAGAAACAGTAGAGGTCCTAGTATGGATCCTTGTGGGACTCCACAAACAATGTTTTCCAATGCGTGTTGTTGAAATGTTCGACGTTTCGATTCTCAAGCTGGTGTCTTTATCAAGAACTCAAATACAGATCTCCATCAATACAGCAGTTTAGCTAATCTACCCTCTGACGACCCCCCTTAGACCAGAATTTCCTACCGTCTGGCGACGCTACTGAAATTTGGAGTCGAACTCATAGACAATACAACTAATGGACTGGCCATTATGACAATTTTCCATATAGGACAAAGCAGAATACACTAGAGAGAAAAAAATATGCTCATTAAACCAAGGGAGCCCATACAAATATTTTCAGGAGGGGAGAGGCGAACTGGAAGCATCTTGACCTACACCTTTTTAAGAGTTAAACTTAGTTCTAACCACTTCTCATTTACAACTTCCTAGTGTGAATCAGTTGAACTGAATTTCAACTCCGACTGTAAACTCTATGAATTTTTGTTTCAATGAATGGTATCTTTCGAAGACGAGGGGGGCGTACCCCCGTGCTCTTAGGTATAGGCGCCCATGCATTGAACATATATTGTGAAGGACATAATGATAATTTTATACTTGAATTACTCTATCCTTCACAAGCTCTTTCTCTGCTACATTGAAGTTGAACTTGAAATATTCTATCTTGCTCATTCCGCAGTCTTCTCTTGTCTTAGGGCCATTAGTTGTAATGTCTATGGTCGAACTGCAGCACTCTATCAGCAGTGCTGTTATATACTATTATCAAAATTCATGTCGAATTCTAAAAAAATTTTGTGACTTTCCAATAATCCGATAAATAGTGATATTAACAAATTTCGCAGTGAAAAAATTCCTTAAATTGGGTACAAATTGAAAGAAAATGATAAATTTCTAATTCTTGAAACACATTTTGATAAAACTTATGGAGTTGATATATAGTCAGTTTTTTCAAATTATTCAAAAACTAAGGAAAACAATATTGACAGAATTTCCATAAAATTCGGGGGAACAATTTTGAATGAGTTTCTCCATTGTTAAGAGGGAATATATCTCGGTGCATTCAAGTAGTAAAAACAAGGATTCGAATTTGTCTGATCACGTCACTACTAGTATATTCTTTGTTAACGTCCAACCCCCCAAGATAAAAGTCAATTTCGTGTCTTCATAAAACCAGATTTTGAAATTTCAGTTTCAATGAAAAGTATAAGCTATTATAAAGAATGAAAAAAATGCCTTGAAATCATTAAATTCGAAATCGTTTTTTCATTGAACTCGCATTTATTGAACGCATTTGACTTCTGTCTTTGTGGTTGGCTATGAATTTTACCAGAAAAATATACTAGTAGTGACGTAAATAGTCAAATTCGATATCTTGTTTTTTGATTTCAGTAAGAAATCATCTAAAAGTCTCGTGCTATGAATATTTCTCGCATGACTCATTTTCAACATAACACACTAATATTAGTACCATAAAGAACTATTTATATTGCAAGTAGCCTATTTATTCATTCAACAACCCTTTCCTTATGAAAATCGTCAGTAACCTACTTATCTTACACGTTGACCAAGTAATGGAAAATAGTTCCCGATCTCAAAAATTTTTTACTTGATGGACTATTATCATTATTTTACTCTTATATTGCATTATAAAAACAAATCTGCATAATATATACTCTGAACTGATGAAATTACCTTCAAGTCAGTTTGTGTTGTGAAACAAGATGTACATTGTTCACAAGGAAAAATTGGTTGTTCAGTTTCATCCGTTACAAGGTCCTTTTTCTCTCCTTTCCCTTCCACTGGATCATCAACTTTTTCCTTCTCCTCCTGCCCAGTATCACTAGCAACATCTTGGGTAACTGCACAAAAAATATCATTATTGTTTCACTTCTATAAAATCATTCTTGAATATCATCTTGATACTTGAACAGATGTTGGCATTAGAAACAGATGCCTTAGTTATCATTAACAGGAACATTTGGACAAATAGAGGATTATATGGAATATTTACACTCTAAATTGTTCCCAAACTCGTCAAATTTCATTTTGAGTTCGTTCTGCGTCTGTGGATCTTTTGAAGCCATCTCAGTTTCAACAGCTTGCACAAGAGTGGCCTGAGGGTGCTGAATTGGCATCACTTCATCCAGGGAAACAGTTTCAGTTGGGGCTATCTGAGGAAGGCCTGTGATGATTTCTGCCACAGAACTTGATACAAGAGCATCTGAAGCAAGCAAAGGCTTCAGCTCTAGAAAGGTCTGTTGGAAAGGGCGTTCCAATAGTTCTCGAAGGGTGTTGTCTGATCTTTCACAAAGTTGTTTGAATGAAAATGCTCTTGTGATGTAGTGAACACATTGCAGGCAGACTTGACTCGGTAATCCATCATTAGTCGTCACCTAAAACATAGAAAAACAATTAGCTAGGGAACCTTTCACTGTAACTTTTCCATACCTGGACTGAAGTACATGACATGAGCATTTCGAACAGTCTTAAATTTTCCCCGGTCGATTCCTCTATGCTGAATACAGATCTCATATTGTTTGCTTCTGATAAGCATGTCCTACAGATTTTGTCAATGGAAATGGTCTCATATGCCATTTTTTTTTTCACCATACAAATATACTGGTTTACTGTATGAAAATCAGCCTTCCAACCTTACATTTGATTCCCTCATAGAAAATTTTTCCATTTAAAATATTGACAAATTGATTGTTTTGTTTAAAAAACTTTTGCATCTTCACATGCACTCAGTGTTGCCAAGGGGAAAGAATGAAATTATGCTCCTCTCCATCCAAAAATGTGCGATTTCATCCGAAATTATGCGATTTTTCAAAACTATGTACAATAGTTATAAAATTGATGTTTATCAGTTAATCAGTTGAATTTTTTTCCATAGTTGTGCTGCGATCTCAAATTGAAATCCCCAATATCACTTTTGTCGTATCATATGAATTAAAAGTAGAAACCTTTTGTGTGAAAGTGCTTCTGTTGGGATAATTGTGCTCTGTTAAAATAATTTTCATCAAAAGTGTATGCAGTGTTTTCAAAAATATTTATATTATTTAAATCATCGAATCGATCAAACACCTATTATTTTCTTCTCATACATTCATTCGATTGAGATCGCAACGCCTCTTCGGAAAAAATCTTCAACTGAAAAGCACCACTCTGACAATTGTGCGCAAATCGCACAATTACGCTCCGATTGGCAACACTGCATGCACTGTGTCGTGCACATTCTGACGTTAATCGTTTGAATGCGTTCATATTGAGATGATTTTATTGTGGATTTTTCTGTGATATTTAGGGAATTTTTGATAAACATGAAGTTTTTCCACACATTACAGTAGGTGGTTTGCGGTAAGACTATACGATAGGTTGGAAAATGTGGAAAAAAATTAGAATAATCTTTCTAGGTTAGAATTTCAGAATTGTTCAAACATCATACATCATCATTGTGATTTCCAATTTCATGTGTTTCTGTACTCTGTACGCATGACAGCCAATGAATAAACAAGTTCACTCTCGAGTATAGAAATTAGAAAAAACCAAATGAGATTATTTAAGGTGTGTTTTATAACAATTTGGTAATTTGGTGGTATATGGCATATAGCGATCAGCCAGGAATTAATTTTTGGCATTTATTTTAGAATGTTTGCTGGAGTCTGAAATGATCAATTCGCATAGAAAATTATTTTTCAGCGGCTCGTCCTCTTTTATCACATCACTAGAAGTAGTAGTGATTGTACAGCTGTTTGTACTGGGTGACCACACTTCAAAGCACAAAACGACAAAACAAAGAAAACCTGTCCACAGCATATTTTAACGATGCTGTAAAGGTCTAGCCACCGCCCGGAGGGACACCAACCATGAACCTGAATCTAGGAAGTCCGCAGATTCCAATGCCATATGCGGCTGTGGTTATACCCTCGAACTATAGTAAATGTTTGTATCATCATTCAGAACAATACTCACTAGATGTTCTGTTTGTTTACTCAAGTTCAAAATAACAACTTTCATTAGGCGGGACCCTGGAAGGGTGGTTATATATTCGGACGAGCCGCTTATTATTCATATAATAACGATTGAACTTCAGACGTAAGCTCGTTTAACTGTGTAATTATATTTCGGCGGCTCATCCTCATATCAAATAGTTCACAAGCAACTATCATACTCTCATTTATCATTCCTATCTCCGGAACAGATCTTTGCCCAAGTGTATAATACGAATGCTGTAAGTCCATTTGTCACATAGGAAATTTTTGAAAAAATCCAACATCTAGGATATTTTGTTACAACACCGTTCCCTTTATTGCTTCTAGTATAGGTACGTATCTGTATTTAGAATGTATGCATTTTTGCGATGATAAAAACAATGACGTTTTTAAATAAATCATGGTTTGAAATGATTTCAAAATCTTCAACCGAAAAAATATGGCTCATAACAGCATAAGAATGCCAGTCCACTCACAGTGTTGCCACGCTTTGATATCCCATGTTTTGGCTGATTTTGGCATTTGACTTGACTGACTTGACATTGACATGCTATTGTTTTGAGTTTTTTAATGTTCTCAATCTCATTCAGCCGTTTTTGGATTTTCATCGAAATTCTACAAAATCGATAGTATGATACAATGAAAACGGTTAATTGAACATATTTTCTTCTTCATTGTATCAAAATAAACATGCAAAGTGTGATAAACAGTGTAAAAGGCACAGCTTTAGCTGTAGGCGAATATTTGACTCCAGTTTTGAAGGTAATATATTTGACTAATTTTATTTCTGGAAAAGTCAGCTTCACCCGTGTTCAAGGAATCGAAATTCAAAGAAACTGGCGTTCTTACTCCTGAAGAATTTGTCGCCGCTGGAGATCATTTGGTACACCACTGCCCAACTTGGCAATGGGCAGGAGGAGATGAATCCAAAGCGAAACCTTACTTACCGAAAGACAAGCAGTTTTTGATCACTCGCAATGTTCCCTGCAGCAGGAGGTACGAGCAGATGGAATATTCGCAAGAAATGGAGAAACTCATAGGTGAAATAGTCCTTGTAGTTTCTAGTTGTGACTCATTGTTTGTCTATGCTTCTGCTTCAAATTACAGAGTCTGATGATGCAGATAATGGTTGGATAGATACTCACTACTACGACAAAGAAATGACCTCCTCTGTGGAAGACAAAATATCTGAGATGACCCTAGATAATGTGAAAGCTGAGAGCATGGAAGATGCCTTGAGAGATGAGGAGGAAGATGGTGACGATGAGGATGATGATGATGAAGAAGCAGCTGATATGGAAGCATTTGAAGAGAGCGGCATGTTGGAGGATGATCAAGTTTGTTTTCTTCAACCCCAATGTTCCATGTGGAATTAGTGTATGATTTTTGTAGGTTGCCAAAGTAATCCAGCCAGCAGAAACGAAAAAGTGCACTGAAGAAATTGGAGAGATTATTCACACCAGGACTTATGATCTGCACATCACTTATGACAAATACTATCAAACGCCTAGGATGTGGCTGACAGGCTATGATGAGGTAGGAAAAGGCTATTGGCTATTAGTTATGAATTATCTGGCTTAAGAAAGGTTTACCTCAAGGCTCTTTCTTGGGCCCCTCCCAAATGTATCCACAATTGTTTCAAGCTTCATCTGCCTTTCAGAAACATCAACCTTTAACTGTTGAGCAGCTGTACGAAGATGTGAGCAAAGATTATGTCCAAAAAACAGTTACCATGGAAACACATCCCCATATTAGTGCGCCCAAAATGGCTTCTGTTCATCCCTGCAGGTAACTCGGAAATATTTTCATGGAAAAAAAAACTATTAAATTCCTCAAGAGTTTTCTCAACATAGCTTTTTCCTTTGTGAAAATGAGTTTCTTCAATCAGATATTTTGATTATTATTATTACGTTTCAGGCATGCTGAGGTGATGAAGAGCATAATTGAGACTGTGATGGAGGGGGGAGGAGACTTAGGAGTCCACATGTATTTGATAATATTCTTGAAGTTCATGCAATCTGTTATTCCAACTATAGAGTATGATTACACGCAAAATTTCACAATGTGAACGATTTATATAAGCTTCATTTTGTACTGGTGCTTTTCCATTGCGATATTTTGTTATTAGAGTATTTTTACGGGTTTTTTTCAACTACTATTTATATTGAAAATAAAAGTGCTTTAATATCCAGAAATAGTTGTTGTCGTATGTTGGTCCAGGAATGTGTTCTCTGAAACAAACTGTTGGTAATCTCTGACTAACTTGTTCTAATACTTTCCACTATAATGCCAAAAGTAGTGGAAGAGAAATATAAATACAAACTGCATTTCAGACGTAGATTCTTTTAGTTCGATATTTACGAAAGTTATTGAAAATGAGGCATTCTCTTCTGATATATACTTCAAAACTTATTTCTCTCAGTCTTCGGACAACAACTAAGAACAAAATAAATCTGACAAGGTTTCTCTTTCACATGAATGACTTATCAAACTACAAATCTCATATCCGTTTCTAAATGCAATGACAATTGGACTGACCATTCTTGTTAGATTAGGAACTTGAGTGAGGAAGTGTCTGTACCACCGTTGCCTATTGAAGATGTAGGTATCAGTAAAAGAATTATAAAAAAAATGAAACAAGCGCTGTCTGAAACTAGCTTGTGAAATATCTGAAAATACTGCCACCTGAAGTTTTTACTTTGTAGGTGCTCTGAAGCTTTCAAAAATGAGTCATAACTTTGAATTCGGGCTGATTTTAAGTAGGAATAATATGTTGGTTTTGGATTGAGGTGGCCTTTACTTGATTCTTTATACAATGTCCATAGTTATTACGCTATAGATAGATAGATAGATACATTTATTCATCATGTTATGTAAAAATGAATTCACATTTATGACAGGTCGCAAAAAATGGAGCAGTTACAATAAAAGCGATGGATAAAAACATCAAAAATATTTTAAAATGGTACACAAGTAGAAATAAATATATATAAATAAAAATAAATGTCAGAATATTATCATGGAGTAACTACACAGTTCATGAATAGAGTCAGGGGCGGATCCACGGGGGGGGTTTTCGGGTCCGGACCCCCCCCCATTGGGAAAATAAGAGATAATTTTTTTTCAATTTGTATCGGCTCGTAATTTCCAAATTTTGTTAGGGAACGAAAAAATGTCACATGAGCAAGACAAAAAAATAAAATAGAATAAATTTTTTTGCTTTAAAATTGAAAAACTTCAATAATTATTATTACATTCCATTGAAAACTAAAGAGCAGGCTACATTTGAACATTAGTAAATTTTCGAGGTTTTTTGGCGCAGTATTCGAAAAATTAGACTTTTTACATTTGTGATGAGTATTGTGTATGCCGGTAACGATTTGAATATACTATGTATGAGTAGAATATGCTGTTGATTCGGTTAAATCAACTCGATTCGATTCAAAAAAAGTAAAGTTTCGAACCTACTTTACCTTCTGGCTACACCTTCAAATTTTGCTCATGTCAATCTCTTTCACCTTTTTTTTTGGATCTTGACTAGTTGTTGCTATACGGTAGCTCATAATTTTCTGGCAATCAGAACATGGCCATAGAACATATGTAGGCCAGACCAACAGACGTGTGACAAGTAGAGTATACGAACATCAACTTGCTGTCCGAAAATCAGACCCATCTTCAGCTCTGTCCAAACATCATCAAGAGACAGGACACAATATAGACTTTGCGAACACTAAGACCATCGCCACAGCAAAAACACTACAAGCTCGTATAATTCGCGAGGCCATCGAAATCGAGAAGCGACCTTCCTGCTTAAATAAACGTGACGACGGCCAGAGACTTCCAACTGCATGGAAACCCCTAATTTCCAGATGCCCAGTCCCCACCAAGACATCCGACGGTCCTTTAGTAGCACCCGCTGCTATAAATCCTACCCAACATCCCTCGATACCTCAGTTCGATCTAAGGAATAGGCAGATTGAGACCTTAGAAAGAACTCGTGACGAGACCTGGGGAGTAGGCAGATTGAGGCCCCGGCGTCAAGTCACAAACCCTTGCCCCCTGTGATAACACCTGAGGAGTAGGCAGATTGAGACCTCAGCGTGAAGTCACATTCACCTCTTGAAAATGGCTCCAAAATCGGAGCCGAAACGTCGAGAACAAAACTCCAGACGCGGTTCAACCCGAACTCAACAACAACACACAACTGACCGCGGAAACCTATCCGAACACACACATATATATGTATATATATATATATATATATATATATATATATATATATATATATATATATTGTAATTCATATTATACATTTACATATTGTAGCGTCTTGAAAAAGAAAATAAACATTTTCGAAAGCTCGACAAAAACAAAGAGAACAGCCTAATTGTCATCCCCAGACTGCAACCCAAATAAGTCTCTCTCTCTCTCTATATATATATATATATATATATATATATATATATATATATATGAATTTTGAGTTATAGACCCCCCCCTTGACCTGATCCTGGATCCGCCACTGAATAGAGTAAAAGCAATTATCCAAAAGATATTCCTTTACCCTCCTTCTGGAAGTACTGAAATTTAATTGAGTTATTTCAACAGACAGCTTATTATACAGCTTCAGATCCAGAGAATTTCGTGACGACATTTCTAGTCTAAATCTTGGTTGCCTAAGTTGTCCTGCATCTCTAGTAGGGTGGTACGAGTCTCTGTTTTTATAAATATGCAGCAGAGTATGGAAGATCAGGATACAAGGCAGAGGCATAATTCTGAACTTCTTAAATAGTGGTTTGCAATGTTCATTAAAGGAAACACTTGCGATAACTCTCATAGCTTTTTTTTGCTGTCGAAAGACTCTCAATGCATGAGATGAGTTTCCCCATATTAGTATGCCATACCTTAGGTGAGAATGAAACAAAGAGTGGTAAGTAGTTATCAGTATTTGCTGGCTCAATACTTTTTTCAACAGAAAAAGTTGAGTTGAAAGCTTATTACATAGCTGGTCAACGTGCGTCTCCCATATTTTAGCTTATCATCAATGGTTATGCCTAGTAATTTAGTGTAATGATGGGAAGTGACGTTGTTGTTTGAAGAAATCACTATTTTTTGAGTTTTATCTCTGTTCAGCTTCAGTTATTACAGGTGAACCAATTTTCCGCCCTGTCTTCAATCCTCTCAGACATGTGCATTAGTTCTTTGATGTTAGAATTGTATTGTAGCATTATGGTATCATCTGCATAGCAAATGACTTGGCTAGGTCGCATAAAATGAAAAATATCATTAATATAAATGAGGATTAGTGAAGGACCTAGGATAGATCCCTGTGGGATACCATGGGTGGAACACGATTAAATTTCCACATAATTTATTGTTTTCGCGACATGTTTCGGTACACTGTATCTTTTTCGAGCGAATGTATTATAAACACTAGTGTTTCTTGGAAATCCCAAACCAATCCACATGGTCCTAGAATTCTCTTATAAAACTTTCTGTAGGTTGTAGATGGTCGTTAACTTCATCTTGATAAAATCTCGGGAATCTTCGCATGCTTCAAAACAGGAAATCATTGAATCTAGGGACTGATGCTAGTTTTCTTCTGTCAGCTCATACTCTTCTTCAAGTTGTTATTGGTATAAGCGCAGAGATGATATTCAATTCGTCATAGGCTCCCATTAGGAATATTTTCTGTAGATCAATCATGTTTTCAAAATCTTCCTAACTTCTAGTGCAATTTTGTAGATGACTTAATTCGTCGCTGCCAATGCATACTGGCTTATCTGAAAATAATCGATTTTCTGAATTTTACATCAAAATGATCCGTATTTTTTTGTGATTTTTGAGTATAATGGCTTATCAATATTCTAAAAAATGACCACCAGGGAGCGCCTAAACCCTTATGCATTTCACCGCCATGTGTCGTGTTTTCTTTGGCATACCGGCTTTACCACTTTTACCAGTATTAATCCTACTATCGTTCGGAGAGGATATTGGCTCAGGTATGAGGTATGCATAATGGCTTATCATCTTTAAAAATATGCAGACTTAAATAAAGATAAGCCTGTATTGCCAGAAATGGAAATTAAACATATTCACATATTCGAGTTATAACGGCTTATGTACAAAAAGGAACATTTGGAACCTTCAGAGACATATGTATGTTGTGTTTCCATAGAAGCCCAATAAGGGTTTTTGATTTTCAATCGCTGTAATATCAAAAACTTTGAAGTCGCAGCCACGCTAAAAAATAAAAACTAGTTGCAAAAACTTCAAACTGCTCTACTGAAAAGTTGATAAAACACGGATAAGCCAGTATGCATTGGCAGCGACGAATTGTTCTTCCTTGAAGTGGAATAAATGAATTTTCCCATATTTCGGAATATTTATTCTGACTTTACTGACAATAATTTCATTTACGGATTTAAGAAATGTTGATCTATATCAAATACATGTACCTATGTACGTACCATTTATAGGACATTTCTACACGAATCCCATGATAAGTTCTCTTTGCGGATCTTACGAAAAATAAGCCCCGATTTCGTGAATTTTTATTAACAAAAAAGTTGCCAAACACTATATAGATAAATAACAAGGTCTAACTGAATACTAAAAACAATGCAGATAAGCCATATTCGGGTTCACAACGAAAACAGTCCAGGAACGGTTTGAAATAATTGGACTATTGAATCGTGAAGGGTTTGTCCGGAATAGGTATATTTACAATAGTTGATCCCAAATACAGCTACAGTAAACATGAAAATGAATTCCAGGTATTTTGTCACAAAGCAGTCTCTCGGTACAAAATCTTCAACGTGAAGTCCAACTTGCCACTAGCTAAAGAAGTATTATAAAGCCAGTTAACTCAATTTGAGCCAAAAGTGGAGATACCTACCTACCACCTTTAAGCTTGGCACGGCAGTATATAGTTGTTATTCTATATCCAACTTCCTCATAACAACGTAATAGATTCTCACAGAAGCATATCATTGAAGTTGAAATATTATTAATATTGTTAGTATATAGAACTTCTTGGAATCTATTTTGGAATTTTACATAGAGAGTATCCAGGCCCGGACTGGGACCTTTTGGGGAGCTCAGCTAAAACCTGTTAAGGGGCCCTGGGGGTCTAAGGGGTATGGAAAACAGGGGTACTCCCCCGGAATTTTTTTTAAAATAAGGTGCTCGAAGAAAACAATGAAAACGCGTTTTTACGCTATTTTGGCACTCATAAAGAAGGTGGAATTCAGCTAAGATTTTATACGAATTTAATGATTTTCTTCTTTTGTTGACTTTATGATTTATTGAAACAATAAATTCTTAGAAATTTCAGGAAACCATAACACTAAAAAGCACATATATGCTCTAGAACTGCGCCAATAACAACGGCGCCGGCGTTCAAAATAAAATGCAGTAATTATTCACACCGAAGTAACCAAGAATAATATATATATATATATATATATATATATATATATATATATATATATATATATATATATATATATATATGATGAAATTAATGACAAACTGATTTTAGTGTTATTAGAAAAATAATATTAACTATTAATCACGTGTATTTAACAGTTATAATAGAATTAGAGGAGCTCAATTTAAGGGAGATGATTTGACATTTCGCTCCCTTTTGGAAAATGTGGCCTTTGGGGCCCCTCCGAGTCGGGGGCCCTCCGCGATCGCGGACTTGCGGTGCTGGCCAGTTCGGGACTGAGAGTATTCAAAACGAATCAATTGAAAAATTGTAACCGAATTCGTTTCAATTCTTAGGTTAACACGGAAAGGGACATCTCTCAATGTTCAAAGAATATCGTGAAAATTATGAAATGGGAAAGAAATATTATAACTCTGGATTTTCAAATGGTTGAAATCGTCGGTGAATACATTTTATTATAAAAATGCATTTTTTATTTTGACCTATAGTAAAATTTTATAAGCTCAAAAATCTACCACTACTATTATAATCTATTCAGGTAGATAGGTAGTCCCATATAAAACATCGTCCAGTTTATAGGTATAACAAACTGAATCTTCACCGCTGCTTATGAGTAATTTTCACTTTTGTGTTTATGTTACGAAAAAAATGATTTACCAAGAGGGATACCTGTTTTTCACTGTAGTGTGTTGGTTTGAGTTACACGCGTTCAAACTATACCAACTTTTTACAAAATGGTTTGGATTTTTGCCACACATCCTACAAATTCCATCGTAGATATACATATATTTCCTTTGTAGTATTTATACACTACCCACTTAAAAATCTTATAAGGTGGGAGTAGCGTTGACTGTTATTATTAATGTCATAAATGTCATGTGTTAAATGAAACATTGTATGCCACTCGTGTGTTATGTTTCCTGGATCTCTTGGGAATTTATGCTACGCTTGAATAGGATAGTAAATTCATATAATCGCTAAATGTTACCAATCGTGAGTTGTGACTAGAGTTTAGAGTGGAGAAACTCCTCCCTCAAATATGAATTAGCCTCGTGGTAAAAAGGTTCGCCTGTATGCTTTTTTATTTTTTCCGTTTTTCCTTCCTCCAATATACTAAGCTCTTTTCCATTTCAGTTTTGCAATTGGGAATATCCTTCATTAGAGTTGATTGATGAATAATGGAAACGGAAGTACAAGGACAACCCGCACTCATAAGTATATATCTCGATGTCCTTTTTGTAGAAAAAGGACATCTCTGAGGCGCCCGAGCAACACATCCCACTGTTGTTTCGCAATGAACATCCAAGGAATGCACTGTTGTTGTCAGTGATCCATCAGAAGATTACTATTTGCTAAGCTGTTATCACGCCGTATATTCAATTGCTCTCGTGTAGTGACATTTGATTCAGTTGGGTTCACTAGAGAAAACTGCTTCGTTCGCTGCGTTCGTTTTCAGTTCATTTCCAACCAAATTGTGAGCTCGAGAAATATCATTTTAACGACCATGAGTAGCGAAAGATTGACCATAATTTTCAGTCGAGTGTACGGTTTGAAGCGGTGATTTACAAGCACCAAAACCGCGCGTTAACAGATAGATACATTTATTTACTTGGAAGCAATAAAACAACGAGTGTAAAATAAATATTTAAGTGCAGAGCTTCCTTAATTAATTTGTTATACGGTTTGTCTTGACGGTAATAAATCGTATTTCTAAATTATCATCGGAATGGTCGCCATATATAGCATCAAGGTAACGTCCAGTGTTGAGTATTTTATGGCGGAAACGGTGCGGTTGGTCCAAATATTATTTTCGTAGAAGATTATGGAAAAAATTGTTGGAGATGATTTAGTAGGTGAGTCTTGTTGGAAACTTCATTCGATCATGGTTCTTAATCAAGTATTTTTTTTCTCACACTGTTCAAGGGTGGGGAAAAATGACTTTTCGGAGGTTATAACCCGAATGAACCAAGTTCAATCGGTTAAAATGTGTGCATATCTATGATTTTCGAAATATTGCTTAATAAAAAAGACTTGAGGGTATAATAATTTGATAAAATACCAGACCGCAGAGATTTCATCTTGAATTATTATTATACACGAAATCGTTTGCTTAAAAGCGAAATTTGAAAACTATGAAAATGCACGCATTTTGGTTGATTGAGCTTGGTGTAGGAGGGAAATATGTTGAGATTATTTCCAGACGAAATGTTAACTCAGAAAACTCCAAAATCGATCACAGGAACAATATAGTACCTGAAGAGCTAATGAACCAGGTATATTTTGATCAGTTCGATTGGTTAATTGCTGTGAAACAGTCTAGCCTCCAACTTTTTCATTGGTTATCTGCATTGAGGGAAATATTTTCGGTTATTATTGCACGAGTGCATAAAAATTACCGATAATTTTGCAAGAAAGCATGATATCTAAAAATTGCAAGTTTATTTTCATATTTTGGCGAAAGTGCCCGAGTCCGAAGGACGAGGGCTCTTTTACAAAATATGAAAATAACCGAATGCAATTTGTGTAAGATATCACGCTTGAATGCAAAATTATCTGGTCATTTTCATGCACGAATGTAATTCATTGGAATATTTCACGAATGAAGAAATTCTCAAGGAAATGTTATTTTTTGTTCATTTATACTTTCCTCTGTAGATTGTATGGAGTAATCACCTAAACGCGGAATGTTTTTCTATTTTTGAAGTCTGACATTTATTTGTGTTGTTTACTGAGTCTAGCGATACGGTTTCAAATGTGTTGTTATGGTGACTTGATACAATGCAATTACCGCTGTAAGTTTTCGATAATTGCATTGCTCTTATGGGACATTTTATATGAGGGAAATATTCATAACAATCTGAAATTGCGACGACCATTATTTTCCCACGAAAAAAATTGATAAGATGGCAGAACTTCCAAAACATCCATCATATTCCTGTTTAGCGATGTACATCCTTCCTGAAGTACTCTGTATTATATTAAACGATACGCTTATTGATAACGAGTGTTGATTGCGACGCGTGTTCCTAAATTGAATTCCGATGTATATTGGCGTAATAAATGTGGGTATACCCACTGAATATGGTTATCATATCAGTGCTTCCCATCGAGTGCTTTCGGTTGACAACAAATATTACAAATAGTGCATGTGAGGTCGTGTTTATGAGTACTGCGAAGGGTAAATAAACCACGAAGTTTTCCTAGTTTGCACCTAACGGAACACTATAATATTAAACACCGGTTTGAATGTGTTCACATTGCACATCCATAATTTTCGAAATTTGGCTCAGTAAGTGACTTGAATGTAGGATAAGTATAAATTTTACCGTTTATTTATAGAACACCCTGTATTTTGCAAAAAAGAAGACATCAGTACAGAGGATATTTTCAAGAAGTAAATATATTTAGAAAATAAAAGTTAAACGGCATATATTTCAATAGAGGATATAGCAACAAGCTATGTTAATGATTACGCAGAAGTTGCCTGTGAGTCACGGTAGCGCGATGAGTTGGTGCACCGCTCACTATTCATGATAGGCTAGTAGGTGTTGGTTATAATTACATTATCAACACCCCCTATCCAGCCACATTAGCTGATTATAAGAAAGCTCTTTTCATGGGAACCAATTCCCATAAAAATTATAATTCCAATCTAGGTATTTGAGATTATACGAACAGTTTGTCGACAGTAACACTAGTTCTAGATTATATACCAATAATTCCTGTTTATATGAACACAATTATTGATTATAGATATTAGTTGGAGCTTGTATTCTACTGTTGGAGCTTGTATTCTACTATGTATTGATATAATATTTTAATGAAAAAAAGGCGTCGACAGCTTCTTTTTCTTTTTTCAATTCGTTTTTATTTGTTTTGTAGATTCTCCTCATTTTCGGAGTTTCAGGAGCATGCTGTACCTACTTCTTAGTTTCAGTTCTTCAATAAATTTTGTTTGTTGGTTTTATGAATTTAACTTGTTATTTGAGGGAGGCAGAAAAATAGCATGTTTTACAGGTGGTAAAGGTAGCACTTGCCACCCTTGTTATACAAATAGCTATTTCCCACCACTAAAACTAAAATATCAACACCTTTTAGCAATTCAGATTTTCATTTCCACTTAAAGATCTATGCCGTTCACCGCAAATAAAGAAATTTCGATTTATCTAGTAGTCTAGGAGTCTAGCCGTCAAACAAACATAAAATCAGATAAAAGACGCTATATCAGAATTCCAGATAAAATTCTTGAAGAAAACTAAAAATGCTTGAATAATGGAGATTTCTCAAGTCATGTAGTAGGTATATAGTATTGGTTAACTGAAAAAAAAGCAGAGGGATTCATTTTATTCCCTTGATCTACAATAATAATAATAATAATTTATTTCCAGGATGCACAATAGTACAAATAGAAAAAGTCATGGTGTTACAAAGTACAAAATGTTTCATCTCACAATGAAAAGTATTCATGCAATGTATACACGTTTTTGTCGATTAAAAACATTTTTAAATAGTGTTTAAAACTGCTTAGTGTCGGAATGTTCTTTACTTCCGTAGGAAGTTTGTTATAAATTCTCAGGCCTAAATGGAGCCACGACTTGACACAAATGTCATACTTGAAAAAAGGGAGCAGAACAATGTTTTTCACTGATTATAGCCTTTCAGATTTTTATTGTATCCTGAATAGTATATATTCGCATATAGAATGAATTGCTGAATACAAAATATTTTAAAATACAGGAGTTGAAATTTCAATGGGATTTCGAATCAAGATCGCAGCGCCATTTTGGAAAAAACTTCAACTGGTTTGCACCTCTCTGACAACTATTGTAAATCAAGCTCATTTCGTAAGTAATTATTTTAGTCGATTATTATCATTTCTACCGTTTTTCCACTCATTCTTATGGAAGTATCAATCACGAATTAGTTGATTTTAATCATATCTCGAAATAACATCGCAGCGCCAATTTGACCAAGACTTCAAATAAGTTCAACCATTGATTGAAATACCGAAAGATGAGATGAATTCCTGAAACAGTGAAAATACAACAGAAAATAAATTTAGACGATTATTCCAAGCTGTAACACCTTATGATCCATCAACATTTTATATGCCACCAGGAGTGACAAAAATGTATACTGAGGATGCGTCATCATAAATTTATGGCAGTCTTTATTGATCTTTCCATTCAATAGTTTCTTTATAACGTTAGTAAAACCCCCTCAAGACGGTTCTGCACGTGTTCCAGTAATTACCGAAAAAGTGGCAACCCTGTAATTACAATGTCCGAGTTTGATCGTTCAATTGATAGCAGAAGGAAAATTATACATATATGTTAACTAATAATAGCATTTTAATCACTCGATATTGAAATATTGGTATCCCAAACCAATAGGCGATTCCGATCGGAACTTTTAGTTGCCAAGAGCACGCGTTTGACGAACAAACTGAAAAATCTGAACGTCTAGCTGTTTGTTATTAATAATAACATGAAAGGTTAGACGCGATTCAACATTATTGCCTTCGAAGTATAGTTAAGTGTTGCAACAACTAGTTTATAGTGGACAGCGAAGGTAAAAATGGATTATTACTAATTTAACACTGGCAAGGTTCATGGCTAATTTGATTCCATTTGACACAAAAAACAATATTTCAATGTCGATCGGTTTCATTTGAAATTTGAGTAGGTAAATTGTGTATAGTGATCTTCTATTTTGGGAATAGTGATACCTATTTGCTGTAAGAATGAAAGTTGACTTCTTTACACCTTTTTTGGTTCAAAGTCACATTTCACGGCATCGATAAATATTGAGATTGAGACCAGAGTCTGTGTTTATACATACTTACCTACTTCTTCAGATGAAATAAATAACCGACTGGGTATTTTCCTGATGCAGGTTCGGACTGGCTCGCTCGGATATAATTGACTATTCACATCATGTACAAACTGAATGGACAAATATTTTTTGGAAAGTTATGATAATTTCAATGGTTTTCGCGAGTTAGCAAAGGAAGACTGTTTTCTCCCGTAAATCGAAACGGTTTGGTTATTATTGGGCATAAATTACTATTTTCCTGGCTAACACCATACCGGATAATACATTGATTCTAACAGACATCAGCGCAGCAAAAGTGTCTTCTAGATTTTTTAAATCAGTTTGCGGTATTTCACATATTCTATTTCGTTACATATACAGGGTGTTAATTGATAAGTGCGACAAACTTCAGCGGGTGATTCTGCAGGAAAAAATAATGGTTACTATATATAACTTTTTTCCAGAACATCTTAACGGATAGTAATTTAATTTATCCTGCTTGAGGAAGCTATCGTAAAGCGATAAAGTTGTAAACCCATTGTTAGTGCAAATCTGTGATATTTTTTTTTAATATACATGTTCATCAAGTATCGGTCAGTTCAATTCAATAATTGTTATATTCGCATTTAACAGAATGTTGACACTAGCTTTTTAAAACATGAAAACGGCGTTTCTAACGAAAGGAATGTTTGTTACAAATTGAACAAGCAATTCAAAAATGATTTTCAGTTTGAAATAACTCAGTGGCGTATCTTTTTCATTCTTAAAAAACATTGATATCATTACCCGTTTGCGCGTCACCAATGATCATGAAACTTTCAATTGCATGTCAACAAATGCGCAAAAACTACCTCTTGACAACCACCAAATTTTTGCATATTCCGACCAGTTTCACGGTAATACATAGTCAGATTTTAAAAAAACTTCAACACCCCCTATCTTGGAAAACGAAGTTGCGAAAAAAAACGTACATAACAACACCCTGAAGTTTGCCGCACTCATTCACCAACATCCTGTATACAGTGTGGCCACTGTAGTGTTCATCAGATTAGATTTTTTTTAATTCGATGGCTTCATTCGGTTTGAATATGACATCAACAAATTCTTCTTCGATTCATATTGAATATATGAAAAAAAGTGGTGACTTATTTATTCGCATTATCTGTGAAAGTCCATTTTTTCCGTAATATGGTTCATTTTTCTAAACATCGAAAAAAGTTATTGGAAAATGTTTTTCTAAAAATAATTTTGAGATCATTATTCATATTCAAAATATCAACTGAATCATATGATTTTGTGCAAAATAAGACCTTCATAAAACTTTTCAGTTATGAAAATTCAAATGGCGCCATATTGTATGTTTTTTTACAAAACCAAAGTAAGACTATTTATATGCAAAATATATTTGTTTTTGATTGAGTAGTTTACGTTTGAAAGTAATAATATACGATGAGATTAAAGCATAACATGAAAATTGAATACTTTAAAAAATTAGAATTATCTTTATGAAATTGAAATTCTGCATGTGGACTGAAAATTAATAGTTATTCTAGTTTTTTTGTGAGTAGAGCTAAATTTGACAGATTAACGTGCCTACATTTTTTTTCGTAATTTTTTGATCTCGACCAAAAAAAGATTAGGCCCAATTCAAATTTCGAATATAATATGCTATTAATACAGAAAAAAACATGTACAGCAAAATTTACTTTTCAGAGTGTTTGTGAATGCCTAGGTATCTTATTTATTTTCTTTTTCGAGATGAAGACAAATGTATTTTGAAATAAATTTCTATTGAAATTATAATATTCAATATCGTTTATCATTTATTAAAGTAGTAAAAATGCCATCTCCTGTGAACTTCTTTCCACCAAAATATCATTTCCCGTTCAAACTTCAAAATAGGACGAGGACTTTTACGACCTCACTTTACAACAATTTGGAAAAGATACTTGAAAAATGAAGAACTAGGGAATCTCGTTATTTTATTTCCTTGATGTCAGGATGATACTTTTGTACCTACTTGTATATGCTGCTTGCTTTTAAGTTACTTTTCTGAAGAAATAATTGGGAAATCAACAATTTCATAAGGAACGAACAGAATAAAGTTTAGTTTGAAATTTATACTATTAATTCCTATAAATTTTATAGGAAAGACACGAGCACGTTCAGGAATCATTGTCCACAACATAAAATGGCAGCACTGTAGTTCCGTCCATAGGTTAATAACATTTCCTTCGAAGCAAGATAAGTACCAAAATGAAAAGAGAGAGTGATTAGGTACGTAGCTGAAGTGAACGCTTTTAAACCAGAGATAGTTGATGAGAAAATGTAAATTTAGGGAAACACTTTGTGAATCTGCGAAGTTTATAGTATCCCATATGGTACTCAATACTCTAGAGGACTTGAACAGACAACCGACAAAGTAAATATGGAAGTTGCATTTAAAACTTCTTATAAAAAATACAGCTTGGTGATCCGAAAGATAAATAAGAAAACATGAAAAAGTCAGGAATTTTCGAAATCAGTAGATAAGATTGCAACAATAAATACATTGGTCAGAACCGACGAGCTTTTAGAACCTGTTTCAAAGAGCATTCTGCGCACATGAGATAAAAGAAGGGAAGAAAAATGCAGTTTCGCCCAACATTCTTTAGACAATGATCACAAAATTGGTGAAAGCAATCTGAAATCGATTAATAATTTGCATGACAAAAGGTTACTCGATGCATGTGAGAGCCTAGGCATAGCAAAATGGTAAAAAATAGAATAAATGGTGACAAAGGGCCTGTCCTTTCCAGCCCTCTTTTTAGTTCATCATTGATTTAGAATATTCAGTAGTCCATATCGGACCAAAAAAAAATTGCAGGTAGTTTGTGCACTACCCTGGATTTAGAATTATATGAATAGTTCACCCTAATCTTCAGATTAAGTCTGAAGATGCTAACCTTGTTAGCGAAACGCACGTCGGGTGCAAAAATATCGGTTTGGTGTTAGGGTAATTGATCTCCTCAAAAAGTTTCGGCATTATTCTAAAAATATCTACTGCAAAGTAAAACTAGCTGGAATTAATATTTCTCGAGAGCATTTACAGAAAAAATCCAACCGTGCAGCATCAAGAATAAAAATTATTTGGCCGTTGGTCACGTCCGTAGTACCGTTTAGCATGGTAATGAACACTCTACGAACTTTGGTTGCTTCTGAAAGAAAAGCCATTATTTTTTAGCTGGCGTCAGCCTTCAATTTACTCGTTACTTGCGCGAAATTTGGTGTTATTTCGTTTATCTATTGTTATTACTAGCTAAAAATACCATTGCAACAACAATTAGCTTTACTACTACAACAGTTCTTAATTAGGCAGCGATGGAATATACACGAGTCTTATGATGTTATATAACCATCTATAAGTTTTGTGAACCGGCACGACTCTGCCACGAGATTGCTGCGGGTGAGTCATTTTTTTTGAACTCTCGCTGTGGACCTTTGGTCACGCGAGGTGTTATGACTTTTAGTATCGAGTTATAATGTGCTTGCAAGTCATCAACAGCACGATTTTACTGTAGCAAAAACTGTGTCAAAATTATTATTGTTTGCTCTGGCTTTCACTTTGTACTGTTAGGATTGTCCACAATCAATGAGTCAGTTAAGAGGTGAAAATATTTCCTTGAGACTATTCAGTTTTCTATTGGGCGATTTTGTTTGTGAAAGTCCTGACAACGTACCAAAACAAACCTTTTATTTTGGAGTGATGAGTATGCATTTTCATCATTCTATAACACCCTTATTTGTATCATTCTTGTTCCTAGTTTTTGGAATTTCTCATCAGTTGTATTGAAATAAAAAAGGGCAAACTTCTGATAGAACCGAAAAGTTGATCGAAAAACAGTTCCTATTCCATAGAACCCGTTCAATTAATCAACTCAAATTTGATTAAAAAAACACAACCTATGCGAAAGCTACTTATCATTGTTAACCATTCCGAAACCAAATCCGTTCTCGAAACTTGATTTACAAATTCTTTTTCTTTTATATTCGTTGTTGAAAATCTGACAGCAAGAATGTATTCTGATAATTCAGAACAACTATCTATCTGTTCCAGAAGTACATCTTGTGTTCACTCCTTCGCACTTCCAGAGATTTTGATGTTTTACCGATATATTTTTCTTATTATATGAATATTATACTAAGCTTTCCTCTCTCCTTAATAAATTCGTACATTTATCCCTAGTATTCATTCCTTTTTTTGAATTTTCATATCTTTTTTCATTTCGTTTTCAGAAATATGTCAAAAGTTGTTTTTTTAAATGATATAAATCCTTTATTCCGACAAAAATTAAAATTGCTATGAAAACAGTGGGAAAGTTTGAAATATTATTCGTTGATTTCATTTAACGCGAGGGATTTCCCAAGTATTTAATACGAATTCGTTCAAAGGAAGTTTCTCAAGTTTTTTATTATTTCATAATAATTACCATTTTTTACTTTTCTATCAACCGATTCACCTTATTATTCATGTGAGAAGGAAGTTGACTCAGGTCAGAACTCTGCTTTTATAAACCATAAAACTTATTGAAATTATAATCTAAAAGATCTATCAACATAAATGAACCAAAATTCATTTTGATTTCTTTTCGAAAATATGAATATTCGAGTGGATAAAAAATATCAGTTGGCAAAATAGTATTATACCCCTAGGGTGTGAAGTGAGCTACAGCTTAACCAATCCACCCTGGGACAAATTCATTTACTTTTCCAGGTGCACACTGGTCTGGTAGTGCAGACCATGACGAAAGAAAAAACACCCACTAGGAATACATTTCAATACAGTAAATACATATAATAGGTGTTTTTTTATGTTTCTATGCTTCACTGAGATTGCGGGACATATACATCATTAGTTCTGTGCCAAGATGGATTGGATAAGCTGTACCTATATGACAAAAGATCAGAAACTGCTATCAATAAGAAGTATCACTATTAAATAGATCCTATATAGACGTTTGGAAGTATAATAGATATGACTTATTATTATTGTTCTCGTTCAATGAACTGTTAAATTGATTCAGCCATACTTAATTCTTCCCCTGTTGGAAAGTAACTTTCAAGTAGTGAAATTCGTATATAACTTCAGCCAAAAAAATATTTCTAGTGACGGCCCTGAACCCAGACAGTTTTCTTGTTTCACATCTTTAATTTAGTTTTAGATGTTGAAGATCCAAGTATATATCAACGTGCTTGAAACATATGACACCAACTCAAGATGGAAGAAATTTCTAAACTGAAACCGAAATCCTTTCTTTTCCAGACAGATAATGGTCGATGATCCACCGAAGAAATGGAACTGAGTCCAGAGTGGACTCCGGAAAAGGATAGGAAAAGTCCGGAAAAAGACAGGAGAACCCCTTCACCGGTCCGGTCGAGACGAAAACTCAGCATCCCTGCAGCACAGTCCACCCCTACAGGACAGGAACAGGCTAACTTCAAGAGGAGATTCAGTAATGTTGGGGATGCTGCCAGGAAACTATCGACAAGCATGGGGTTCGTATACAGAAAAATTGGGCCACTCATATAGGTCTGCGAACAGAAAATTAAAAACTCTGCAATAAAGATATGCTGTCCTGTAGCTGGTCCATCGCTTTATTTGAGTTTGTTCAATCTTTCCACTGTTATGGTATTATATTTCAGAGTTATCTGTGTCTGGAAACCGTTTTCAAAACTTACAAATATTTCTCTTCTTTGCTGGTTTTCTAAAATATGTCAATAAAGATCTGAGATACGACATAAAATTTTGTATTTGATGTACAACAATCCTCAGATCGTATGATAAAAGCAGATCTTTTCAATCTCCGTTTCCTGCCATTGCTCTATCTCTCTCGCCATCATTTTAGTGTCATTTCATTCTGCTGTGTGATCTCCATCACAGTCAGAATGTGCTCTGATAATTTTCAATCACATATATGTCTGTTCCTGATATACATCTTGTGTTCACTCTTTCGCGCTTCCACACGTATTAACGTTTCACCGATATATTTTTGACCGCACGAACAAGGAATACGATAAATACAAATTTTTTGTGTTTACTGTTGTGTTATTTGGTATGTGTCAGTATTGAACGTGAAGCATATATTGTTTTGAGTGTTGCTCTGATACTTATGTTGCCGATCCGTTCTATCTTTTCAGACAATCGAGGGACAAAAGTTATAATGTTTGTTGATTTTCTGGATATCCATTTTCCTTCTCAACCTCATACTCTCATTTCTTTTCAGATGGAGCAAAGCGAACGTCGGAGCACCTCCCGAAGAAATCGTGGCAGTAGGGAGAGCGTTATGCACACTGTACATAAGAGCTAGACTGAAACGGGCGGGAGTTTTCAATAGGAAATTGGGGCTGACCAGGGTGAGGAGTGCTGTGGGTTCGTTGGAGGGATGCGGGGAGATAGTTAGAGATATTTTTCCAGGTCAGTTATTGTTGAATATCAAAATTTTCATTGAACATAGCATATCGGGTGAGCCGGAACCAATGTACCCCCCTGTATCTATATGTTGTTACTTTGTATGGATATTTCAAGTTCAGTACTTCGATTTAGAGCCATGAGTGTTCAGCTTCGATTCTTTTCTAGTTGCACATTGGTAGTGTAGACCATGACGAAAGAAAAACAACTTCCAGGAATAAATTTCAACACAGTGAGCACATATATTAGGTGTTTTTTATCTTGGTATACTTCACAGAGATTGCTCAGCATAAATGTAATCAGTTCCAAGATGGATTGGATAAGCTGTACATTTTAGCAATAATCGAACCATGTATGACACTTCCGGTTTGATCGGAAGCGTATCCAATTTTTATATTTCAAATTTTTAAAGAAATTACGATTCCGCATAGAACCTTTCCAATGATATATCATAGTCAGACTTCCAATTCACCATCTGCTGATATGATTAATATTCTATAAAAAAATACTTTTTGTATTCTCCTCTCAACGGAACATTCTCATGAAGGTATGCTATGGAATATTGAACATTATCATGTAACAATAATTCATGGACAAACTTTTCACACAATATTTTTTATGCAGATTAGCTATTATTTAAATTGAATTACTTTTCAATTTTCAACATCAAGTCGATCATTTCTTAAATGCTGACAGAGTAATTTTCAAAGATGGCTATAAACTCCAATACAACCCATGTTTTTCATTTCAATATATATACAGGGCTTTTCATGATGAGCGTTAATTTGCCGTTTCTGGCAAACTATTCAACGGATCAACCTGAAAATTTCACAGTATGCGTAAATCAATATGGTCTACACGCTTAAAATATTTTAGACGATGCGGCGTTGTCGCTTCTACTATAAAGTAGCGGCTTCTTCGATTTTTCAAATGGAAATGGATATAATATCATATTATGATTCATTATCACTTTGTCAACAAATTCATATACTATTTCCCTATACCTATCTATTACCGTTTAGAAGATATAAATTAATTTCGATATTTTTTTACCAAACATGAACTCTTATAAATGCTGATAATCTTGAACCCTCTTGCACCAAAATGATCAAATTTGAAATGGAGTGGAGTGATACTATGAGGATCTTCACTCCGAGTCATATTTTCATCTGCCTCATACAGGGTCTTCAACAAATGCAGATACTTTGATCTCATGAAAAAATGAGTGGAACTCAACTTTTTCAAATGGAACACCCTGTTTATTTCAACATTTTTGAGCTCTACATTCAATTTTAGATTGACTCTCTTCAGATAATACTATTTGGATTTCGATCAGAGAAAATTATTTCTTGAGATCCTCAGTGATAATTTTCTGTGAACGAAACGAGATCTTGTTTGGGCAAATCTCTTTTATTTTGCTTTGTGCAGATATTTACTATGTATGCCATCTATCTGATTCAATTTTGATATGCTTGGAATAAAAATTGAACAAGAAAAGTGATTTATTACTAACTCGGTGCCCGTCGTGTCAAATAGGCAGGGGAGTATCTATTTCAGATGGGACACTTTCTTCCTTTTCTTGAATGAATCGAACGTCTTCGAATGACATTCACGTAGCTAAAGACGAACCAGCCAAATATAATTCAATTGGTGCCAAATCGGGTGACCGAGGCGGACGAATGATACCACCGAGGACCTCCCGCCTTTGCGAAAAAAGGCTAACAATCCCAAATTTTCAGGTCTGTCGTGCGCGTGCGCAGAACTGGAGCGGATGCAGCCGAAGCTGTACACGCGGATCGCGCGGCAGATCGGCCGCAGCCCCGGCTCGGACGTTTCGGGCGTGCTGACCGCCATCGGACACGAGCTGCTGAAGGGCGAGCTGACCTGGGGCAGCATCATCTCCGTGTACTGCGTGGCGGCGGGGTTGGCGCTGGACGCGGTGCGGGACGGACGCGTCGAGAGCCTGCACGTCATTCAAGTCGACATGGGCGAGCTGCTGGAGGAGAGAATCGCTCTCTGGATACACGCCAACGGAGGATGGGTACGATAAGATTTTTTTTAACCCACAGTAACCCTAAATTTTTTCATTATTAAAATTTTTTTGCTCGAGAAATTCAAAAGTTGGGAGTAGAGCTACCTGTTGCCGCCTGACAACTATTTCGGAAATCGAATATAATTCAACTCATTATTTTTTATGCAAAATACTTAGCTACCTACCTCAACGTCGCAGCACAAGCTCATTAAACCTTTGAAGTTCTGTTCAATAAAAAAGTAGTGATGTTTTTACTACCTATTCATTCTTCTTGATGAATATTAATGAATAAATTTACTTATTGCAAATAGGGTGAGTTGGAGCTTATTATTAGATTAATGATCAACAATTCGGATTTCGCCATAAAAAACAACCAGTGAAGTTGGAGATACAAGCTGTTGCACATGAAATTCCAGAAGCTTTTGATCGGGTTTGGCATCGGGGTCTCCTTTCTGAACTGCCGTCTCATGGTTTACCTCTTCAATTGTGCGCTTTGTTGAGGAGTTTCGGAATAAAAAAAAAATCGTTTCAAGTAGAGGTAATTTTCATTCATTTTTAAAGCAGAAACTACGTGTACTCAAATTCCAATAGCACAATTCGTTGAAAATGAAAAAACCAACTGTCCAAAATCCAAGTGGAGAGAAAAGATGGAATATATAGCGTAAAAAATGGATATTCAAAAAAGGGTCATCTACCAATAGTACCACAACTGTAAGTCACTGAATAAACGATAAGATTGGAACCTTTGGTGTAAAAGTTGAAACTTCCTAGAGATCAATTACTCTAACACCAAACTGATATTTTTGCACTCGACACGCTCGTTTCGCTAACAAGGTTAGCATCTTCAGAAGAAAATGGATAAAAAATCTAAAGTTATGGTTAGTTGTTTATATACCTAAAGTTTTTTTGGTCCGATATGGACTTTGTTTGTTACTGTTAATTAGGAGCAGGGTCCGTAATCTGTTATTATTGATTATTCTGATTACTTTCTCAGCAATAAATTGAAAAGAGGGCTGAAAGGGATAGGTCCCTCGTCACTATCCATGCTGTTTTTACATTTGGCTATTTCTAGACTCTCACATGCATCGAGTAGTCTTGTGTCATGCACATGCTTGATCAGTTTAAGATTGCTTTCACCAATTTTGTGGTCATTGTCTAAAACGTGTTGGGCGACAGTGGAATGTTCTACCCTTCCGTATTTCATGTGTGCAAAATGCTCTTTGAAACGGGTTTTAACAGCTCGTCGGCTCTGGCCGATGTATTTGTTGTTGCAATCTTGACAACTGTATTCGTACATTCCCGACTTCTCTGAGTTTTCTAATTTATCTTTGGGTTACCAATTTCAGTTTGGTGTTGAAGTAATTGATCTCTAGGAAAGGTTTCAAGTCAGTGGCTGGTGACAAAACCTTGCATTCTTTAATATTACTTGCTCTAGGTAATGAAGTGACACCCACAGTTTTATAAAAGAATTTTCATGCTGACAGTGGCTCTGGAGAATTATCTCTCTCATTTTTGAATTACAGCACCCTCAGTACAAATTTTCAATACAAAATATTGACTTCTTCGTAGGATGAATCTCCTTTTTCAATTTAGCAATCGAATTCGGAAACAACCTGCATAAAGAACAATATTTCTATAATCAATTATATTTCTATCTGAGAAAACTATTGCACAATGGTTTTATAAATTTCAATAGGTATTGAAGATCGTACAGTAAACTGTTTCAAGTGTTTTGGATAATATTTCCCAAGGTATTGGTCAAAGGACTAACTGACTGATTGTCTGTTCTTTTTTTAGCAAAGCTTAGCTGCCCACTGCAAAGTCCAGCAAGAGGAGACTTCTTTCGTGGAGCATTTCGCCAAATTTGGTTTCGCTGCCTCCATTCTACTGGCCATATACTTCCTGGTGAAATTTTTCTCGAAGATTAGTGTATAGCGGGGAAGTTATACGCCCCCTCACATTCCCACTACAGTATTACAAAACTGAGGAGCCGTTGACACTATTCTGCGCCTTTGTTTCTACGCACCATCGCAACAAATAGCTACATGGAAAATCGAGTAGGAAGAACAAGAACACGGAAGATTTAAACCTGGAAAGGTTCCATTGCAGTAAAGCACTGAATCGCCAGTTTGACAGTCCAATCTGGGATATTGAAGCTTTGGCGAGCGCTCAAAGAACACAAATTAAATTATATTTAATAATAAGAGATCCTTTCCAGGTATGAAATTTCTCGTTTTCATGCTCAATTTTCTCTAATCTACATTGGAATTCTGATACTAATTTTGACAAAAGACAATCTGGGAAAGCGGGAAACCCTCCTCGTGCCATTCTCGTATGTTTCCGAGGTGCAGAAAGTCGTTCATCGGTGGAACAGGTTCCTAGAAACAATATGTGCGATGTTCTTCCATGTCTGTGTGTTTGGAATTTATTCACGGGTGTACGTTCTTAATAAATAAGTAAATTGCTCAGTCGGTACAGCGAATCGTACTTATATTATACAATTGAAACTATTTTTATACGAATCTTGCTGTGAATAAACGATTTTTTTATGATGATTTCGTCGAAATTTTTGTTCTTGTGAATTTCAGCCTGCCTGATGCTTGCATTCAAACGTGTTGCCATGACAATAACCAGCCGATTGATGAGTGGAAATCATTCTGGCTTGACGTATTAGTGTCGAGCCGTGATTGTTGGAATTTTGGAACAGAATATTTAAAAAAACTGACGGATTTCTACGAAGGATTTTAATTGGTTGCTAATAATTATCCATGACTAGAGTTTTGCTTTAGATGGATATACAGGGTACGTGGCCAAACTCAAAGGAGTGATTCATTAAGTAATTTTAAGATGAAAAGTTTCTTTAAACATAGGTTCGGTAATGGTTCGTTTTCAAGATAGGGTTTCAAAATAGAAAAAAAATCGTTATTTCCTGATTATCTCGATAATCTTTCAGCTGATTTTCCCAAAATTTGACGAGAATATTTCGATTATTAAGGGGCTGATTTGGCAATAACTAGATTGAAATCATTATGTTCAGTGGCGTCCCGGAAGGTACCATAACCAATATTTTTGACCAAAAAAAAATGTGCGCCACTGATTTTTTGCATTGAGATACTGAAACTACAATTTTTTCATCTCAATCTCTTTTTGTATTTTGCTCTGTTTTTGAAAAAAAAACTCTATTGCATGTCCTTGGTACAACAAAATAAAACTAGCAAACCCAACAACAACCGGAAAGTACTTGTGAGTTGTGAGGGTATGCAATAACGAACTTTTTATTCATGATTGAACAAAAAATCAAAGTCATCTTTTCAATTTTCAAATTAACTGTTTTCGGTGGAACGTTAGAATTGTTGACACCCTCTGTATCTTGAAAACGAATCATTATCGGACGGACCTATGTTCATATGAGATTTTTGTCTCTTTTAAATAACACTTTGTATATCGTCAACTATTTGATTTTAGTTCCAAACAGTTTTGGTTAAAAATGTTCGTACCGAATCTCCCGCGAGCTTAAAG
>JAVJAQ010000618.1:176349-263505 GCA_032362365.1 Zygogramma bicolorata
AAATATAGTTAATAAAGGTACTCTACTATAATATAAAAATACAATCGATAAACTCGTTCCAACAACAGAATATGAATTTCATTCGCGATAACCATCGTCAAATCAACTGGAATAAATATAGGTCAAGCGTTTCCAACAATTTTACGCTTGGAATAATCTTAAAATAATCAAATAGAATTCAAAAACATTATAAGATTCCCAAAAAACTTCGGTACATGCCAAATAATTGGCAATTTTCCAACCTCGTATTTTCAAAACAGGAAACCTCCATCGAATTTCCTTCACGAACAACAGGAACTTTCATAAGAGGAACCTCCAGCTCCCACATAGCAACGCAACTACAAAACACGCCGAGTACGTTCCCCGGCGTCGAACCTTTCATAAAAAACCTACGTACCCACCAGAAATTACATAGTTCCGAAACAGTATTCTGCCCTAATCCTCCTCCTCCTCCTCTTTCTTGACGCCCTTCTCGTCGTTCGTATGCTCGTGATTCGACTTCTCCCCGTTCTGAGAACTCTCCGACTCCGAAGGCTCCTCTCCCTCCTCCCCCTCCTCATCCACCTCCATCTTCATCGAGTCGTTGGACTCCTCCGTCTTGGGGCCGGCGCCGCCGCCGCCGTCGTTGCTATCCTCGTCCGATTTCCTCTCCTCCTCGGTGAAGATGTCCGGCGTGACGTCCAACGTTTCCGCCAGAGGGTCCTTTTCCTGGGGCGCCTCTTCGTCCCCTTTGTCCTTGTCCTTCTCTTCCGTCGAGGCGTCCTTCTCTTCCATCGAGGCGTCCAGCTCGCCGTACTTACTTTTGCCGAAAACCTTTTTCGAGAGGATTTGTAATAATTAAAATTACAATGTATTCACGATAAATCTCAATATTACAATTTCAAAATGGAAGTGAATTAATATTTTAACCCTAAGAAGTTGCTTCACTGGTTGTAAGAATTAGATATATAGTTGAATAATTGTTGAAATCACATACAAAATCCGATATGATAACAATAAAACTATAGATGAAAAATATCAGCACACCGGAAGTCACAGAAAAGTTCAATGGGGAATATGCATAGTTTTTTGTCATGACGTAAAAAAAAGATAAATAAGACTGAAAATATTCGAACTATATTTCACAGTGATGATGTCAAGTGACGTTTCCCGGGTCTGTTTCAATTCCTATACGGATCATGGAAGAAGCTAAAACAACTTTTTTTTTTGTATTGTATGGTGTAGAAGTGCAAAAACACTTCAGATATACATCCGTTAAAGTGTTTTACGTATTCCAAGCGATGCAAAAGTATAAAAGCAGTGTTGTAAGATAATGAGAAGGAATACTGTATCTCCAAATCATGTTTATAATGTTATGATGATCATTTTTACGTAAGTAAGCGGGCTATATTTATATACACCTCAGTATGAACTAAGATTTGTATTAGCTATTTATCAGTGAAAACTCTGGTTTGAACTAACCTAATAGGTATGTCTTGATATAGATTAATGATAAACATCTCCGCTGTGGGCATTTATGAATACCAATCTATGTTATGGACTCAAATATTTCATATAACATAATGGTTACCTCACAGCTTTCACTCATTTGATCTCTGCGTACGTAAAATCGAGATTTGATGCAAAATATGGTGTCATCATAAATGTATCTATTATTTTCGGAAAATTGTCCAATTGTGCTTGGGTCATCATTCTAGATTCACTACAAATCGACATAGGAATACAGGTTCAAGATATTTTACCGCTAACACAGTGTGTATATCGATGCCGATAAATCCAATGTTGTGTTGTTTGATGTGACATTTCGTTTCGACCAATGGTTGAGCGTTTTGTAAGTTTGAATGTCCCTCCCTAAATCTTGGATGTTTATATGATATTTCTTGGGGCAAAATTAAATTCATGCATATTCTATAAGGTTCTGAAATAATTATCAAAGAATCCATTTCCCAACAGTTTTCCATATGAATAGTTGGATTTTGTTGTTTCAATCGAATTCGGTAATCTATCGTAAAAAAAGCCGCTAAATATAAAAGTTTTTTGTAATTACTCTGGAAGTTTCATTTTTATAATTTTGTAATTATTCTGTGTATTATATATACCTACTTCATATACTTAACAACGGTTTTCATGAGAAAATAATTGCCTAATATCCATTTTTTCACATGATAATTTATTGAAGGAATATTAAATATTTTTACTGTACATGATTTTCAAGAAGCATATTTTTGTGAATTATTGTCAAATTTACCAAATGAGTCTGATTAACTCCCATAAGGTATGTAAATACGTAAATGTTAATTGCTTAATGTTGTTAGCTGTAATATACTCTTTTAGTTTAGTGAATTTTTTTAAACAAAAATAACACTTATTTATACGTTATTTTAATATTATGTTAATCTTGCACCTTGAAAATTCAACAATTATCTTTGCAATGGATTTCATTTAGATATTGAATTTATACAAGAATATGAAGAAAATCGGAATTATTCAAATCCAAAAAGCGAAATAATATCAGTAAGTACATCAAGCAGGTCTGTACCTACTGAAAATAATTGAAGAAAAAGAGAGAACATACTTTTCACAGTTTATAATCTGAGTGTATTTGAAAACTTCCTTTGTAGAAAAATTTCGATATATTAAATGATAAGTGCATTTTATGATACAATTTTTTATGTCGCTCGTATAAGATAAAAAATGAATTAAATTTGATTTATTAAATTATAGACCAGGCACCAGCTTTAATGAAGAAAGCATTTTTTGATATATCAATAAGAAAAGTTTTTTAAATAGTGCATACTTTTTGGGGGGCACACTTTATGGATGGCACAGTATACAAATGATCTTGAGAAAAAATGTATTTTTAATTCAAAATCATTCGAGAATATTGCTCAATTCTGATTTTTTGGTACCTTCTGAATCGGAAACCGGTAGAATTCGTTGAAACCACCTGCATAATAAATTTCATGAAAATCTTTGAAGCACTTTCCGAGATTCAGGTTATATACAGAAATATATATATATATATATATATATATATATATATATAAAAGAATTGCTGGTTTACAGGTATCACATTATTATTATTACCTTGTACTTGTAGCCGATGTCGTCTCTGAGATGCAACTTCCTGTGCAACTGCATGTACGACTGCGTGGAAAACTCCCTGTTGCAAATATCACATTTGGCGTTCTTCATGCCCTTGATGAAGTACTTCTTCTTGTTCTTCTGGTTGTGCTTGCGCACCTTGTGCCTCAGCAGGCCGGTAGAACTGCTGAACGGCCTGCGGCACACGTCGCACACGTACTCCCCGTTTTCGGAGGGGGGGATGTGCGCCTCCACCTGCGGAACGTCGACATCAAGTCAAATCAACAACTCTATGGCGTAAAAAAATACCACCACCATTTGAAACAAAATCATTTCAAATCAAAGTCAGTCGGACACGTAATTAAATTGGTCATGGGGAGGTTCATTGATACGATTTTTAACACTGCAACCTCAACCATCTAGGAAGGGTGGGACCAACCCTTACTATTTCAAACAGGGCAAGGGGTCGATTGATTTCAAAGGAAATTTAATTATTTAATAATTTTTCTAATCTCATTATTTGACTAACAAAATACTAATGATTGAATGTAATACAAAATGTACGTAATTATTCACACAGATGTTCAAAATGATATAAACTTTAGATTCTAAAGAAACTGATTGTACAAGAATTCCCGGTTAACAATACCAGATATGTTACAGGCAGTTCATGGAAAATTCGAATTACAGCTTTATATATTATAATTCCTTCATTATAGTCAATGATTAATTTACTACATCGACTTTAAAATATCTATAATGTCTGTATTGTTAGTGTTTATGTGACTGTTTTTTTTGTACAGTTGATGTATCTATTTTCAATAAAATAATTGATTGACTACAAATACATTTTAGAGAGTCCAACACTTGCTGGTTTCAAAAAAATCTATTGGATTTTCTATATGTCTTTTTTATTATCCTTGTATTTTTCATGTTTGTGATGTACCTACCTATATACATGATTAATATTTTATTATTGTTTTATTAAACTTAAGTTTAGTTTTGTAAGACTATCTGAATGTTTAATGACTATGTGAACGTTTTTCTGTAAATTAGATTTATCTATTTCAAATAAACTACTACTACTACTGCTTCTAATCTAAAATACACAGAATCGTTAAACACTTAAAAAATGAATAAAAAATATAAAATTTGTGTCCCATATATATATATATATATATATATATATATATATATATATATATATATATATATCCGTTAACTCAGTCATAAATAGAACAGTTCTAATAAATAATCATTAAAATAAAACGTAAAAATGTTGTAATGATTGTAGAAGCAGAGAAAATAAATTGATTTTACAATCATTTTCAAAAAAGGATTAGGGGTTACTTTTCTCCAAAGTAATTTTGAAAGAATTGAGAGAGTGTGCACTTTTAATTTCATTGCATGGAAGTCAGTAGTGGTCACTTTGAACATCTGTGTAAATAATTACATAGTTTTTGTATCACACTTAATTTATGTTTTCAAGACTATCCCTATAAAAAATGTTTTTTTTTTCTTTGACTTGGTTTTGAAAGTATATGTTTCGTCGGTATTTTATGTTGCTTTGTGTAATTAATTTGACTCGTGTAAACACGATTGTGTAAGATAAATTACTTAATTCCTAATAAATTCATTCATCCATCATAAGAACATTGTCATTCAAATAATTAGATAAAAACACATTACACTGCTAATAAAAGGTGATAATTTAAAAACTGAATGGGAGTGGCCGTTACTTGATGAAAATCCATTTTGAATAAATAATGTAAGATTTTCACATATTAGGGTTTACTAAACCGCGACACGTGTTTCGCTATACAATAGCTTCCTCAAGCAGGAACTTTAAACTTTGAGTTTGTGAAAATCTCACAGGAAACTGTAGGTATATTATTTGTTTTATAGTGATAACTCGAATGATAATTTAATTCGATACTTATCTTGGTAACTATATAGCCGAATTTCACGAATGAGATGTCATTTAAAAGCGAATTAGAATGTCTTTTCAAATTAGCTATTACTCAACCTCTTGTTCCACACGAAATAGTAAGGGTTGGTCCCACCCTTCCTAGCGGGTTGAAGTTGCAGTGTAATAATCACATCAAAAAACCTCCCCCATAACCAATGTAATTACTCGTACGACTAACTTTTTTATCGAACTTGGAATCAGATATTTTGTCTGTTTGACTTGCAAATCATTCACAAAGAAGAAGAAAGTGTCTGTCTGAAGCAGTTACTCCCCTGCCTATATGACACGCTGGGCGCTGTATCACACAGAAGTCACTTTATCATTTGTAAACCGATCACTAGTAACTTGAGTCAAACAGATACCATTTACAGAATATTTCTAGAAATATAGAGAAAAGTTTGCAAAAAAATTTCATTCATCGAGATAACATTTCTTTCTCAAACACTGACAGGCTGGTTTATTTAAGAGAAAAATATCCCTTGTGCTCATCAGCAGGCAGGCATATGGATGTGTAAAAATATGTGTTTGATTCTATTTACGAGTACTTGGTATAGAAATTGTGTGAGAAAAAGTAACCATACCCAAAAAAATCACTCCCAATAAAAAATATATATGGTGTTCCTCAACTATAAGACCACACCGAAAATATCAAGATATAGTTATGCACTCCCTGTATACAAGTAATATATTACCCCATTTCAACTACTATATACTATACTTGCTCAATCACAATGAAGTTTATACACTTTAAAAATTGCAAATTTCTAAAATGAGTAATTTTATTTAGTACCAAATTCTTCTTCATGATTAGGGCTATATCAAGTTCATTCAAATCCATGCCTATTTATATATATTTATTGCTATAAACAAGGTGAAAATTTGTATAAATTTTTCAAATTTGTGAAAAAACACAAATATCTTTATAACAGCCGCAATTTTATTGTGTATGCAACTATGCATGAAATTTGGTGGATAACTCTTTTTAATTTCATTAGTATCGAGAAAAACCAACATCTCTAGAAAAAAAAAAGCTGTAAATGTTCTAAGTTACAAAAGAGATTGTCAGCTTTTTGCAAATGAAATTCAATTTGGCAGTGTATTGGGAAGATTTGAGCATATGCAGAACTTCAATAAATTCAAATGAAATATGATATCATATCCCAACTCCATGTTCATAGAAAAAAAAAGGAATTTTGACTTTATGACAATTGAGAAATGAAACTTCCTGATTTTACACCCCTTATATTTTTGATACTAACGTTGCTGTAGTTTCACCCTATAGAGACATTGTCATATGAATATTATAAACTCTTTTGATATTGTTCATATTGGGTGAAACTTTACTGACTTAGTCACAATTATAAGTAGTATGAAAACATAGGAAGTTTCATTTATCAATTTTTATGATGATCTCCTACCACATAGCTATTTCCATCAGTTCATGTGTCGACTTCACCCTGTAAATTTTCAAAGATGGTTTTGTTACACCCTGTATATTGATTTTTAGAAGATACTTCAAATTCATTAGTTCCTGACTGCATATTTTTGCAATGACTTACAGAAAGTGCAAGTAATAAACTCTGTCGATGAAAACTAGTAGATGATGATTATCATCATTATTATTATACCTCTGACATTTGGGATTCGTTCAGCGAGTTGTTGGCAAAGTCCTGCAGGGTCAGGGAGTTGTTCAGGGTCTCTGCCTCCTTCCGATGCCCCCCTATGCACACATCGTATTCCGCCCTAGTTGCAAACTCGGTGTAGCAGTACTCGCACTTGAAGGGCAGCTTGCCCAAGTGGAATTGATTGATGTGCGCCTTCAGCAGCTTTTTCGTCGCAAACGGCTTTTGGCACGACTCGCACGTAAAGGCCCCCGTATTCTCCGTCGAACTGAACAGGAAATGCTGCCCCGACGAGAAAAAGTCGTGCTGGTTCTTAGGGAGTATAGGAACATAATGTTTTTGGTCTTCTTTGCCGTTGGGCGTCTTTTCCCCGTTGGATTTCAGGTCCTTCAAGGTTATTTTGGCGGAGGAAATCACCTCGTCATAATCGTTGCACGCCTCCTCCTCCTCGTTGCTATCTTCCTCTTCCTCTTCCAAACCAAAGTCTGTGGGATCGATCTCAACGCTCAACTCTTCAGTTTTGCTTTCTGTCAAGAGCTGGTTGACGTTCACGTTGTTGACATTATTCGGGTGGGGATCAACAATTCTCTTTGGGCTTCCTGTCGGAGGTGTGGAGATATACTTTTGAAAGGTTTGGTTCAGGTTTAAAAATACGTTTTGGTTGGTGTCCTTGCTTTTGGCGGTTGTAGCCTCTACTGAGGCGGGCGTCGGGGCCCCCGAATTGAGCGGCGTAGCTGGAATTAAATTTAAAAACACATTCTGGAAAGTGTTGGGCGTTTGGTTCTGCGAACCGACCACAATTTTCACATATTTTTGATTAGGGAGGAGCATGTAGGCTCCTCCGGTCGTCGGTACGACGTTTTCGCTTTTCACCGGGTTGTGAGATTCGCCCTTCTTCTGAGATTCCTTCACTAGTTCCACATAGTTTTTCAATACACCCGAAGATTGTACACATTGCCTTTTGAAGTTGTACGCTACGTTTAGCCTCTTTATACAAGGGTGGCATAATAAAGGCTTGAAGACTTTCCACTCCTGCAAATGGACAAAAAAAACATGACATGTCTAGCCCAATAAACACAAAAAAAAAACCTACCACTTCGGATACACAGACTTGTAGCTTGCTCATCAACGTTTCACTTGGTTCATTTTCGATGTGAGCCAAATCTATAAGGTTTTTATCATACTTCAGGCAGACCCGACAAAAATTCGGTAGGGTAAACATCGTCATGAGAAATAAATAACAGTAATCAACGATTTTTCTCAAGCTTTGTCAACTTGTGCGCCATATTAAACACCTCACCACAACATGAAAAAAATACCGACTCAGGGTCGCCAACCACGCCAACCCAACTTCATGCCAAAACTGCAGAGAAAAATAACCATGTTCAAATTAGACCGCGAATGTTCACCGTATATCAATAATACTTGAAATTCGATAGTTCCTTGTTCATTGAATATACCTACCTATATCATCAAAATAATAAATTTATAGATATAGAAATGAAATAACACAAAACATAGTACACGCTGTTGAACGAATATCTATTTTTAGAAATACTTGCTAGTCGTCAACATATCGTAAAAAATAATGAACAGTGGTGTCACCAATTTTTTTTCGCATTACCTCGAAATACGTGCTCGTCGTTTAATGGCTACTCGCGTTTTTTATCGTCATTATACTATTATTATATATAATTTGATCTCTAGTTGAATCAAATTTCGTTTTCACAATATTCAGAAGCAGATATAAATACACAGAAACATATTATATAAATCAATTCTATTACAAAACGAAAAAGTTCATTATTCTTTGCCATCATATCACCATATAGTAAAAACAATGCGTTCGGTTATTCCACTCTCGACCTCGACTCTCATCATATTTCTACTACGAACTTATATTTTCACACCATTTTGTTATTCATTATTGTTATGTGATAATCGATTATATTCCTAATGAAAATGATTGAGAAATAACCAAACCTATATTCATTTGGCATTTGTTTGAATTAGTAGGAGTTCCTGCGATTCAGATTACTGTTACATTCTAGCAAAAAAATATAATCATTTCGAATATTCGAATATAGAGGCCTATATTCGAAGTGATACTACTATTTTTGTCTTTATTATCGATATACTTGCTATTTCGGCCGTGTCTGTGATCCCGAAGGCACGTTAACATAAAAAATGGGGTTTGAAGAATTTTTATATTTGAATTAACTGGTTCAAATTTTCGGCTACAGAACTGACATTTTCTTTTACTTCACAGAACAAATCTGGAGCTAGTGGTATACCACCCCCACCTGTTCCAAAAGAGGAAACGAAAATAATTCAGTCTACGAGCAATAAAACCAAGGCTAAACAAGAACCAGATTATGAAGTTATCGAATTTGGACAATATTGCAATACACCTCTTCCAGCATCAAAAACAAAAAGTGAGTGTATATATTTTTTTATGTTAACTTTTTTCGACATAAAAGAGAGAGTGTATCTTTCTCAACCTGGCTTAATGGAGTAATTACTTCATCAGAACCTTCTGCTGCATGGTCACGAAGATGATAACGCATAGTACCTGCATGAACTCCTTGCCTGATTTGTCTTCAACTGAATTCACAAATTTTCAGATTCCAATCAAACAGGGAAACATTGCCAGCTGTGTGGTTCCTCAGCACCATCCGTCCAGTGTGAGGAGTGCGTCCAGATCTTCTGCTTATCTTGCGACGACATGTATCACAGACATCCCAAACGCCAGACACACGTTAGAAGAGTAAGTATCTGCACTGTTTATAGAAAAGATATATGATGGAAATATCAGTGAGTCCGTTTCCAAGTCATGTCTTTTCTTAAATTTTTCTTGTGGACGTTGTAGCTTGTTTGATTGCACATTTTCTTGATAACTGCCATTTTAGTTTCTAGATAGGCTAGTTTGCCAATGCCTGTATAAAAAGGATTTGAAACAATTTTGTTGCGCCATCTATACTATAATCTCATTATTTCCGTACACTTGACAATGCACGACAAACTCTCCTCCTCTGACGGGTGAAAAAGGTGCAGGTTTCTGTATGTAGGTTTCACTATTGTTTATAGAGATATATATTGGCAATTCAAGATTAGATGCCAGCGCCAAAGTGGCAAAAATTCGAACCACTCTCGAGTACAGAGTACATTGTTATCATTGTTGTCTTTGGGTTTTTACGGTTTATCTTTGAATATTTTCATTTTGTTTTAGTTTTCAGTTTTTTCATGCACTATTTTTCATTTCAAGACTCAAGTGAAGTGATTTCTCCAGGTCGTACAACAGCATCATTTGTTAATACTCATTTTGAAGGTATCTTGTATGTATTAATCACCTTGCAAAAAAACATTTATTTTGTTTGCTGGAATGATACACAATAATCACAATTCTTTTCTTTCATTTCCAGGAACACTAAATTTGTCATTCTCTTGGATCACTAGCTAATAACCTACTACTTTTTCATATTGGATTTGATGTGACTCAAAAGTGATGAAAAATGCCTTAAAGGATAATATATGTTTCAGATTATTCCTTTGTAAGAAGTAATGCCTGGAATGTGGTTGAGTATGCTAGAATACATGGATTACGTGAATGGCAAATAGTCTTCCTTGGTAAAATGACGAGAACAAACTTTCATGAAGTTAGACACCCGGTTTTCCTATTTTCAGGAGATATATCCCGCCGTCTGTCTATAGACTCTCTTAATTCTAGACTAGTCTGCACTATAACGTTTCTTTCATTTTCCCGAGGAAAAAGATGAAAACTTATTCCAGTACTACTTTGCCGTTTTGCCCAAGAGTCACATTGAGGTACACAACAATAATGGTTTGAACTTGAAGCACTCATTTTACAGTTTACATCTGAAAACTAGTAACAGTCAACAGAAACAGAATATCCTGAATATCCACCATATACATGTACAAGATTTTTATTACGTTTCATATAATAATAATCACAAAAATATACAAAAACAACGACCAGAATGCACAGAATCATAGGAATTTAAACGTAAACAACGATTTCAATGTACTTATAAATAGTTTCAAAATTTGACACCAGAGGGAGTACTCCTTATGTTGAATTCCCAATAGTTAGCCGAACATAATAAAATTTCTTCGTATTTGAATAGTCTATATCCAATGGGAATATAATTTGAAGCGATGGATACTAGTGATTTCGTATCCAAGTCATATCTCTTCTCTCATTTTCATACGGATGTCGTAGCTTGAGTTGCATATTTTCTTGATTACTTATGAATAATGCCAACAGATGGCAATCAATTCGGAATCATTCATATTTTGAAGATTATTTCAATGCACAAACTTTCATTTACTTTATAAACTTCTGTTGACAACTAAATTTTGAAGTTTCATTACCGTTCTTTCAATATTTCAGTCAAACTGAAACATAACATAAATCCGCACTTATTTTACCCGTGAGGGTAGGAAACTTTGTCGTACATTGTCAAGTAAACGGAAATATCGACATTATAGTATAGGTGGCGCAACAAAAGAGCTTTAAATTATTTTTACGCAGACATAGATCAAGTATTTTTTTAGGAAAAATGGTTTCATTGAAATATTGAAAGAAATTTAATGAAGCTTACAGGAAATGAAAGGGAAACTGTGATATTCCAGCTACGACGTCGTTAATAAAATGAGAGAAAAGACAGGAATAGGAAACGAAATTAGTAGTACCATCTACCCGTAGTATCCACCCCTTAAAATCATAATCATATAGGCTTGGCTATCTTTATAAAGTAAAAACAATTATTATACTGAAAAAGGCGTAATAAAAGCGCTTCAAATCCTTTCCTAACATACATTGATTAACTAGCCTACTTTTCTATGAACAATGGTATTAGTAACGACATTTGATATTACCCCAGTCTATGACGGTAAAAAAAGTGTAAACTGTGTATTTATCCCATACAGCACTGATTCCTATGAAAATTTGGATGAGGTTCTACTTACCCACTATTTCAAAATCCACCCTGTGCCGAGGGTTGCTTTTTTGGAGGGGGGTAAAAACTACCCCTATTCAAAAAAAAATTCAGAATTTTAGATTGGAGCATGTAATAAACTGAAATGATATTTATATCAGTAAAATCAATCAATTGATAATTTTTAATATAATTTATTGTTCAGTAATCAGTGTCAGCCCTTAACACACCCCCTTATATCATCAGAAAATAATAATTAATATGTTATTGGCAGTTATTCAACTCATTCAGTATCTATTTGCATTTGATTTGAGATTTAGCTTCTATCTACCATCTACTTCAAAGTTGAGGTTGTGCCTGGGGTTGATTTTCATTCATCAGATATGAAAACTACCCCTATTCAAAAAAATTACAAAATACTAGTTTTGAGCGTGCAGTCATCTGTAAATACGTTGAATTAACCTTGATAGACAATTTTTTGTTTCCGATTATATTTTTGAAAAGGTTCATGCTGAAAGGGCTCAAAAAAGGTACTTCGCGGGAACACTCACAATATTCAACTGGCCATATCTTACTCTATTTTCATCCTGCAGAAAAAAATGAAACACCAAAACTTTCAAAGAACAATAACCTTCAATTAGGTACTCTGGAAAATTTTGCATGTGATAAATACTTTTCGAGTTATTTCGAAGAAATGGTGATTTTTCGCTGAATTACGTATATAATTTTTTCTCTTCAATCTCAATTCTTTCCAAAACTACGTACTTTCAAGTGATGAAAAACTCAGAAACCATTATAAGAACATAAATGAAATGAATTATGGAGTGACAACGATTTTTTTCAAAGGAGGGGGGGAGGGGGGATGAGTTATTCACAATTTTTTTTCAACGAAAAAATAGGATTCAACATTATTTCCTTCACACCTCGGTCAGTTTTGATGCTAGAAACTTCTATAACTAACAAAAATAGAGGATTTTTGAATTATTGGTTTTTGGTTATTGTACGTAGAAACTTTCCATTTCGGCGTTTGAAAATACCAATCAACTTTCAACAAGCAATTATTCAGTTTGTAGTGGGTTTGCATACATCACAAATAAACGATCGTCTTTGTTTTTTGGAAAGCTATAATTTTGCTCTCCACAAGTTTTTCGATTAGATGCATATTTTTCCAGTTATTCGCGAAAAAGGATCTGAAAACGTGTTTTTTGCCTGAAAACCGACAATTTCACCCGCGAATAAGTCGAAAAGTAATGCTTTTCAGAAAAAACTTCATTGAACAAAAAGTGATTAGAATTATTCAATCTATTGATTTCCGCACTTATTTTATAGACTGGACTATATTCGATGCATGGACTTTCTACTGGCATCCACTATATATTCATAGTCATTTATTTATTGTTATTCAAGCTGACCTGAGGGTCGCTCTATATGAAAAAAGAATATTTTAAAACATAATTAGGGACTATAAATAACTATAATATGTAGTTATTGGGAATTCATTCCAATGAAATTGAACAATTTAGAATATTTCGTGGCATACAATATTAAGAACAGGCAAATAGTTTTTTGTCTGAAATATTATATAATTATACTGCTACGGTTTTGAACATGAAGTATGTTGAAGAATTGTATTTATGATAAAAATTTCATGCCTTATTTGATTTTGAACCAACGAAATGCTCGCATTCATACCTGCTGCTGTGGCAACGATTTGATTCTGCAGGAAATTTTCCTATACCTAGCCGCGAAATTGATAAGGAGAAATATCCGTCACTCGAAATGTTATTTCAATTATCTGTCAAATTTGTTATTCAAATTTTATAACATAAGATATCTGAAAAGAAGTGATTTCAGAGACATATATTAAATATGTGTTCAGAGACACTGAAAGTTTCTAATCTTAGAATGCAAAATATATTTATTGATTTTGTCGTTGCATATAAGTTATATGCCAGATTTCGAAAAATCGTGTTGTGTCAGGAGTAAGTATAGCCCATATATATTGTTTTGGAATGTCATCAGCTTTGTCAACCCGAACATTACCAGTTAGAATGAGCTGTGGGGATTTTTTTCAATTATTCCTCTCATTATTCCTTTAGTTTCAGATAGTTCTGACGTGACAAATTATCACCAAATCGCCAAGGAGCTTGAATTTATTTCTGATTTTTTCCAAGTTGAGAATTTTGAGTTAAAAAAATGTAATATCTAATAATTTTTTGATAGTTATATGAAAATTGAAGGCTATTTATTATTATTATTTCAAAGCGAGTCGAGCAGTCGATTCGGCCCCCCCTGCCGCCCAAAGGAGAACCCCCCGCCGCCCCCGTCCCACCTCCAAGACGCCATCGCCGTGCTGGGTCCATAGGACCGTCCCCATGCCCAAGCCCCACGCCTGCTAGACACAATCAGGTAAATACCGGCTGCTTTCGTTGTATCAGCTAGTAGGCGATGCGTATATCACAGATTTTTTGTCCCACTTCAACAAGTGGCTGTGGCTTCTGTTGGAAAGTACTTGTAAATATGGGGAAATAAAACCGTTTGTTACCAAAAAGATTTTGACTCTGAATCCAAGGCCTTATATGCTCCGTTCTTAGTTTCAGAATACTGAAATATGACAAAAATGTGTACTTTGAACTTTTGATTCAGGTATAGTTACAAATAGTTTCTTGAAATAAACCGAATACAATCAATGCATGCACTAGTGTCTAAAGTTTTTAAAAAAAATACCATGAAACAAGAACAAAACCTTGTTGCCATACGCACACTGAAGCATACTCCAAGGTAATTCGTAATTTACATTAAACTAGCTTTTGAGTGCGACTTCGTCAGCGTAGAAGTCGAACCGAACCGCAAAATCAGCGCACGCCGGTGAAGCATCACATCTCGCCTGCTTTTTCTCATACTCGATTTACATACACTATTATTTTGTACTGAATTTTTTGTTCAATCATAATGAAATATAGCCTATATCCCCCTTGAATAGAGTAGCTTTCTGATAGTGAAAGAATTTTCATGATCGGATCAGTATTTATCAAGATCACCACCTACAAACAAACAAACAAAGTTAGAAACAACACCTCTTAGTAATAATAGTATAAATCGACCAGAAAATCCAAATTAAGCATCATTTTGAGTATCAGGTATATGGAGAAACATCGCACTGCGGATGGGGAGACATTGGACTAGAACCTGGTGTCTATAAAAAGCTCTTTTCATTCGAAAACCAACCTGAAATTTCATTGAAGAGAAAGTTGATGATTCCAAGAAACTAACGAATTATTTCAATTAATTCAATGTTCTTTGAACCCATGTCTTAACGCATTTTCATGCATTTCACTCGAATGAGAAGAATTTGCTTGACTCAAGAACTGGAAACCAGCTTATTCATAAAATTCAAAGGGTTACAAAAATATAGCACCTGAATGCATAACTTGATGAATAATACATACCTATAATGAAGTAAAATTACATATCCCGTTATAACTGTGACTTCTAGTATTCTATAATATTTTGAACCTATTTCATGAGAATTAATTTAATAAGAGAATCAGTTTTTTTTCGAACGGAATGTGGATTTTTCTCCATTTGAGCTATAAACTATCTATTGTCTTTTGCATTTACTAAATCTTCACCAGGACATACTAAAGATTTGAGTTCGCTATGTTTGAGACAAATCTTTGGCAATAATTATTACCATGCCCTATTTACCTTTGCAGGCTAATATGGCGATGGGTTAAGAAACCGCATTTGTAAACTCTTTTATCTACACCTGTACTCTGATAATACACTTATATGCCCACAACCTTTTATAATGAAATCCATTACGATACAGATTTTTCATTACGATACAGATTTTTAACCAATAGTAATAGTAACCCATTATTTTTCAATCAAGCATGATGTGCATGCTCTGCATTTGACGTTTGTCAAGTCAAAATCGGTGAACTTTTGAAGAATATAGCCAAACTTCGATAATCATAATAAAATGTCTGATACCAGCGATATGGGAGAATCACCTTCGACACCTTCACCGGCAGAAATACAATAATAATGATTAAATTTTTCATTTCACAAATGCATGATTCATTTCTTTATTTTCAATCAAATTTTCTGAGCTCTCCGTAGCCGAGCCGTCTGTGGCGCTGAGATTATAATAGCTAGTTGGACTAGTTGGAAGACACATGGGTTCGATTCCGGCCCCGAGTAATCTTTTTTTATTTTTGATCTTCTCTTCATTTCTCGAAGTAATACCATTAATTACAATTTTGTGGAATTTTTCAAAGTAATTCGTTTAACAAAATGGTTAAGGCTTTCGCGGCCGAGGTTATTAGTATAACTACTGCTCTTCGGGCTTGAAGGCCGTCGTTCTTTGGAATTTCTTCCTGACGTTTCGCTAGCGCGAGTGGCCAGCTTCTTCAGAGGCTTATTCATCTCCGATGACTAAACAGTTCGATTTCTCAAGGCGTATTTATATTGATGCAGGTAGTCTGGAGTGTTAATTACTTCTGTCGGGTTCGGGGAATAATCATCATTATTAGTTGCCGCACTACCTGCTAACTAATGAAATCACAGCAGGTAGTGCGGTAACTACTAATGATGATTATTCCCCGAACCCGACAGAAGTAATTAACACTCCAGACTACCTGCATCAATATAAATACGCCTTGAGAAATCGAACTGTTTAGTCATCGGAGATGAATAAGCCTCTGAAGAAGCTGGCCACTCGCGCTAGTGAAACGTCAGGAAGAAATTCCAAAGAACGACGGCCTTCAAGCCCGAAGAGCAGTAGTTATACTAATTCGTTTAATTAATTTTATTGTGTGCAATACAAATATAAATATAATATTTGTAGTTCCTCACTATTTATCGGGTGTGTGCAACTCTCATGTAATGTTTATTAATACACTCCCACCAACCATAATATACTATAATAATAATTACCTAATTTCACACTTCAGTTCAAAAACTGTCAAGTAGTGAAAAATCAATATAAAAAAATAACAATCACGACAGAAACAGGAATCACAACTTAAAATATGCAAGTGAACATGAAGTAACTAACTCTAAGCGTATATTCAAGCTTTTTAATGTATCTATACTCTAGTCCATAAATTGTAGATAGGTTGTACGGTTCATAATTGATATGAAGCATGTCAAGAAAGAGAACATAAATCAGCTAGGTTCTTATAGGTTTCACATCAAGTTTTACTCCACTCTTTCAAATACTCTAAAAACCTGCAAATGTACGATGAGTCACTATCTACAATTTAGAAACTAGACTATTAGACTACAGGTCCATCCAAAAAATGGATGGGTCATATGAACCACCAGGTGACGTATATAGGACGATATAAGAGCATAAAATAATAAGATTCAGCACTATGCCGTCACTTGTAAGCTGTCCAACTGAGTGCTGGTGAGAATTCAAAAGTGCAGGTAGAGTGAGTACATTTTGGTCATATATTTCTGTACGGCATTTTTACCCTCTATAGATCCATAAAAAATAATAAGAAAGCGCGTAGTGCCGTACAAAAATGGTGCGCCACAAAGTCGGTAAATTTTTTAGATTTTTTGACAATTTCAAGGGTAATTTGGTCATTTTATTATGTACGGCATCAGTTTCATACTGTTTCAATACAGCTTCTAATCCATAATTCCGCAACGCCGTGCAAAAATCATGCGACAAGGGGAAAAAATCGAGGGTTGCAATCCCCTCTCTCTCCGTGGTCCGGGGGGTGATTTGAAATAGTACGGCTTCGGTTCCAAAGCATCAGGTGCACTCAAAAGTACTATTAAAAATAATGCCGTCAAAAAATTTTTGTTCATTTGAATGTATATTAATAATTATCTTCATCTCATGGTATACTTGATTTATAAAGCTGTAAAATCATTTGACTCTGTACGGCAACTTCTTGTTTAACATGATATTGTAAAATACAATCGTTATATAGTATTGCCGTTTACAAGAAACTGTTCTAAAAAAAATTATAGAGAAATACAAAATATGAAATTTTTTAGTTTTTGCAAAAGTTTTAATATTCATAGATTAATAAAGTATTGAAATTTTCTATATGTTTCGCTTGTTTCAAATAGTATTGAAATGAATAAATTAAGAAAAAATGATGCCGTACATTTTAATGCAGACCATATCTTTTAGGCTGATGAAAATGACGCTACCATGTTTCATTGTAATGATGTGAATAAATAAAACAACAATTTTTTAGAAAAATTCTATATATTTGAAGATAATAATACAAAATAAGGTTTTTATTCAAATTATTCAGTATTGAAATCAGCCGCTGAGTTGTTATCGGAATCAATGTCTTCATCGACGTCCGAATTATCTTCTCTATTATTTTCTGAAACATGAATGAGTTTTTGTCAAAATCAAAGTCTTACGTACAGATTAAAGATGTAAAGATTTATTCATTTACCAATGACGTCATCAATTTCTTCGTCTGATTCCTCATCCGGTACCGTTATGACACTGACTTTTTGGGGGACCTTTGGACCAACGATAATGTACGGCATGTAAAAAAATACTATCTATGCATAAAATACTTTCAAAATAAATAATTTCATGTTGTTTCGAGAGGGGGTTGCAACCCTCGATTTTTTCCCCTTGTCGCATGATTTTTGCACGGCGTTGCGGAATAATGGATTAGAAGCTGTATTGAAACAGTATGAAACTGATGCCGTACATAATAAAATGACCAAATTACCCTTGAAATTGTCAAAAAATCCAAAAAATTTACCGACTTTGTGGCGCACCATTTTTGTACGGCACTACGCGCTTTCTTATTATTTTTTATGGATCTATAGAGGGTAAAAATGCCGTACAGAAATATATGACCAAAATGTACTCACTCTACCTGCACTTTTGAATTCTCACCAGCACTCAGTTGGACAGCTTACAAGTGACGGCATAGTGCTGAATCTTATTATTTTATGCTCTTATATCGTCCTATATACGTCACCTGGTGGTTCATATGACCCATCCATTTTTTGGATGGGCCTGTAGTCTATATATACCAGACCCTCTTTGGTGGAAGGTAATCCGGAAGAAACCTGTGAAACTTGGAGCGATAATATAGGTTATTTTTTAGGTGATATCTTCAACTATGCCTAGGAGGGACAGCACTGGATTTTCCCTGAAGGACAAAATGTCAATGCTGAAACGAGGTTTGATGGGAACCAGACCACTACCCCCACCGCCACCACCTCAGTCTCCGAATGGGGGATGTAAGTTGTGTGATTATTTTTTTTATATTCTTGGTACGGTTTCAATAATAAATGGACATTCAAATAGTATTAATATATGCAAATATTCCATCACAAATATTCATAAAAAAATTTAAGAGGCATTGTTTCGGATGAAACGTCATTTCAACATTCGTTCATATTGATTCATATCTCTTTATTCAAATTTTGTTCGATCCTATCACTTTATATTCAACCTTTCAACGTATAAAAAGCTAATTTTGATTTTAGATCAAAAAAATAAAATAGGCTGAACGGTATATTCTGTGCCGAACGAACAAAACTTGAAAAATGGATATTTCTATTTTATCAATTATCCTTGGTATTTATCTCATACGAAAAATCGTTTTTTCTGCCAAACATTTCGATCTACCTTTACAATTATCGAAACAATGGCAATGTTTGGACATTCAATAGATGATATCCTGATAACGGAAACTTTTTGTTCGCAGCTTTTCAGTCTGAATTTTCGAGGAGTGCCAGATCGGATGATTTCAACAAACAATTCGAACCTCCTAGTCCGAGCCCATCCCTCCAGGAAAGATACAGACGACATCAAATTGCGATGAGGGGCACTACCCCTAATTTACCGTCGATTGTTTCCGACTTTGATCAGGTAATATTGATTACTGCTGCGGCCAACAAGAATATTACCGTCCCTCGCCCTCACCAGGGTTCGTCATTCAGAGATTGTAAACATATATTTGTATACTCTTGGACATTGAACTTGATTTCAAGTCTTTATATTTCACGATTTTTGCAGCCATCCAGTAGAGACAGCGGTTACCCAGAATGGGAGATGGACCAATGGAATAATCGAGGTAGGGTTGGAAGTGTGACCGGATCGGACGCCGGAAGCAGAGTCCAGAGAAAGTTCAGCAATACCTCCTGCCCTCCTTCGTCGAGGGGAGCTCCCCTCAGCGCATCCGTGTTCGACTTGAACAACCCCATGCTAGCTCACCACCATCATGGGTTCATGCCGATACAACAGGTGAGTTTTACGGCGAGTCACATTACAGGGTCCACGAATCAAAATTCCATGATAAAAATAGCAGGGCATATATCGACTACTCAATTTTCCTGTTCTGCAATTACACCAATTACTAAGTCATTTGTTTTATGCTTTCTCTCATTTTCTATATTTTTCCTACTTCAGTCAACCCCCTTCCAAGCTGAATTTTATATTTCAAAGGTTTGTTTTTGAGTATATCATTTTTAAATAACTCCTGCTTGTCATTTGTATTTTTTTGTCCCCTATTATTCTTTTCAGTAATTGTTTGTGTCTATCTTTTTTATTCATCAAACGAAAATTTTGCTTCTCCAGTTTCTGATCTTCCCTTCTTTAGTTTTTTTTTTCGTTTTCCCACCCTCCATCTGTATTTTCATTTTTCCTCTAAAAATCGTTTCTTCTTCATTCATCTCAGTCTCTGTTCTTTCATTCATCTACTCTCCATTCTTATGAATGCACTTCTTTCAACTGTTTTACATTTTTTCTCGCTCTTCCATATTTTTATTCCTTCTACTGAACTTCTTACGTTCGTTTTCTTTTGATATTTTATGGAATTTTGCATTCACCTATCTGGCTGTTACATCCTTTCCTCCACTTTCAGGCCCAGTCCATGGCCCAACTCAACTACCCGGCCCCCTGCTGCCCCAACAGCTGGATGACCCCGATGGGGTACGAAGACCACCGCGGCAGCAACATGAGCCTCAACGTCGGTCCTGCGGGCTACCCCATGAACCCGATGTGGATGGGCACCTGGCACGGCGCCCCGCCCTCCGCCATGTACCCCTACCCGGTGCCGGTGAACCCCATACACGACAGCCGATCCTGCGGCCACTCCCGACCCGCATCACCGACGCACAGCGTCAAATCCAGAAAGTCGACGCTGAGCAGGAAGAGCAGGAAGAAGTACAGGGAAGTGGAAGAGACGGACGACGAAAGAGACCTGGACGATAGGAGGTCCACGTTTAGCCACACGGACAGGAGCGAGAGGAAGTCTCTCGGGCGGTACTCTGCGAGGGAGAGGTCGCTCAGAGAGGGAAACTCCATGCCCCGGGAGATTTCCAGGAGAAACACCATCGACAGGATTGAGAGAGGATCCATAGCTAGGAGCAGGCAGGGCTCTTCCAGTGACGACGAGCTTTCCGAGAGCCAGAAGGAGAGCGACATCATCAACGAAGAAGACGAGTCAGAGTACGACAACAGCATGCAAGTGGACGCGCCGAAGTCTGGTTGGGAGTGCGAACATTGCACCTTCGTCAACGAGGCCGACACAAGAGTTTGCCAAGTTTGCTGCAAGACCACGACTTCTGCAGCGAAGGTCCTCGATATCAAAGCCAAGCCAAAGAAAGTAGCACCTCTGAAACGAAAACCTTCGGTCGATCTCAAACGTAAAGAAACAGCACCGAAAAACTTATCCAGCGACGACTACAGTAAAGACAACAGCGAGACAGAGTCAGTGCGGAACAAGCTGGAGAAACTGAAAATCTCCAACGATCCTACCGGGCCCGCACTCCTAGATACCAAGAAAGGTAGGACCAGTAGAAAAATCTCGTTTTGGCCCGGCACCAAGTTTGCCTCCCTCCCGAATAAATAAACTAAACCCACGCCTGTGTGCCGTCCCGTTTTTCGTGTGTTAACAATACTAAAACGTGTGTGCTTGTGTCTGTAATAAATGTAAAGCCTTCCTGATTTTGTAGGAATCGAAGAGAATCGACAGAGTGAGAGTGAGGTGGAACGAATGAACGAAAGTGTTTCGGTTAGTGAAGAAGTGCCGGGGTTTGGTGAAGTACTGGAACGTGGGTATGGTGAAGAAATCGCGGCTGAAGGTTCGAAGTGCAAGAAAAGTTGTGCAAATGAGAGTGAAAGCAGTGTTTTGGAAAAATCCGAGAAGAAAATAGTGTCTACTTCCACCGGAACTTCGCCGCCTCCCCAGGATATGTCAACACAAGTGAGTCTATTCGAGAAAAGTTTTCACCATTTCTTTCCTCATTACAATTATTATTCTTGAGCATTCCAGAGATTTGAAAGATCTATACTGATTGCTGTTTCTATAACCTTTGAGACGAAAAACAGCAACACGATAGAGCCTCAGTTGCTATGTATCAGGTTTATAGTAAAGGTGAAATCTGACTGCTTTCCAGGAATTTGAAAAAATAAATCGCGCAAAGTGAAATCGTTAGTTTGGAGAAACATTCATTTGACGAGACGATCATTCAAATCTATACAATAGCCACATCATCAACTTATTTTTAGTAACTAAAATAACAAGATTAATTTAAGAAAATTAAAAAAAAAACATATACCAAACCAAAAGTGACCTATTAGACATACCAACGATCATCAAAGTCCGTTATTCAACGAGTACTGACCAAGTAACTTCTAACTCCCTAAATGCTGAGACTTTGACAAACCTATTGTCCGAAAAATGTATGAGCTCCTCCTCAACCTACATTTGCTATGAAATGGTAGTCTACTGAATTCATTCAAGGATTCTCGCAACATATCCAAATGGGTCAATACTATTAAATCATCTTTCGAACAATCTGTTCAGGCCAGCCTCAAATTGCAGGCCGGTCTGCAAGTGTGTCCTTCCCTATAATTGAAAATCAATTCCTTCATTTGTATCGACGAAAGCAAATGCAGGATTCACTTCTGTGAAGAAACCTGCACTGGCACCTGGTCAGATATAATTCAATGCCCTTCGTGGTATTAGCCAGGGGAGTAGTTGTTTTCTGACAGGTGCTAGCCGAAACCTACTGTGTAGGTAATTTGAGACTGGCCTGAACAGATTGTTCGAAAGATGGTTTGATTTAACGCCAGTCTTCAAGTATGCCCACTGACTATGTCAAGTGTCAATACTATTACTATGTTCCAGACCTACGAGGAAACACAAGAAATGGCTTCCAAAAGTCCTCTGATGCCAAGAGGCAGATCTGTGAGCAGAAACAGCAGACGCAGTCACATGAAACGTTCCATGTCCTTACGTGCACCGTCATCACAAAGGAGAGGTTCCGAATGGTCCCTGCATAGATCCTTCAGTAGAAACTCCATCACTACTGACTCCCAGGTAGGAGATATTCATTAATCGTTCATATTGGTCCAACCCTGCGGTCTAGAAATCAAAGTGAATTTGAATAAATTGAGCTCAATAACTGATACTAGCTGTTATCTACGAGTGATATTGATACGAGTTCCCCTAACGCCGCCGCTGGGTATCGCTCGTAAATCAGAAGCCGTTTATTAGCATGACGATTGAACCAGCCTATTCGATAAGACAATTTTCTACTTAGGACCTAGACATTTCTCAAAGCGTCCGAATTTTCCCGATCTTTGATTCTAGAATATGACGAGACCTTGAAAGATATCCTCTCTTCCAATGGTGTATATGAAGGACGCATTTCATCGAGAGAACTGAGTCTGGTAAAAGGTGTTGGATGTTTTGAAATATTGTCACAATATGTTGCTATCCAAAGCCTGAAACCAGCCAGTGCTGACTTGTGAAACATCGACGTAAAAACATACCTTCTCTGAAATTGAAACGAATTTGAAAATTTATCAACATATTTCTGTCGAAATACTTCAATCATTGCATTTAAATACTTTACAGCATCTTACTTTATTCCTATTTTGCAGAGCTTACCAGGCAGTAGAGAGCACAGTCCAATCCCTTTCGATTATGAAGAAGATCCTCACATCGAAAATGGTTACGGAAGAGAGAGAAAAAGCCAACAATTTTCCAATGGTCGTCAGACGCACAGCACAATGGACCTGAGGAGACAGGAATCCTCCTCCCGTAGACCGAGCCATCACGACTTGGGATATTACAGGGTGCTTCATTAGTCTATCATCTTCAGACACTCACACCATTAGTTTTAAGACACATATAAGGCTTTGAGTTTAGAGTCTAAACACCATTTTAACGAGTTCCCACTATAAAACACCCCGTAGAACGCATATAAGCATATTTCACTTGTTCGAAAAAAAATTGATTATAGGTTGAGTGTTTATAGATTTTATTTTTCAGGTGGAACATTCCGATCCAAGTCACATTAGGTTAGATTCGTTTCAGCAAGGAGAGAGAGACTTCCCGAGAACAACTGAAAACGGCTTCCACAGACATGATGCATTCAAAGCCTCTGGAATGGAACTAGTTAAACTACTTAGAGTGAGTCAAAGGTTCATTTACGATCAATGGTCATGCTCAGCTTACACTTCATTATTATTTTCAAGGAGGCCGAGCAATATAAGTATACTGCAGATGAGGTGCAAGCAGCCATTTTGCACTGTAAAGACTCGAATCCCATCGATTGGCTGAAAGAGCACTGGAATTCAATCATCAGTAGAGTTCGAACATTGGCCACGCAGATGGGTCGCGAAGAACCCATGAATATAGTGGGTACCGTTTCAGAAAAGGAAGCCCGCGATGCTCTCAGAAAACACCAAGGCGATCTATGGCCCGCTGTCGAAGAGTGCGTGGAACAAAGGCAAAGGAAGGTCTGTACCAAAACTACCTCATTCAATTAATGTCATTATCCGGTTCGAAGGACCAAAGAAACTATGCTTATTCCGTGTTTCATCGCTTTCAGTACGCTGATTTGGCGTCTCGCGGGGATTTCAGCAGAGAGGACATTCTGACGGTTCTAACCTCGAATCAGGGTGACTTGGAAGCGGCTTTCAACGAATTGGGCAAGACTCAGCTGAAACCGTTCCTAATGAGGATTTGGGGTCCTCCGGTGGGTACTGAAAACGAGGCAGGTAATGAGGGGGCGACGCTGAAGATGATAAGGGGTGAAGGTGATCGGTAGCTACTACGTAAAAAGATTCTGTTTATAACTTAAGTTTTTCAGATGCGTCTGTGAACGATAACAGCATTAAAGAAGGAGCAAAAGCGGTAAGTAAAAGTGCCCCTTTCGATATAATCGGCTCCCCTCAAGTAAGTACCACCACAAACACAGTTTCAGACGAATTAGGAACGCAAAAAAGCTCCCTAGAAGATAAGGTTAGACTAGAATCCCTGGAACTAATCGAAAATGAAATTATGAAAAACCTAGAAGATATTAACAACTTCAGTCAGAATTTGGACACTACTAACGTAGACACTAAAGATAATGACGAAGACGCCATCGTATTGAAGAATGAAAAGTCAGAGGATGTTGTGAATATGACGAAAAACAAAGTATATGTAGAAAAAAGTAGAACGGTTAAGCAACTCTTTGATGAAACGTCCGAACAACCTCCTCCCTCGAACAGCATTACCCCACCTTCAATATCTGAAAGCGACAGTAGCGACGACTTTCAGAATCAGGACTTCTTGGATGCTGTCGAAAGCCCAATCGCGAGTCCTGTTAGTATGGAGATCAGTGAATATCTGGAGCCTACACCGAATACACAAAAAACCAACATAAGCACCCTAAGCATTACCCTATCTTCGGTTAGCACCGCTGTTGAAAAGAATCCAGCAAACGATCCTAATGACGTTGTTCATGAGAGTAGAGCCTCAGTCACCCTGCAGTGCGGTGATATCAATCAAAATCAAATGAAAAATACCTTCGAAGACACACTTATTCCTACTAGTGATAGCACTGTTTCCAGTGATATTGTTGTTCCAATAGAGGATGGGGGAGTCATTGCTAATGAAGAAATAGTAGAAAGCAGCAATGCTCCAGAAGCAAATAATGCATATTCCAATGTATTGACGAGAAACAATGGGAGTAACGAGAGTGCTGAAGGGCTGAAAGGAAATAAAAATGCAACTGACGGATTTGACGGAGGAAGTGAAACTATATTGATTCAAAGTTCAAGTCAAACCGTTCAAAATGTGAATTCAGAGTGGAATGGAGCTGCAAATTTGAAAGATAATGAAGAACAAAGTACTCCTCTAGAGTCCGAAAATATTCCACAGGAAAGTAAACGGGCAGTAAATAATGAAAGTGAGGTTGGTGTGAGAAACGAAAAACTTACAAACACTGACCAGAAAGATGAATTCGAAGAAGTGGAAGATAATTCAGGACATGAACAAACCCAAACTATACAACTTGAAAATGCAAATGAGAATCAAGACAGCATAAATTCTGCTGGTACATCACTAGTAGAGTTGCTCCCACCTCCCCAAGAAATCACTTCTCCCAAATTAGATGAAAAAACAGAAAATGGGGAAAAACATGATTCTGGTCATGTTGCTGAGGAGTACCATTTGAACATAGCAACAGGTACTGAAAATGCAGAGCAAGTAAATATGCTGGAAACAGGAAATATTTCTTGTCCGAATGAAATAATAAATACAGTCAATGAAGAAAAGAATAGAGAAGGCAGTGATATATGTTCAAATGATACAATTTCATCTCCACACGGGAACGAAATAAGTGGAAATATTCAGGTCAAAGAAAAGCAAGTGAATAAAAGTGGTGGGGAAGATATTAGATCCAGTGCTAAGAAACCTCCAAACCTGCAACCCAATTACGACGTGAAATCCAAACTGACTCGGAAACAGAGAAAAAGTTTGAAGAAAAGTAGAAAACGAGCCGAAAAACGTGCTTTGCAACGGGAGTCCAGCACGACAGAATCGAGCAGTGAACTGCAAGACGACTTTGATAACAAAGATACAAAGACTGATATGAATCAAGAAACTATTGGGGTAACTAGTGAAGACATTGCTTTGAGCTTGCCAAGCACCAACAAGCTCAACAGAGGAAAACCACTAAAGAAAAGCGATAGCCAGAAGTACTCGAAATTTAAAAATAAGAGCAACGAAGTATCACATCCAAATAAAAAAGGTTCATCTCCTATATCTACTTCTAAAGTAGATATACTGGAAGAGAGCGCAGAAACTGGGGAAAGTGCAATACATTGTGAAGATACTGGTGAAACCAAAGAAAAAAAAGTACCTGAAGCGATTGTAGTTGAAGAAATAAAAAACACGGTAAAACAAAAAGACGAGGTTATTGCACAACATGAGCCTGAGAATCCATCATTGAAAACCTCCACAACTGTGCAGATTCCCCAGAACAAACAAACGACTATTCCTATAGCAAGAAGGCCGTCCAGAATACCCCTCCCTAAACAACGATCGTTTTCTAAAGTTGATTTGAAACAGCCACAGTCACCGTCTGGCAGTAAAATCCCAATCAAAACGTTCACGCCAGCAAAAAATAACGAGAAGACAGATACCGGAAGTATACAAGGAACTTCAGAAGTGAAACTGCAGATCAAGGAAGCAGTACAAACAGATAAATTATCTACCGAGTTCAAACCTACAGTTAACACTGCAAGAAAAGAACAACCGCCAAGCGAGCAGAGTACTCCTCAAGAGAGGACACCTAGAGCCAAATTGACTGCTGTAAACAGAAGTTCTTTCGATTCGACAACCAGCTCCAAGCAACTATCCTACACGAAATCCTTGGATAATGATAGCGACTCGTCAGTGTCGGACAGTAACGTGGAAGAACTACTCGACCCTAGCACAGACGAAGACAGCTACGAGGAGTTTGAAGACTACGAAGAAGTATTGGAGTCCAACACCGAAGATTACGAAGACTTTGAGAAAAAGAACTCGAAAGTCTCCCAAGAACTAAATATAAATATGTCTCAGATAAGCGAGAGGATGAACAAGTTGACGAACAACTTGAAGGGGGTGCCGGTAGAATACAGCATAGAGGAAACTTGCGAATCTGAGGAATATTCTTCAGATGTAGACAGAGTTGAAGTACAGGAAGGAGAGTTTTTTGAGGATGGTTTCGAGGAAGACAATGATGAGCTCAACGAGAAAGAAGTCAATACTGTCGAGGAGCCAACTGATTTGGAGCTTATGGAGGTGAGGATGTAATCACGTGATAGCTCATAAGCTCTAAAGTTGGAACAAATAATAATAATGAAAATCTAAATCAAAAAGCACCTAATTAGTGAAATAAAAAGATGAAGTTGAAAATGAATTCTTTGTAGTTCTAATATTTAAACTTTCGATTTTTATACCATTATACGAAAGTAATATTTCAAAATAGGTGATATATTCCACCAACTGGTTAGTTGTTTGTTTTTGAGTATATAATTCCATATCGGAAAAAGTGTATCTAGATCAAAATATCGATAGAAAATATTTGCTAGTTGACTCTTTCCTTATAATAACCAATTTATTTTACCAATAAAATAGTTTAGAAATCTATAGATTTTGGTAATTTAGTATAAAGAATTTTTTTTTGTAAGAGGTATCGCTAGGCGACAAATATCTGTGTTCACATCCAGAATTTTATTTATTGGGTAATACTAGCAGAGGTTAACCTCAAATCAAAATCTAAATAATAATGACGTCTGAGAGAGTGGTCTGGAAATATTTAATCTGCAGCAATAAAAATGATACTATTTGTAACAAGTTCCTATGTATAGTTTTTTCTTTAGAGACAAGCTCGGAGATTTTTGGCCGAAGGACAAGTCTCTAACTACCAACAGGCGGAGTTGGCGGTGAGTTTGATGGCGTTGAAGTTTTCCGCTGAGGAGGCTCTCGAGGCTGTGAAAGATTGTAATTCGCTGGACGCTGCTATCTCTTTCTTACAACAAGACTGTGAGTTGTGCGCAGGGAAATATCCTATGAACCAGGTGAGTTTATCGTACAACCAACGATTTTAAGAATGTGTCAATCATTTTCCTGAAAAGTGGTGGTGGTTTGAACCTCCACATTCTAAACTATTCAACTGCCACTTCAATATTGTTCTAATTATTTCAACATATTTCATTTCATTCCATTTATTTTCCAATTACCTTCTGGTTTCGAGCCATTTCAATTCATTTCAACAGGAAAAATTGTAACCAGATTGAGCGAACGTGTTTTCAAATTGTACATACGAAATTATCTTCTTAAATTTTTGTAATTAATGTGGTATATTTCTCAAGCGTTCAAAATACCAACTTGAGAGGTTTTATGTTGACTTCCATTGTCCATATAATTTACAGCATTGAAACTTGTCGTTGTAAATCTAAACAATAAAAGCGAACAATTGAAAATAAAAGAAGAACATGCAAACGATAAATAATTCATATAACTAGTGGAATGTAATAACATAAAACTAGTAGAATGAAATAAAAAAAATCAGAGAAAAAAGTAAGGAAATTTTTTCAAGTTTAATGTTATCACGAAGTTTCAGTGATGACTAGGAGAGCAATCAGGGCCTTTACAATGTTTCTGGCTATAATTCGGAGCCGGAAGAAACCTTTATCCTTGCTCTCATCAGACTTACCAGCAATTAAAACGTTTATCTTAATTTTATTATTTTCTTTGTTTCAATATACTGTTTTTTTATATTAATTTTATATCACTATTAATTACTATAGTAATTGAAAAAACAGTACATGAGTGTTTTTTTAACTAGATAGTTCAGAAAACTGCTATTTATTTTACAATAGATTTGAGGCGTATTATGAACTGTCTAGTGGAAATCACACAAATTTTTTTTCGACGAAAAATATCACAATTTCCTGTCCGATTTTCACTAAGAATGGGTTTACCAAATCGCGATACGTGTTTCGCTAGACGATAGCTCCCTCAAGCAGAATAAAATATTATTTTTTCAATTACGTTATTATGTATTTTCATCATTATCACCCAATTGAATTAGGTATCTCTTTTTGTGATTGTTCCCGATTGAAACTTGCTAATTTTCATAGATTTTTACCAAATATTCCAATTCTCGAATTTTGTTCATTTATTTTTCGACCAATGGTTCTTAATTTTTCTGTTTAGATTCATTACTTTCATTAAAGCTTGGTATTTCGAAGTTTCAATAGAGTAGAAATAAACCATATAGACAAAGGAAGTCGGAACAAATACAACTCGACAAGGAACATCGTCAACCACATTTGAACAAACGATATCAACTTTCTGGCGCTAACAAATTTCCTTCACGAAATAGTAATTCACGTAAAAAGTCCGGAAAATACTGTTTTTTTGGACAAGTAGACATAATTCTGGAAGTATGCAAGTCCAAAAAAACTTTTTTCGGTACACTATTTTTTTCTACCCACTTTCTTGGCGCTTTTTCTTTGAGAAAGTAGCATTTTTCCGGCCTAGTCCGGGAAGTACTACTTCCCGTACTAGGCCTGGGAAGTGGGTACTTCCCGGACGGTTGCTGAAAAAGAATGTTAACATTTAGGCATGTATTTTTATATCAATGAATCGTTAACAGTGATAGAGTGCCTTTGTCTGAACTCAGAAAGTTTTTTGGGACTGAGTAGGGGTTATTATTGAGCTGCCCTTGTGAAAACATGTTCAGATTCATTCTCTATGGGAAGGAATGGGGGATTTTGGTACCGAACTCCCACAGCCACTCTACTTTACGTCTCTGCGTTTCAGATCGTCTCGATGCTGAAATGCACGCACAGGTGCTGCCAGGAGTGCGCCAAGAACTACTTCACCGTCCAAATCACCGACCGCAGCATCATGGACTGCGCGTGCCCCTTCTGCAAACTGCCCGACCTCGCCGCCGCGGAAACCCACGAGGACGACGTCGCCGACTACTTCGGCAACCTGGACATCCTGCTGAAGGGCATCCTGGACGCCCCCGTCCACGAACTGTTCCAGAGGAAGCTACGGGATCGGACTTTGATGCAGGACCCGAATTTCAAGTGGTGCGTTCAGTGCTCCTCGGGGTTCATCGCACTTCCGAGGCAGAAGAGATTGATCTGTCCGGACTGCAAGTCGGTGACGTGCGCTGGCTGCAGGAGACCGGTAAGCGCAATTTTCGATGCTAGATGCTATTTTTTTCTTCTTACTATACACATTTGTGATTATTTCCGCATTAATCGCAACTCACGTCGTTTCAGTGGGAGAAACAGCATGAGGGCATCTCGTGCGAGAAATTTGCCGAATGGAAGGACGCTAACGACCCGGAGAACCAGGCGTCGGCGGTGGCGCGACACCTCGCCGAGCACGGCATCGATTGCCCCAAGTGCAAGTTCAGGTGAGCACGTCATAAAAACAAGTTCATTGATATATCATACGTGTATATAAGTACTGATAGTTTGTGATTCAAGTTACAATTAAAAAAATAACTCCTGACGTCCTTACAGCTATTTATTGAGTTCAAGATATCAACAAAAAATATCACAGTTTTCTGTGAGTGAGAGTATAGGATACTGTGAAATTTTTTTTTGGAAATATGGATTTTCTTCAAGTATCAGACAGTATGATTCAATTTTTCGAGATATAATTGAAGCAGGAGCTATTTTTATTATCGCTAATGCAAAAAAATTAACAAAATTTGCATAAAATCAGCGACGCATATTTTTTGGTCAAAATATTGGGTTGGGGTGGGGAGAAAACGATTACCTATGATGTATATGTGAAGTTCTCATCTTATAGCCAAGAGCTCGCAACGGACAGACCTTTGTTATTTAACAAAAGCTAAAAGTTCTTCTGTGCATGTCTCCAATATATGTAAAAACAATCAACGACTATGAATTTTGGATCTTGGTGACTCGGGCAGGAAACAAGCACCAAGGATTCTTCCCCAAGTCACAGAATAATTGAACTACTGTACAGAAGCGAATCCAGTGACATATTCGGTAAAAGCTACGACTTCCCAAAGTTCCCCAATGACAGTGTACTAAAATATTCTATTGCTTTTGCTTCAGTGAAAACTTGAAAACTTATACAAAATGCCAGAAGATGGCAATTAATTCAGAAACAGAAGTGGTATATTTCAATATTATCGTAGATCATTCCTTTTTTTAATGGGTATTTTCTGGCTTGAATTTTCATTTTCCGCATTAATTTCTATTGTCGACACTGCTTTGAAGCTTCATCAGTTTTCTGTCACCATAGCAGTCAATCCATTGTGTGAAACTAGCAAATATACATCTGTACTTACTTCGCCCTTCAGAGAAGATAATTTACCTTATATCATAGTAATAAACTGAAATTCGGCATCATAGGGTAGATGACGTCACAAAAATGCTTCAAATACTGTTAAACGTGGAGTTTAATGAAGTTTAGGGGTGTCTGGCAGGATTTTGTAACCGTAGTAAGTGTCTGGCAACGGATGATGTGATTTCCAATATAAGTTCGAAGGAAATATTAAAAAACTGAGCTACTATTCATACTATTTCATGAACCTTTGCTACCTGTTCAAGTAACCATCATTCAAACTCCATAGTCAGTGATCGTTCTTACATGTGTTGGGGACATGCGCAGAAAAATTTTCAGCTCTACATGCGCTTTCAACTTTCATAAAATAAGGAAGGTCTGGCCATCGCGAGCTTTTCTTCTATCAGAATAACTCAAATAATCACTTCTTAAATTCGGCCACGTACCCAGACGACACCCTGTATTTTCCATATTGTGTGTGTTCAGATACGCGTTGGCCAAAGGCGGGTGCATGCACTTCACGTGCACGCAATGCAAGTTCGAGTTCTGCAGCGGGTGCGGCAAGCCCTTCATGATGGGCGCCAAGTGCACCCTCAGCCAATACTGCGCCAAGCTGGGGCTGCACGCCCACCACCCTCGCAACTGCCTCTTCTATCTGAGGGACAAGGAGCCGAAGGAGTTGCAGCAGCTGCTCAAGGTGAGTTCGTACCTCACTGACCCCACTAAACATTGTGACATAACCTTAATGTAACAGTTACATTACAATGTTATATGTTACATTATCGCAATATGTATGTTATATAGATATTATATTGAAATGTCCGGCTACTATATATAACAATGTAGATGCACTGTATCTGCAACGTATCAGATTCATGATTTATATATTATACAGTCCATTTTTTTTATATCGTACCACTATTGGCATCTCGAAAACGGTAAATGATACGAACTTGGTTGAATTAGACAAAAGTTGTCTATTTTAGTGAACAATGAAACGATGTTTCCAAATCGAAAATATCACGGACCGTTTCTGAGATATACGGGAAAAATCGAAATGGCCCGTTTTCTTGTCTTTGTGCTGGTGCCTCTATTTTTAGGAATATGGAAATGTGTTCAGGAAACTTTCTTCTCTGTTTTGAATTTGTTTCGATGTACTGTGCTTTAATTTTCGATACGACGTTTCTTTCTTCGGGGCCCCCCTCAATTTTATTTTTTCAAATACGGACCTTTTTTTCCTAAATTTGGATAGTTCCTATCTCACCGAAAAAATTTTCTTGTTGATGAAAGCGATATACCACTATTCGTTGCTATTTCTCTAACAGATACTTCCTCATTCTGATTTTTCTTATATTCCACGAATCCTGATTCAAATTATTATTTTACTATGTATAACACGATACTTAGAAAAACTTACCCAAAACGTCGATTTCATTATCACCATTTTCAGTAATGAGGCAACTTTCATTTTTTTGGTTTCACAAATGAACCATGCTCTCGTAAACTCCTTTCAATACGTTGAAAACTTCTGGAATAGGGCTGACGACGTTCGGGATACATTTCTTGATACATAGCCAGAGATCTGAAGTTTGGGTATTATGTTTTGAAGAGTATTCATCCAAAGTAGATTAATTTTGAAGTTCATTCGCGTAACTGAAGTCAAATATCTTTTCAAATAAAATCAAATATAAAATTAGGACCGTATTCCGAAGAGTAGGATTTTCATTGTTCGGACCTTGATAATGGAATTTATGGGCAGAAACGTAGAAATAAATATCAGGTAAGATACATATCTGAACTGGGTAAGACAAGGACTACTCAAATTCATTAAAAAACATACAGGTCCGTATTTGAAAAAAGAGAGTTGAGGGTGGCCCCCGTGAATTGGAACGTCGAATTGAAAATCGAAGCACAGCACATCGAAGCAAATTTGAAATAGAGAAAAAAGTGTCCCGAACACATTTCCATATTCCTAAAAATAAAGGCGCCAGCGCAAAGATAAGAAAACGAGCCATTTCGGTTTTCCCCGTATATCTCAGAAACGGTCCATGACATTTTCAATTTGGAAACATCGTTTCATTGTTCACTAAAATAGGCAACTTTTGTCTAATTTAACCAACTTCGTATCAATTACCGTTTTCGAGATGCCAATAGTGGTACGACATAAAAAAAACGGACTGTATAATAGTTGCTGTAATTTAATCGAAAAATTTACTAACAACGTATATGATACCATAGTATAATATTATTTTTACATAACAGTTATATACCTCATTTGATAACTGAGTTATATTTATCAGTGATGTATAGATATCGTTAAGTAAGTAATATAAAAACTATAATTATATTATATATGGTAATGTTTAATTATTTTTCCATCCGGTTTTTTTCTGCCCAGAAAACCTCTGTCACTGTTTCCTGATGCGTTCTTCCGGTGAAGTCCGCAAAACAGTGCTTATAATTGCTGAAAATAATAATGAAAATATATATTAGGTGTTACAGCTTTAGTTTTCAGGGTAAAACGCAAATCTTGAGTCAAAACCCGAGCCTTTCCTTTCTTTTGTAAGTTGTGAGCCATTTACAGTTCACACTATCAATTATTCGATGGAAACACTCAATTTTCAACGTATCAGTTCTTCGAGAAAAAGTTGTGCAGTTGGCACGGTGGTTCAATTGAATAGTTGATATTCCGTTGCGACCAGATCCTCTAATTGTAACCTGGTCGGATGTTGCCTCGTTCAACCTGTATAAAGAACGCAGGTAGTTTACATGTTATGAACAATATGATAGTTTCATTATCCAGAAGAACCTAACGTGAAAATATATTGAATTGGATTCATTTGAATTCGCTACTGTTACAGGACCACAACATCGCATTCGATACAGAAGTAGCTTCTAAGGGTGATAATGCCTCAGCTGTACTCAAATGTTTGGTTCCACTGCAGAAAGAAACGCCAAGTGGGTTGGTGGATACAGTTTGTAATAACGAGGTTAGCCCAGATCAAGCTGGTCTTTGCAGGTAAAAATAATAATAAAATAAATCACAAAATAAAAACCTTCAGTGAAGCAACATATTGCGGCAACCAATACGCTGAGTTAATTTTATATACAGGGAAAAATATCTACTCTCTCACTAATGATTTGGGTGATACATTTTGTGTGATGAGCTCAATATAATTTAAATATCAGGTCAAGGAGATAGTGAATGAAATCTGAAAAACATAAAGATATCCTTTGCTTATTTACAAAAGGATCCCACTAGATTATATCGCATGACGATTTTTTATTCTGTTCAATTATTACATAAAAAATATTTATTCAAAATTCTATAGAGCCCCCAAAAACCTTGGATTACAGGGGTATTTTTTCATTGAATTTGAATTAAATTTGAAGAGTGTTTTTTTGGGTTTCTATATTCGATTTTGCTATCCAGAGTAATAATAGTTCAGCAATAAAATAGAGCCCAAGCGAAACTCCTCTCATATATGGAAATTCCTAATGTTAAATCAAAATTCAATGTTCCAGGGAAAAAATTAGGAAAAAAAAATTGAAAATATTGACAGATAGTTTTGTAACATCCTGTACATTGAACGGTTGGGCAATACTACTATGAAATTCAACGAGAAATTTCTCAGCAATATCGTTGGATTATTCTCAATTTGAACAATTTCAGGAATCATTACATTGAATATTTGTGCCAACTGATCCGTAAACATAAAGTTGATCCGATAGAAATGTTGAATGCCGACGATTTAGAAACGGTCGTCAGACGAGCCGCCAAAAAACTGCCGCCCAACTGTTTCGGCACCCCCAGAGACATGTACCGCCTGCGGCTCAAACAGGTATTTGAGAGTACGCCGTTTCTTTTCTCTCATAGTAAGCCTATTGTAATATAATAACCAGAAAGCAGTATATCTAATGGATATCCTTGAAAGAAATCTACGACATTGAAATAACATCCAGTGGGATTCCTATCCTAGGAGTTATTGTCATTTCTATTTTTTATCGAAGAAATAAAAAGCGAAAATTTAATTCCTCAAATCGTATTTTCAACATAAATTGATGATAATAAAAGTTTCAGTATGAAAGAAAGTATCAACGCATATTACTGTTCTGAAATAACCTCCTGAGTCTGACTACCGAAATAATCAAGAATAATGTGCACATAATTATTGGCGTTCAAGAGTCTTGATTCATCAATTTGCTTTGTTAGAAGGTTCAAAGCAGTGGCGGGCATTTAAATAAGTCCAATTCCGTGTTTTATCATTGAAAATTTTTTATAACTTCAAAACTAGACATTTTTCAAGTAGACTGCTACTAGAGCTGCTCTCACTATTTCATGTTTGAAATACTATATTCCATTCAGTTCGGTGCTTCATGATTTTTTTAAGAACTTGGCCCAATTAGAAATGCAATGAAGGACTTTTTTTATCAAGTATAAGTTTCATTTGTGAATATATGAAAATGAAAAGTTGTTCCTTTTGTAAACATACTGTATGGAATATGCTATCGGTTTTATTCCAATATGAAAATCACATCTAAATTATTTGGAGGATTTTTCCCCAATTCAATTGATCTCAATCACAATCAATTCAATCCCGGAAAGACATCCTGAGGATGTGGCCGATGGATATCGTGAACACAGTGACACAATAACACAGATGATATCGTTCAACTAAGTATCCCATATCAATTTTTTTGGCAAATGGATATCTTCCGTATATCCAGAATATCAGAAATGGCAAAAACCTGGCTTTACAACAAAAAACCGGACTACTCGTTATAACCATATAATATAATTCGACATATTTGCGATGTTCCATAGTTAATGTCCCTAAGACATCTTAAATAGAATGTCCCCTCAATTGTTACTTTCACATTACATATATATATCAGATATCGCAATAATGTAGTCAAATGATATAACATGTGTGACCGCATTATTACATCTCAGAAATGTCAATGTCACAGATGTGTTTGTTGGGTTATTACCGGGAGTAAAAGCTACGTACCAGATAATAATAGTAACGCTTAATAATAAATACTATGAAAACGTTGGGGCCTCGTTGTTTTGTTTGTTTTATAAAGGCAATTTTTGAATACTTGAAAAACGTGGATAAAAACGGTAGAAAGTTTTCACCGGAATGAGAATGTGTCATTGGAAAAATGATGTCTTAACCAATGTGGTTCTAATCGGATTGGTTTGTTTCCCTGCTATCTGGGACAAAAAAAATCAGTTCGCTCTCCCATATTGTATATTATGTTGTTAATTATATTATTTCGGTACATGGAACATAGCTGCTACCCTTGACTATGTTCAAACTTCGGCAATGGAACCCGAAAGTTTCTAAACAGAACCCAGTCACGAGAAGTATAAAACATATAGTTTCTGGCCATTATGGACTATGCGTCTGAAGGCCAAAAAAAAAACCTCCACGAGAGAAGAAACGGCGTACGATTTCCCAGTTCGACCTAACGTTTCGTCGTTTTTGTGCGTGCGCAGGCTACACTACATCGAATATTTAGTTGGGCTCATTGGCAGACACCGGCTGGACCCCGTCTCCATCCTCGACTTGGCGGAGGTCGGTCAAGAGCTGAGGAGGAGGGGCAGGGAGCTCCCCGAGAGGTCCGCGTGGTGCGACGACGCCGAATACAGAGACATCTGCGCCAAGGTAGGTGAACTACACGGCAGCGGCTTCTAGGAGAGCTTGTGTCTGCCAATGCGCCCAACTCACCAGCTTTGGCTTTCGTGTTGTAGCATACTAACTCCGGCAAAGGCATGGATTGAATTAGTGTATTATACATATATTTTCACCACTAATACTGAAATATCATCATCTTTTATTAATTTAGATTTTTTTTCATTGCAGAAACAATGTCATTATCCGTGATTAAACGTGACTATATTGTCAGTTATACGTATATCGTATTTTTAATGAATTGGGAAATAGAATTGAAAAAAATATCATATTTACTTTCCCTTAGTGACGTTTCGGAAGCTAGTTTGAATGGAATTTTTGGTGAGTTCTGTCAAAATGTGAGGCGACTATATAGCATATACATATACTTTTTTTTCAAAATGTGACACCGAGCATTTACATACCTATACATTTTGATACTGCTGACTAAAAATTCAAATCTTATTAGAAATTCTCGAAAAGGCTTGGAAAAGAAAACGCACTAGCTATTTGTATAACAATAAATGCTACTTTTCCTTTCGAGGATAACTAATCATTCAAGGGAGCAAAAATTACTTTATCCCCAAATGTTATATACATATATGATTTCCGCATCCCTTAAAAAACAAGTTAAAAAAATATGAAACTAACAAATGAAATTCATTGAATAATTGAAACCAAGATGTAGGTATAGTCTAGCATGCTCCTGAAATTCCCAAAATTAGAAGAACCTACAAAACAAAGAATTAAAAAAAAGGTCTCGGCGTCGGATTCGAATCGATACCTACAAATGCCTTCGAACCTATCATAAACAACGTCCGTTCTATAAATGAAAAATAAAATTTATACTTATATAATAGAATATAGTTTAGGTCGTCAATGCAGTCTAATAGCCTGTTTCGACGATGCAAGTTTGTCGCTGCAACTCCAGAAAATTGCATGTGTTCATGCAAGTTTTTCGAGTTGCATGAATCTTTTTTGGTGCGATAAGTTGCAGCGACTTAGTTATTTCTATGGTGAATTTGTTGCCGCAAACCACAAATATGTGCATGGTGGCATCATTGTGAAGAATATTGATTTTGATCATTTCAATTATTTATCGAGACTTGAGGAATCAAGTTGAGTAAATAAAGTGATTTAATCACAATATCAATTATTAGAAATGAATGAAATTATATATCAGTTGTGATAATGTAACGTTCATCTTGGTAACATTCAGTGCTATTTTTTAATATTGGCAATGCAAACTGACAGCTAGATGACATATCTCGCAGCGACAAGTCGCCGCGAGAAGTTGCAGCGACAAAATTGCATCGTCGAAACGGGGTGTAAGTTATTTCATTGATGACGTACCATAACGTCACTTCTCCTTTTCCTCCCTAGATGGGAAAAATTCGACTGTGTTCTCTACAATAAGGCCAGGAAATGTATTCTTTGAGTAGAGGGAGGCGGAAATATAACTAACTATCTACATATAGCTCATTTTGAATTACGATATAGAACGACTCGTTTTGACATAGGTATCGCATTTGGCATTGGGAGCCTCGAAATACATACAGGTTTGAATTCTTTAGTGCACTTACAAAAAAAGGGTTCATCTGAATGTTCTGAGTACAAAGGAACCTTTACTGAAATCAGGAATCTAGTACTCAGACTTTTCAGCACTTGTTATAGATGTTCCTTTCCCATATCATGCACTGAATTTTACCCAGAATTCACTATATTCTTTATATCTGAAATACGCGACAACCAATTTAACAACATTGGGCAACAATTTTAATTTCCATAATCCGATTTTTATGCGTGAAGTGCGTTGTCATTTTGACTATTGAAACGCAGATATGCATACCCATTTGTTTGAAATTGAATCGATGTGTGTGGTAAAATTTTGAATATCAAATACCTAGACTGAAATCTGATTTGAAGTTATATACTTATTATATTCATTTTAACTAGTAGTATACGAACTCAAAGTTTTTAGCGCATACACAGTTCTCTTTTCGATTGGAAATTACGGTCCTTGAAAGGGCCCTTGCACCAAAACAATATCGTATTCATTTCAAATATTTTTTTCCCGTGCTTCACATTCTCACTACCCACTGGAATGCATTAAATTTGGCGCATATATTATTGACGCATGAGATAAATTGCAAACCCCCCCCCCTACATTACGCATTCCAGATCACGTGATATCTGGTGGGCAAATACCAGTTTTACCATGGAAAAAATTACACCAGAGAATATATACGTATACACGAACAACTTTGATTACACTCTTTTGAAAAAAACAAACGAAATCGCATTGGTTCATTTCGTCATTTGACAAGTATGAACGCCTAATAAGCATTTTTCAAAATCCTAACCTCTAACGAGTTCCGCTTCCGCCGTGGCAGTGAGCAGACGTGTCTGCTCACATAGATGGTACGAGGATGCCACGTGGAGTCGGGACTCCATTTAGTGTTTGTGATAGTCCGTGTTGTTAAAAAATAATTTACTTGAATCAATAAACCCTCTTCTCTTCACGCGAGTAACCAGGCTCGATGCCACCTGCCACCGGATGTGGCGGAGGGAGGGTTAGGTGCATAGTCTATTGCTTTTTGTGTGATTTTTTATATGTGCAAAGCAATAACGGGAGCGAGTATGGGCCATCCCAGACGCGCTTGGTTAGCGCACTCGCTCCTAGCTCATATAATCATTACGTGACGTTGGGTAAATGTCCAAGGACGTACCCATTAATCCAGTAACCAACCAACCAACCTAACCTCAAACAATTTTTTTTCTCACCTAGCATGGCTGGTACATTTTCATTAAACATTTAGTCTATGAATAGTCTACCATTTCGTATTTGATCCAAAATTCCATGAATATAATATAAAACAAGCTTATTTCTGTTTATATCAGACATCAAAATAACACACTTTCCTTCCTTTTGTGTGATCGAGAAATTACAGTTGGTGTTGGTAAGTTGGTATCTCTGATTACCACTAACTTTTCAAATCGAAATTGAGCTTATTCGATTTTGAATTTATTCACTTGTTTTTCAGCATGACACATAAAACAAGTGTGTGAAACAGTTGTAAGTTTTTCATTGCAAAAGAAGGTTTGAAAATGGTGCATTTGAGTTCTGTGTGTGAATTCAGGCGTTTTCCCAGATATTTTTTGGTGCAGAAAGTGAAATGAATACATGTGGCATTTCTTTTCTAAACTTTGATGGGCTAGGGCTGTAACTTCCAAAGAGAAGTGTGTTAACTCCAGTTGTTCTCCATCAGTCATAATAAGTGAGTACCTAAATTTTTTTGAAAATCTTTCGCTATACATTACAAACATGAATGGAGAAATAATATTACTTACTCCTCACAATTCCAACGTCTGAAATAGGTTTGTGTCCACTTAAACTCGTATTTTTGATATAAAGAATGGTACACTTTGGTGAAAATTGCTTTTTGCTGTGTCATGTGTAACAAGTGCTTGTTCCTACAGTATGTCATGTTGTCAATGGCAGAATGAAGTTGTATTTATACCCAATAACCAGGTGCACTAAAAGATGCATGTAAGTAACACTAACATTTTTCAAAAGAAATATGGCTGGTTCATAGACAATCACTCTTCAACTATTGAATTTCCTTGGAGTAAAAGTCTATGAACAAATTATTTTCTAATAAAGTATTACTATTTAAGGCAAGTTTCTACTGGAAACCGCTTTTTTGCTTGCTTGAAGAATTATTAGTACTAATCAAATTTGAAAGGCTTCTATCTATTGTACCTAACACAGGATTTTGTTTTTCAGATTGTTATGGACCAAATTCCTCTGGAGTGAACATATCTGGACTAATAACTAATATTCACTGAATCCAATCTTCCAAAGATAAATTGTGTGATTGTCTTGTCTATTTGTTATACACAATAATATTAGTGGAATAAAATAATTATTTATAGGTTGTAAAATTTTATTTATGCATAAGTACTATAAACTCTTCAAAAACTGTTTAAGACTCGCTGATGGACTGGAAGTTTTGGGGGTACTGCTTAAAACTGCACTCAGTTTACTGAGATTTTTCTTTTTCTTTTTGTTCTTCTTTTTCAGCAGGCTGTCATTAGTATTAATTTCTGTCCTTGACACTTTTTGGACACTACTGTCTCTTTTACTCAGTTTAAATTTCGGGGTTTCTGGTATTTTGGAATTCAGGGATATTGTGGCAGAATTAACATGAATTTTAGTGTTCTGTGGTGTTGAAGAAATAATTGGATTGAGACCGGAAGATTTTGTCACATTCTGAATACCACTGTCTTTTCTACTCATTTTGAATTTTGGGGTCTCTGCTATGTCTGAATACAAGGACACCGTGTCAGAATTCTTTGGAGTTTTGGTCATATTTGCTCTTGCAGCTAGTACAATATCTGGATTGAGGCCACAAAATTTGTCACGCTTTCTCTTCTTTTTCTGTTTGCTCACAGTGGCTGACTTTGGTGCTTCAATTTTCTTTGGTTTCTCCATCTTGATTTTTGTTTCTTTCTGACAGAAATTACATGTGATAACCTGAAAGTGAAAAATTCGTTCAAAACTGAATTTTTTTGTAATGAAATAGTAAACAAATAACATTAAATACACTCATTTTAGAGATAAAAGTAAAAAGAATACAGCTAGAATAAGTTTACTACAAAATAGTCAAGGAAATAAAACAGAATTAGGATTCTATGACTCTAAATTTCACAAATATTTCTGGAGTCTGGAATTTTCGATGAACGAGTTTATTGCAAATTCACTATATTCTTTCATCATATTTTTCTCATATTCCCATTGTGTGTATGATTTGAAATCTGTGTAATGTTTCTATGAAAGTCAGGTATGGAAAAAGAATTTAATTCTTCAATCTCACCAGGAAGTTCCCTTCGAACGTATCCATTTTCTTGAGGTATTTTTGTTGATAATCTGTGAGTGGCAAACCACGTTCCAACTTCTTAGTAACCTTCTTGGCGAGCTTATGTTTAGGTTTAGATTTTATTCTATAAGTAGCAGGACCGTAAGACCATTCGAGAAGACATCTCGGACATCTTTCGTTCATCTTAGATACATTATTGGGTAAAAAAATGTTACTTCTCAACTCCATGAGTCTTCTTTTAATCCTGTAGCATAAATATATGGAAATAATGAAAATGGTTATGTCTCAGAAATCATATTATAATAAACAAAGATGCAGGTAAAGATTGAACGAGGTAGTATTTGGTACTTTTTAATATTAAAAATATGTAGAAGTTTCTTACAAAAATGATGACCTCAGGATAGGATTATCCAGTTCTTCCAATGTTGATAGGGCATGTAAGTATTTAATGTGATTTTGGGTCATCATCCGTTTGAATTCATCTGAATCTTCTGTCGCTACACTCATTTTGTATACTTTTCAAATAGAATAGACGGAAAAACGAAGAAATATGGTTTTGATCTACAGAAATTATAGTTTTTATATGACCTCAATACGGTTTGTTTATATTTTGAGTTTGAGGTTACAAAGTATAAAGTATCAAGCCGCTTTCTCAGTTTTTGGTACTGTCGCCAGCGATAGCTTTGGAACCAATCAGAAACGACCATATGTTGGAGGAAATCAGATGGACGTTTCTGATTGGTTTCAAAACTGTCGCTCGCAACTCGCGACAGTACGAAACTCTGAGAAAGAGATTGAAACAGAGAAAGAAGGCTATGAAGGACAGAATAATTTCAATCTAAAATTGAAATTATGTCATTAACAGTATCTTTTCGATGTGTATATCCTTTTTCTCTCTAGTATTGCGCATCGTGCTATGTAAAAAAATGGTCATGATGCCGTCCACTAGTTGGGTTGGAATGTCCTATCAGGAATTCCAGATCACGTGATGTCTGGGGGGTAAATACCAGTTTTATCATGGAAATCACACTCTTTTGAAAAAATCGAAAGTTTCTGGGGGACAGATGCCGCCGTATTGGTTCATTTCTTCATTTGACAAGATGTTGACAAGTATCTGGAATATCTAATGCAACATTAAAAGCAGTAATGTTTGACATTGGCAGTTTACTCCATAGAGATGGTGTGAATAGACCTTTCCAGAATAAGTAGGACAGAGATGGAAAATGTGAACCGAGTTAGTCTGAGAGAGAAACAGTTATATTGCATGCGTCACTTGTGGGCAGCTTTAAAAGATGCGCAAACGTGAGTGCGAGAGAGAAAGGGAAAGAGAGAGCACACCAGAAGTATTTTGGAAACACAACATAGTTGAGGCATTTTAATTTTCAAGAACGTAGACCAGAGTTCTATACTGATAAATAACAAATGGCCGACTGAACATGGACTGACTGAACTCTTCTCTTTGTCTGATATCTGTCAATTGTCAGTTCAGTATTATTGAATCAAGGCAGGGAATATTGACGGCCAATAAAATTCATTCTTTGGCCACAAGTGACGCGCGCAACTATCACCAGCACAGGTTATTCTGGATGTTCTGATGTATAATGCATAGGAAGTAAAAAAAATTAAAATCATCTCATATTGCAGTATCACTATTTTTGTTCGGGTTTGAAGGCCGTCATTTTTTGGAATTTTTTCCTGACGTTTCGTTAGCGCGAGTGGCTAGCTTCTTCAGAGGCTCATACATCTTGAGTTAGACTCCGATGATCAGTCCCTGCAAACTGCGGGCCACGAAAGCCTTAACCATTTTGTCATCTCATATTGTGTGTTCAGCATTCTCGAAACAATGATCTGCAGTTGGAAAACCATCCTAAAAGTTATAAAATAATTCGTTTTCTTTACATAATTGATTTTCATATTTTATGAATGATAAATGTCCTTGGTACAAGAACAGTCAGTCATTAACGTGGACTAATTGTTTTGGTCACCAAGGCCAACGTACAAGTTGGGTTAGGTACAGACAAGATTTGTTTTGACGTTTTGAAATATTTTTGACGTTTGGATATAGCCTAAGGTTTGGGTGTTGATATGGAGAGTATTTCAGTTTTTCCGTAATTCCTTATTTATTTCAATCGATAAAATGACGCCATTACTTCCTGCCGTCTTTATAATAATCTATCTAAATCATATCTTCGCTTATAAAGACACTTTCACTGAAGAATTGCTTTTGAAACCGCTCTACAGTGAGCAGATATATGCACATTTTCAGTTCTCTAGCAAGTGGGATATTAATTCGGAAACTGAAACCTGTAAGTAGACATTGAAATATCGTAGTGGCAATAATTGAAATATATGATATCTTGTTTTAAAATGAAAATTTCTATGATTTTCCTCAAATTTTAATGATTTGTTTTCAGTTAACCATACTCGCCTATTTCCGAGATCCCTTGGAGAGATAATACAACGTTTCAATGTACAAGAACTGCACGTAAGTCTCACCGGAGGTCTGTGGAGGTACGAGAACTGGGGCTATCCCGTAATAGATGCGGCGCCTGGTGCCGAAGTATGGGCCTGGTTCCATCCAGATACAGAGGATGTCAACAAGAACTGGAAACTTTTAGCTAATTCTCTTTCGGGCTTGTTGTGCGCTTCTCTCAACTTCATCGATGCATCAAATAGCATCAGTCCCGAATACTCCTTCAGGCCTAGGGGGGTTTCTGATTCAATGAGCATCAATAACACATTCTTAAGGTTGGTAAATGCATAAGAACTATTTTGTAATTCAATATCAGACTTATTTGTAACTCATAGAATTAGCTGATACTTGATGAAAATTTATGAAAACATAATCAACAAGTTCGTGTAGCAGTTTTGTAAACTATCTAATAGAACTTGCATAATGAAATGTTATTCGATTATGTATCCTCTCATATAAAGTGCACAAAACACAAGCTTCAGTAACTTATCAATGGAAAAATATAACACAAAATATTCTTATAATGGTCTGGATCAAATGGCAATATAGCTGCGTGACAGTTCCTAAATAGTAAGATTCTTCAAAATCCCAAATATCTTATTAAGAAAATTAGAAGATAGGTAATCTGAAAAACACCGAAACACAACCAAAATATAGGTATGCTGGACCTAAATATTGAAACTGGAGCTAAATGAATTGTGAAACATTTCAACTCCTGAGTAGGCCAATAACTTCTAGAAAGAATGACAATATATTGACATTTGTGGCAGCACCATGAAGTTCGTTTCTGTGCAATACCAGTTTGAAACAACAAAATATGCTGAAATTAATGTTACAAATAATTATTTTCTACGGCTATAAGAGGAAACTGCTCTATCTTAACTGTTCTTGATGAATCAATGAGGTACATTGTCTTCAATTACATCCCCTTACCTCATATAACAATGACTTAATTGTATTACAGTTGTAGTTATTATTAGATAATAAATCAGGTGGAGTGTCAAATTTGGCGCAATGACAGCTGTATTTACTTATTTAATTGTACCTGAATAGAAAATTTGAATAAAATTACTTGAATGCGGGTTTGAAAAAAAATTAAGATAATGGGTAGAGTGAATAAAGTTTGAGTACGAGCATTTGCTCAATTTTTTGGGACAAACCTATACGGGTTGATGAAGTATGAGAAAGACGGATCTATAGTTTGAACTCATGCTTACTCTTATTCACTCCACCTAATATAAGAATCAAAATAAAATAAAGCAAGAAGTGAAATAACAATGTATCCGTTGATAAAAAAAAACAAGAATGTGTGTGAAGTTAGCAACGAAAAGTTAGCAACGTTTCTGTAAAATTCGTTGCCAGCCACGATTCCATGGGGCGGATTTCATGCAATGAAATTGAAACGTATTGACGTTTTACTTAGCATGAATCGTAATCATAAGCATGGAGGATGACTGAAAAAACTTGAGAAAATAGAAAACATCATTAGTAGACTTTTGAATAGTATGGAAAACGTTAAAATTGAAAATGTCATTTTTGATGTTCGGAAAATATTTGAATTATATAATTAACCATTAGTCGGAAACACGAACGGCTAACACTCGAAGCATGGAAATGATGACTGGAGAGTTCTCAAATCGGAAGGAAAGGTGGCACCCTCTCTAGTTTTCGACTTATGAGCCATTAACTAATTGAAGTGAAACCATCAATAATGATTTTCATTTTTTCCAGGCTTTCCGTCCGATCTGAAAATTCCGTGCTATTTTTTTTCGGAATAAGCATGTCATTTCACGTATTTTCTGGAAATTTCTAAGTGGCACCCTTTCTAGTTTTCGACTTATGAGCCAATATCTGATGAAAGTGTCACCATCCATATTGATTTTTAATTTTTCCAGGCTTTCCGTCCGATCTGAAAATTCCGTGCTTTTTTTTTTCGGAATCATCATGTCATTTCACGTATTTTCTGAAAATTTATAGGTGGCACACTCTTCAGTTTTCGACTTATGAGCCATTATCTAATTATAGTGACACCATCCATATTGATTTTTAATTTTTCCAGGCTTTCCGTCCGATCTGAAAATTCTGTGCTATTTTTTTTCGGAATTACTATGTTAGTTTACGCATTCTATGAAAATTTCTAGATGACACCCTCTCTAGTTTTCGACTTATGAGCCATTAACTAATCGAAGTGAAACCATCAATAATGATTTTCATTTTTTCCAGGCTTTCCGTCCGATCTGAAAATTCCGTGCTATCCTTTGTCGGAATAAGCATGTCATTTTAGGTATTCTCTGGAAATTCCTAGGTGGCACCATCTCTAGTTTTCGACTTATGAGCCATTATATAATTAAACTGACACCATCAATAAAGGTTTTCAAATTTTCCAGGCTTTCCCTCCGATTTGAGAACTCTCCAGTCATCATTTCCATGGTTCAAGTGTTAGCCGTTCGTGTTTCCGACTAATGGTTAATTATATAATTCAAATATTTTTCGAACATCGAAAATGACATTTTCAATTTTAACGTTTTCCGTACTATTCAAAGGTCTACTAGTGATGTTTTCTATTCTCTCAAGTTTTTTCAGTCATCCTCCATGCTTATGATTACGATTCATGCTAAGTAAAACTTGAATTTTGGTCAATACGTGTCAATTTCATTGCATGAAATCCGCCCTATGGAATCGTGGCTGGCAACGAATTTTACAGAAACGTTGCTAACTTTTCGTTGCTAACTTCACACACATAAAACAAAATGGAAACTCAGAAATATTTTTCAAGCAATCATATAAAATTCTTAGGTTTGCAGCATATTTTTAATATGTTAGCACCTGAGTGACAGCACGATTTTCAAATGTCAAAGTGGTAGGTTATATTTCATCATTCAAATTTGTGTGTCCACTAAGTTGACAACTTTCGGTACCATTTGGTGCTCATTTCCTCTGTCTGAAGAAGTATAAAACATTTTTTATAAATGAAAACATATTTTTATTCATCCTGTTTGAGGAAGCTATTGCGTAATTAAACACCTCTCATGGTTTTGTGAACCCTTTTTTGGTGAGAATCGTACAGGAAACCGAATTTTTTTTTATATGGATTTGCATCAAGTATCGGCCAGTCCAATTCTTCACTTTCCACTTCTGTATGTAATATATTTTTTCTACGCCTGTTTGATACTAATATATATATTCCTTTAATCTGTTTCATAATGAGGTCCATTATAAAACAGATTGAAAATCTGTATCGTAATGAGTTCATTATAATACAGATGTCATTAAGATGACATATTTTCAATCAATTGGAAATTCTATTGAGACTAGCAATAATGAAATAAATGTAAATATTCCTTCCACCTCCAGTTCAGAGGAACCCACAATTCAAATATAAGTATAATATGCATAGCTCTTTATTATTTATCAAGTGTAGAGACAAAAGCGTATGCAACTTCCATGTAATGGTTATTAATGCACTCGCATAAACCACACGGAACTCACCTTCGGCTCGAATCGTATCTCGGTGAAAGGTCGTGTATTTATAACCGTCATTACATGATCGTTGCATGATCATAATGTACTAATTACCTCAGTTGATAAGCTTGTGTTCGTAAATAAAAAAAAAACGTTTTCAGGTACGCGAGTTTGCCTCGAGAAATCGTCTGCACCGAAAACCTGACCCCTTGGAAGAAACTCCTACCGTGCGACTCGAAATCCGGACTGGCCTCATTGCTCAACTCGGGATACATCCACAACACGCGCTACCACTCGATCGGTCTGCACTTGCGCCGCGTCTGTAGCGATTCTTCCTGTCGCTCCGTGTCTTTGGATTTGCAGCAGACCGTCTCGCTGGTGTACGATTACGGCATCCTCGGCACCAAAGACTGGTCGCTGTCGAAACTCTTCGGCCAAGGCGTCAACGGAAGATGCGTGCTGGCAGCCAAGAGCGAGGTGTACGTCGACGTCACCAGCGGCGACGCCCGCCGCTTCGAGCTGGAGCCCGCACCGGACGAGGTACTGACGTCTGTAAGAGGCGGGTACACCTCTAAGCTGGGGAAGTACGTCATCCCAAACAAGTTTTTTAATATTTACTCTAGGTACTCGGACAAAGACGTCGTGTCTCTGACGTCGCCGCCTTTGCTGCACGCTAATCAGTACTTGACCGGTTACGGGCAAGAGCGCGGCGGGATTGTCGTCAAGATCTACAACAACCACTGGAGCGATCTGGACGTGGCGTTTTTACAGAACGTGCCTTGGTACGTCCCGGTGTATCTGCACACGTTGAAAGTGGTGGCCGACGGTAAGGCTATCGAGCCTGTCGCTCTCCGGTACATCCCCGGCAAGCAGAGGGAGCGGCCGTACCACTTGGAGGTGCTGCTGAGACTCCCTCCTCGGTCCGCAACTTCCGTATCTATAGACTTCGATTACGTCTTTTTGAAATGGCAGGAGTACCCTCCTGACGCCAATCACGGGTTCTATATCGGTTCCGCCGTCATTTCCAGCGTCTTGCCCCTGGCTCGCAACTACACTGGGCTCCCTCTGGACGGTTCTAAGATATCCGACGCTTTCAATGCGTCTCGCAGCGGGTATTTCGTGGAGGTCCGCACCGAGAATATGGTGATCACTCTGCCCACTCCCGATTTCAGTATGCCGTACAACGTGATTTGCTTGGCGTGTACTGTGGTCGCTTTGGCCTTCGGACCTCTGCACAATATCACCACCAGGAGGCTGGTGGTGAAGCCTAAGAAGAAGGAGTCTCTGCTGGTCAGGTTGAAGAAGATGGTGGCGTCTTTGAGGAAGTGAATGCTTTTTGCCTGGTTGGTCAGTGTGATTAGGGTACGAACCAAAGACTGATTGTCGTTTTAATTGTGAGTTAATAAACGTTGATTTGTACGTCGAGTTTTTTGTTTTATTTGTTGGTGAAGGATGGAAGTTGTAAGGTGATCAGAGAGATACTTTATCTTATAATATCTTGCCAAAAAACTTGAAAGAAATAAAAAATATAAATAAATTCGAATCAAAAAAATATTTCTTAAGACAATAGAATATAATTTAATAATTATAATAAAGTATATAAAATTCCTTTTTCGTCATTTTGATGTTATGATCTAACGATTTAATGTATTCTGTTTGTGTCTTGTTAATGTTTTCCTATATGTATATTCCTGTATAAGCATTAGCTTCTTGGGATCAGTTACTCAATAAACAATATACATATAGAAAGGATCATTTAAATGTTCTTTCGGAGAGTACAAATGCTCTGGAGTAAATATTTTGGATTGTATCCCCCTGAAAATGAAAAAGCTTGGAGTTTTTATGATATCTACTTCCATGGTAAATTGCTTTATTTGCCCTGATTACATAGTTGTAGCATTGAAAAGATACAAAATTGGAGTTACTATTTTGTCAGTTATGATTTTTATGAATTTGGAGATTTAATTAACAGATTTAATAAAAAATGCACATACTTTCACTTGACAACGTTTCAGAAGCTAGTTGGCCTCCTTTTTCAAGCCTATTTCATGCCTGCTTAAAAAATTTCCAATGAAATTGTAATATTTGGTAGTGTCCAAATGTGACAGGGGTATGACTAATTAAATCTATTTCTCGTCTTCTCAAGTTGTTTTTATGTTCAGCTGTTCTCATTTTTGATGATTTCAATGATTCACCAGTATAAACACTGCCATATACACATAGATAGATAGATAGATCTTCATTTAATTAGGCATCCCAATAGACATAATAAAAGACAACATGAGATACTATAAACAATTTTTTGAATTCTGTTTCGCATTTTGAGAGGTACTCTTACAGTTCCCGGTATTACAAAAAGATGTTGCACTTCGTGCCTGCGCAAAAAAATAGTAGTAGTGTTTCAAGCTTAGTTGTTATATTTTCCCTCAGAACTTGCAATTTTTTATTATTAATAGTGCGGCATTTGCTGTATTCATTTCTCTGCCATATCTTTGCAAATTTTTCAAGTTTTTGTTTTTGAATATCGTTCAACCAAATAGAAATCATTTTTTCTTAACGGTGGTAAACAGTTGAAAAATGTCATGAGAAATGCAATTCATAGGAATTGAGATAGAAATAATATTACAGAAATATAGAAAATGATGAAAAAATAGCTATATATCGATTGAGTTTGAGAAAGACCCACCCTTTCTTATGAAAATTGAACATGAGAAAGTCAATAATACAATTTGTGATTTTTATTCACGATTCAGATGAATTTTATAGCTCTTGAATCGGGTATACCATACTAGATATTTTTTAATCTGTGAAAATCTTGAATACAGATGTTACTTGAGAAATATTTAAAAATAATTCATATATAGATAGCAAATCCCAAACGATATTGTAAGTTGCTTACACATTCAATTAGTTCTCTTTTTTTTGAACGGCATTATAATAAAATACACAAAACAGTAAAATACCGTTTTTAATAAGATATTGTATAAATGTTTGTACCTTACTTCACCTACTTGCCACCTGCGTTATGTAAACTTTGCCAATTGTTATCCAAATACTCTTACATTGCTGGGATTTTTGGAAAAATTTCTGTCTCACTTTTTTTTCTCTGTCGAAGGTGAGGAACTTCAATGAAAAAGATATGAGCAGAGTTTTAATTGGAATTTATTAACTGTTTTAACAAAATATGACATTCGGTATTTTTTTATTACAATTTTTTGTAAATTCGTTTCATCTATATACAAAATCACAGTACGTTGAAAGGTATTGATTGCGTTTCACAATCGATTCATCAGTTGTAGTTCGAATGAACTGATGCGTAAAGATATAGTCGTCAGTAAGTGGTAATAAAATACTCTTCAAATTTGGTTCTTCACTCTGGACAATCAAAAATATATGTTATCACACAAAATATGGCATTTTGCTTTGGCCTCAATTTGTGGAATCGTACGAAATGCTTTCTCTTGGTTAGTATCGTTGATTACCATTAATCGGTTAGAAGGACGATGTCTGCTTTCCTCCTACATCACAAGTTTGTTAAGGAACATTGGTTAACAAGTTTAGTTGTTAGGAATTGTTTCAACGGTGGAAAATCGCGGTTATAGCCATCAACGCAATCAAAGCTGAAAGAGTGTGTATGCTGCTGGCTCCACCTCCGTCGTCTTGCGAGCCTGTCCCCCTCTGTTGGCTTTCTCTCGCTTTAGCTTCTGCCGAGCAGATGTCACCGCAGTCTTCTTCCTCGCAAATGTCGCACAGGGTGACGGTTCTGCTTCTGTAGAAAACTCTGGCTCTTCTCGCTAGAAAAGGAATACTTATAGTAGTCTGTCAACTGCTCGACGAACAATAGAGATATTATTATCAAATGATAGGCATAAAAATGTCATTATTCATTCATTATATTGATAATCAGGGCTAGTCACTAAGTAAAGTGGTTATCGCAGTGCTAACCGTCGTAGCAACTCTGATAATAACTTGCCATAATGACGGTGGTAAGCTGTTTTTCCTTAACAAGATATCTAAAGCAGTTGCCTGTGAACCACTACTCACAGCAACTGGTCATTATAGTAGCAACTTAACTTGAAAAGTGAATACCAATTTCGCGCTTAACAACTGACCTTGAACATAACGACAATTTTTGGTCGCTATCCATAACAACTCTGCTTAGTGAATAGCCCTGAATATCATTGTTTATAGACATATAGTTGGTCAATGCCTGTTTAAAGAGGATTTGAAGTGTTTTTTGTTACGCCATCTAGAGTATAATGTCTATATTTCCGTTCGCTTGTCAATGCATGATAATGTTTCCTACTCTGATGGGAAAAATAGGTGCAGTGTTCTGTCTGTCAGTTTGTCAGTTCTGGCATTGTTTATGAGATATAGTTGGTCAATGCCTGTGTAAAAAGGATTTGAAGCGTTTTTGTTACGTTATATCCATCCCTTCAAATGATATGTCCATATGGTCGACTAACTATATATATCTCTATGAACAATGATAACATATGTGAGATTTTTTTCTTTGAGAATATTCCTTCAGAACTTGAATGTCTATTTGGAATATTAATTGAAGGATTATTTTCTGCGCCAAGAAAACTCTGTTTCTATCGTACATGAGAATATTATTGCTACTAAATAGTTGAATACTCCAATGCATAATAAACGTCAATAAGACCTCCTATTTGAGCAACTCTTTAGGTTTCTTAGCGCAAAAAAGGGTTTTTCAATTATAGGAGCATATTCATTCATCCCACTTGATTTTTTGGTCGATGTTTGTATCCAAAAATTTACGTCTATCTTGAAACAAGATTGGGACTTTGTGATTCATCTTTTTCTCTATTGATCTTTCTTGGATTGACCTATAAAATTGAATGGCAACTGTGAATGCCAAAATAAGGCTCTATAAATATATGTACTTGGTGGAAATAAACGCAATTATTATTATGGAATCTACAAAAAATTAAGAATCTTTTTGGCACCCAACTTAAAGCCAAAAAAATTTAGAAACAGGTCAAAGTTAACGACCAACATCAGAATACCTAAGTCAACCAAAAACTATACCCTCAACTTTCGAGTTCAGAAACGATAATTGAGCCAAATGAAAAAATTGCTTGTCCGCTTTACGCTTTCGTAAACCTCCAACCAATGAACTACTTGAATATTATCATTAGTATCACTCACACGTGTCGTAGTAATCGTAAATAACGACGGGCACCGGTTTCTGCTTGGCCACTTTGTGCGTCCTGAAAGCCGAGATCGTCGGGCAGTACTCGATCCTCGTTATATTGTTGAAATATAAGATGATCTTGGTCAGTCCGTGGCTCGTCTCGACTCTTTGCACGTTCTGCGACACTTCTAAACTCGGCAGGGCGTCGATATCGGCAGTAAAACCGGACGGCAGAGTCACTTCCATCACCGCCATGTTGCTTTCCGGGTACTCCGTCAAATTCCTGCTCACGAATCTGAAACGAGTTCGAAATTGCACTGAACAGATTTTGAAAATTTGGTGAATGCGCTCTTTCCCCCTTTTCCCGCCTCCTCCACTTTCCTCCTCTCCCCATTTTGAATATTTGGTGAATGCGCTCTTTTCCCCTTTCCCCGCATCCTCCACATTCTTTTCCTCCTCTCCCCCCTCTCTTAGAGGTTAGTCCAAATTGGGCACACGCTCTCTCTCCCCGGAATTTTCAAGATTATACGAAGCTTCGGAAGATTTTTTGAAACAATTACAAGATTTGGTGGAGGGGCTTTCATCGATATATATATAAACCACACCGATCCGATGGATGAGCAAACATTTCGGTAAAGCCATCAGTAGAATTACCGAGAGAATTACAAAACAAACGTAAGTCAGTAAATGTAGTTATTATGATAGAACTGTATTCTGCCTCATTTTGTTATTGGTGAGTTTTACCAGGTAGAACATTTGTTTTTCATTTGACATCTATCGTTTAGGTGATTATGGCGTTTGTTTGTAGTCTAGTTTTGAAGACGTGTGATCGTATGGACGTTATTTGTACTTACGCCGTGCAAATGGATATCTGCAGATGGTGGCTGTCTGAATTCTTGTCCACTTGCGGGTCCAAAGTGAACATAGGCCAAGGACCCGTTACGTTCACGTTGTACTGGTAGGCTACTTTGAGTACGGCCAAGCCGGTTCCTTGCGCTGTTATGTTGACTTCTCTGGAGTCCTTACTTATCTGAGAAAAAAGATTTCAGTAGATGGATATGTCTATTCCATATAGAGTAAAGCCTTTAATGAAATACTGTTTCATTAAATTTTGGTACTATACGAGCTTTTTTTATACCCTCTACCTAATTGTTTATTTTACTGGCAATCTGGGAGTAATTTTTTTTTAACGGAAGAGTGGGTAATAAATCATGGATGACAGGTGTTGTAAAGTTCTCCAATGCAGATTGAAATCTTTCACACATTTATATAGGCAGCTGGAAAAAGATACAATATTATAGACCAGTCAAGTTCAGAAAAAAAAAATGAAAATTAGTGAAGTTTTCGAATAGAAATTTTGGAACAAATAATGTTTTTGGGAAAGAACCAGTGATACTTATATATCGGAGGCTGCGAGGAAAACAAGTTCAAGGGATTTCTTTGAAAAAATGTCTAAGTTAAATATTATACTGTCGTATAAAAAATTACAAAATTCATAGTTGGGTTTTTTCATTGGAAAATGCGAATAGATGAAAATCCAACAACTGATCTTTTTGTTCATAAAGCTTAATGATGTCAAGGAAATGTCTCCCCGAGTCACCTTGATTTTTGATTATAAATGCAATTTGCACATCGCAAAATAGTAGCACGAATATATAAACGTCATTTTTGAATTTTCAGTTATGATGAGGTGAAAATTGATTTATTTTAATCAAGGAAAAAATGCTGTTAACGGGAAAAACCGCCATAACCATCACGAAAGTTTAACACAACCGATTTTCTCTCTTATTTTTAATTAATCAATCACTTTATTCCAAAATACTTTACAGTGTGGAATCAGAACTGTATGTATATATGTAAAATGAAAATAAACACTGAGCGTCAATGGCAATTGTCATCGATTGGTAAAAGGATCTTGTCTTTCTTGATAATTAATTTACTATAATAAGGTTAGCTGGTGATATTACAAACATTGAATTTCGGAATTTGTGCTGAATTTTGAAAGTATTTATGTTAAAAAATTTTGATGGTTGACGCTTATAAAAGAGAAATACTAGGATCTCAATTGCGGATACTTGATAATCCTTGAATTTTCCAAATTTTCAAAAGGAAAACTTTTTAACGTAGTCTTTGGGATTTGTAATCAACCCAGGATGAAATCCTGCCTGAGGAAAGTTATGGTATAGCAAAACAAGTGTCGCAGTTTTGTAAAGCCATTGTCAGTGAGAATCGTACAGAAATTAATTATAAATATTTCTTTCTCGAAAAAAATCATCAGGAAAAACAATTGAAGCATCTCACCTCCGTGCTCTGCAGTATCATGCCGTTGTTCTTGTTGACGCTAAACTTTCCCCGCCCCTCCTTCCCGTACTCGAACTCCACCTGCGCGTTCGTGGGAGCCGCCAGCCTGGTGACCAGCTTGAAGAGCGCGTGCATCCCGACGACGGTGTCCTGCGAGGAGGCGAAGCCTCCGAGGCCGTTCTGCCGGCCGATTAGCCACTCCAAGACGGGCGTCGCGTCCTCCAGCAGGTTCTGCTCGAGGAAGGTCAAGAGGGCGTAGGCCGTGGTCTCGATGTCGACGGACTTCGGACGACGGTTCCACGGGTTCTTCGCCTCGTTGGGCGGCGTGTCTTTGGCCCACCATTTCGTGGCGCCCTTTCGGTAAAAAACAGCTGGTTTTATGATTTTGACATAGTGGCACTTTTCAAAATGGATGGATATGTCACGACGACTAACTTTTCATATTTATTTATACAGTGCTTTTCTTTAATTTCCCCCCTTTTTTATTTTTTGAACGGGTCAACCCAAATAATTGAAAGGTAGGATGATGAAATTGATGCATGAATACTATATTTTGGAGTGAAACTGACAGATGAAAATTTCAAGATGGCGACTGGGCGCCATCTAGAAAACATGCAAATGGAAAGGGGATCTTATGATACATCCTATTGAAGCTGCTGACGAAAACTTTTCAACCCTAGAATATAAAGTTGATATCTTCACCTACTACAAAATGGCGGAACATTTAATAATTACCTGAACGCAAACACATGAATATCGATATCTCTAGGAATATTCGTTTTTCTTTATCATATGGCAATCCCAACAACCCGATAAGGTTTGATAGGTTGTTTTTCGTTCAAGAAAATAACGAAAATGTCAGTAAGGCGACGAACATCATTGTTCAGTTCAAATTTTCTCATTTAGTTTCCAATTTCACAAGTTTATAGGTACCACATAAACCATGTCCAAAATTGTTAACTGAACAAAATTTAAGAGAGGAACTATATGAATATGCTGAAAACCACCATTCATCCTCTAATCATTGAAATCGTCGAATTGAATCCTAATGAATTCGTTATGGATATTATTATATCACAAGATGGAACACCATCACGTTACTCCAGGTCTATAGGTGGTTCAGAAAACTATTTGGACAATACTTCCCATGGTCGTTGGATTGGCCATCGAGGTCCTACGGAATGGCCATCGAGGTCCTACAGAATGGCCAGCCCGCTTGCCAGATTTGACACCTCTAGACTTTTTTTCATTCGGCTATCTGAAGCAAGTTGTACGAAACTTAACTCGCTCCAATATTGAATATACGGCAGAGAATAATAAATATTTGTAGAAATATCGTCCTTGCTGTATTCGAAAATGTTCGACCTGAAGTATTGAACAGGCTATTTCTATGTCAAGAGTTTAGGACAACCATTTCTATCATCTTCTGAACTGAACTCAGCTTATTTCTTCAATGTATGAAGTTGAACATCGATGTATTCAGGCAATTATTGAATGTTCCACCATTTTGTAGAAGGAGTTGCAAAGTATTCTTCGGGAGCTTCAAAATGATGTATCATAAGACCCCCCTTTTCATTTAATTTTTTTTTCCAGAAGGCGCCCAGTCGTCATCTTGAAATTTCCATGTGTCATTTTTAGTCCACAATATAGTATTGAAAACAAAACATTATAATATCATATTATATTAACCTATCGGATGAGCCTATTAACAATATTTTCGTTTTTTGTTTTCTTTTCCGTATCATCCAGTAAACCTTGACTCTCTTCGATCACTTTTTCGTATTTTTCCTATCAGTAAACATTCAATCCTAGTCGTACTTAACAAAATTGTAAAAAACGTCAAACCGATATACTGAGCAAACTTGTCATCTAGAAAATTCTGTAGACAATTTCACTTTTTGAAAATGATGATATAATATTTTTATCATTATGAGTAAGAATCTTGTATGTAATTCCATAGATAATTTCATTTTTTATATTTCTCCCGGCACTTAGCAGAATCTCGCTACGCTCTTCCCACAGAAATAAAATTCATTATATAAAACGTAACTTTTTCTATCTGTTCACATAACTATCTATTAAGTATATAGTTAGTAAGCTTTTTCGACATTTTTATCAATTTTGAAAAGTGCCATTTTATATGCCATAATTGGAAAAATAATAGTGTGTTCGTATAAAATATCGAAAGTTTCGAATGAATACCTTTGTCTTAGATTTAGCTTCCAACAAGTTGAACGCACTTTGCTTGGAGGTGTGCTTGGCTATCTGCAGGGTGTAACTGCAAAGGGCCACAGTGTAAACGGGATCGTTTTCGTCGATGTTTCTTGCTATGTAGTCCAAACCTTTATTCACAGAGTTGGTTAGGACGGGGTCGTTGTGCTGTAAAACAATATTTTACTATGAACTCGTATGAAGAAAAACCTCCAGCGTTCAGAGAATATCGTGAGTGACGTTCAAATGGTGTCTAGGAATTGAATGCAATAGAGAGAAGATTGTATAAATTAGTCACTTTGAAGGAAAATCCGTGAAGTTATCAAAATACATACCAGAACCAATATAGTCGCACCACTTCTGCCACATTGATGGAAGCAGTTAATAATTGATTCGTATAATTCTATAATATGAATCTCATATATACTCAAAAAGTTTTTTTCAAAATATGTATTTTATAGAGAATAGAATCGATATAAATCATTTGTGAACCTAAAATATAAAGTTACAAAGGAAAGAATTGCACCACAAAGCTTTTTTTATAGAACTTTTCAGCATTACATACTTTTTTCTCAAAGCCAACAATTTTGTCTGAAAATTAGTCATACAAAATCTTGAAATTCTGAAGACTGAAAAAGTTGTTGCAATGTTGCCTATAAAATAACAATTGCTGTTATAGATTACATAGTCATGGTGATATATACTTTATCTCCCTTTTTAGGAATAGCTATCTAATAGAGAAACCGATTATAGCAGAAGAAAAAAAAAAAAATCAAGGCGGACCACATAGGCCAGTAGATATAGACACCATTTTTCCAGAATTTAACAATAATTACAAAAGTTTTGAAACTTCAGTAGAATGAAAAGTACGTTCAAATGATATTGAGTCTGATTTTGCAACCCTTCTTTTCTGAACGGAACATGTTGAAAATCAGGAGTTTGTGAATATTCGCATTATTTGTACGGAGATATTTGCAAAAGTTCTGCAAACGTTCGAAGTATTGCGAAATAGCAGTTACATCTTCTGGTAAATTCCAACCATTAACAAAACGGAACTTTCCCGTGTTATCGAAAAGAAAAAAAAAATGATGATAGTCCTAAATTTTACAAAAAAAATCTAAAAGTTCTGAAAACTTGCATAAATAACCGAAATATTGTTGTTGAGGAGTACTTCAATTTGCAACCTCTTGCGTTGAACGGAAAATATATTCTTGCAATAAGTTGTTTAATGTCATCAAAACAAGTTTCGAAATTTTCACAAGAGTTTTGAATACGGGTTGCAAATGAAGAAGTCCTCCCATAATTTCGTTTTCATTGATTTGCAACCACGTCTGCACTACGGAAATGAGGTAATAATGAAAATGAAGAAGATTATGGTATTTGTTCTCTACTAAAAAAGGCAAAAGTTCTGCAAATTTGTGAAGTGTGTAGAAAAAGCTGTTTACATCTGATAAATTTGCAACAATTAAAAAAGAACGGAACTGTTTTTAAAAAAATGTTATCAATTCTATTTTTTTCGAAAAAAATTCCAAAAGTTATGCAGACTTGGAGAACCAAAGTCTATTGTTGGGAAGTACTTCAATTTGCAACCTCCTACGTTAAAACTGAAAATATATTCGCGCGATAAATTGTTCGTGTTGATTGAAACAAGTGTCAAATTTTTTACAAAAGGTTTTGATAAAAGTTGAAAATGGAGAAATCCTCCCGTCGACCGTTTTTGTTGATTTGCAATCACGTCCGTAACAAAAAAATATAGGTAAAAACAAAAGAAAGATAATTTTGTATTTACATTCTTTCGAAGAAAGCAAAAGTGAGTTCTGCAAACTGGTGGTGTTTAAAACTAGTAGTTAATAAAGTATACCATACACAACTAAAGAATATCAAACACCGATACCTACCAACAAAGGAATTCAGAAAAATATATATATTTCGTTTTCCAGAAATGGTTGCAAATGTAACTATGTTGAACATTTTTTTCATTCACTTATCAATTTTGCAAAACTTTTGTAATTTTTTTAAACAAAATGCGATGGAAAACTAGAGCAAATGAGACAAACATAAGGTTCCGTAACTGTAACAAGGTTGCAAACTTAATGCATGTTGTAAAACAATATTACTAGCGGCATTCCTAGTTTGCAGAACTTCTGCAATTTTCTGTGCGAAAATAAAGCATTAAAACGTTATTGCCATTCAAAAAACGTTCCGTTCATCGCAGGCTTATGTAAAATTTTATAGTTTGTTTTCATTCACGCACTAACATACCGGTAAAGTTTGGAAACCTTTGGAATTGTTGTGAATTGATTGTCTATATCTACTGGCCTACGAAAACAGTTCCGAAGTTGAAAAATTGTACTAGCTTACTTGATTGCTCTCCAGCAGCACCATGGTAACGAAGGCAGTAAGAGCCAGACTGCTTCCTTCCCTGCTTTGCAAGTCGGCATAAATAACGTTTCCAGTTTCGTAGAAGCTGCCATTTTTTCCTTGAGCTTCTACCAACCAAATTAGCGCCTTGTCGATTATATTTTCGTCGACGTAGATGAAAGGTTTCGCTTGTCTGAACGCCGAAGCAACATAAGCCGTGAGCCTGAAAAAAATAAAATAGTATCATGCATGGAGCAAATAATCATTTCTAATGTGGACCAGTTACTTACCAAACACTGCCATTAGCATCCCTCCAGCCAAACGGACTGAAAGAACCGTCTGGCCTCTTGTACGTCAATTGCTGTTGGTAGCTGCTCTCCAAATTCATTATCGCTTCGTTTTCAACCGTCGGGGTGAGTTGTCCAGTGACTCTCAGATACTGCAGTATAATCAAGTTGGGCATGAAGTGCACCAGGTTCTGTTCTCCGCAGCCAGCTGGGAGCCTTATGAGGTTCTCCAGATGGATCATGGCAGGCCCTAGAAAACTCCCGACTGCCGATACTTCTATTTTTTCCGAATCGGGAACCGCATTCTCGGGTATCGTGAAGTTTATTGAGCCGCGGAAGTTTTGGTTCTTCCTGAGATCCACGAGGACAGCTTTGGTGTAGTATTCGGTTTCTCCTTCTGGCTAGAATCATAAATGATCTCGGTAGAAAGCGAGGTTTACCTATCGTTTGTTCCACTTACTATCACTAGGAGATTTTTGACGGTTACGTCTTGGTTTGTGGGGCTGTTGGCTGTCACTTTGATTTCCACGGATCCAATGTTGACCGCCGTGATCAGGAAAGAAATGGAAGCTTCCGAATATTTCTGAACTCTCAACTTTTTTCTGCGATACAGTTCCACTTCTGTGAATTGAAGAAACGGCAATGATAATAAATGACCTTCATTTCAACAATAATTCTATTTTTCATTTATTCATTTGAACATCCAGCTTCCAGGAATAGTTCTGGTATGAGGAAGTCACAATCTCATTATTATACAATGATGTAACTAAAAGATCCGTTAATAATTTACTACCTGATCATTCGGTGAATATCAACATACAAATAGAAATTGTTGAAGTCTTCTCAAGAAAATATGAAGAGACTCAGAGGATTTTATTTCTTCTGGCAATTTGATGAATATTTCAATTGAGCTTGCGTTGGGATTCTTTTTTCCTTTATTGAAATGAACATTATTCAGATGAAAATTATTGAAATTTCTATTACCGTTTATTAGTTTGTAGACAAGTTAGTTTCTTCTAATTCAATTAGGCAGTTTAAAATCATATTATTGGTCAATTTGTGTAATTCTGAGGGTGGATATACAGTATTTTTTGTTTTTCATTACAAGAGTCCCCAACTAACATTTTAGGACAGTTATTCCACATGCCGGGCAGAAATGTCTAAAAAAAGGATAATACTGGTAGTACAGGCCTTGAATATTTATCTACAAAGTATAAATAATTTATAAGTAGCAACCTTGGTTAATTACAGGAAAGTAATCACCAGTAAATCCCCTTTCAAATTCCATAAGCCACTTTAGAGCAAGAAACATGTTAGAAATTATCTATTGTCTCCTTCAAAAATGACCCAACCGTCGCAAGGATTGGGGCGGTTTGAATTCTGGTATTATTTAGGGCTTTAGGGTATAATTTACGAAGCAAATGTCATCATAACCCAATGAATGTTTTGGTATTCTCTCTTGGTGAATATTTACCTAAATGTGACTAGATATAAGCCGTTACGGTCAGGGAATATAAAGGTTATTTAACAGGTCTAATAGTTCAATTATTAACTTGATTTCATACCGTAAGAAGAAGAATATTGACTTATAGGTACATTTCAAAAATTACGCCATATTTAATTAGAATATCTGTTTTACCCATCAATAAATATCGATAATATATTGAATTTTAGTTTATTCTGACGATTTATTTCTAAATAATGGCTGCATATATGACATTTTAAAACCATAACTTTGCTAAAAGAGTGTTTTTTGGAGAAAAAATGTAAACATGTGCAATCAATCTAAATTATTTTTGCATTAAATCGCATATTCAAAGAGGCCCGTGAATTTCATGAAGGAAAGAACCATCATTTTACAGAAAATTTCGCGCCGCAAGGAGAATATTGTTGAGGAGAGAGCATGTAGCTACCGTATCACAATATGACACGTATGACAATAATTTTTATATTCCCATACTTATTGTCAGCATTTTATTTATACCATAGCTGATTCGTTGTGGCAACCAAATTATGAGAAGTTGAGGTAGAGTTAATATGTATATATATATGCTATTCATAGAAAGAAACCTCTCTTTGTTTACTCATTCGTCCAAGGGAATAATTGGTAACAGAAAGGTTGATTTAAGCTTGATATTTACTTATTTCTGACCAATTTCATGTCAAAATTACTTATTTTTACCCTCAACCTAGTAAACTAAATGTCCAAATATTCCTATTTTCGACGTCCAAATTACTTCGAATTTTTCCCCACATTGGTAATTACAAGGTAAAAATTATGTAACCTAGTCTTCTTTCAGAAAGGTCGCCGACCTGATCGAAGGTAAGATTAACGTAAATATAACTAAAAATGTTAGTTGGGTACCAAGTCATGATTGAATATCTGATGTGGGAAAGTATGTAAGAATTATATATTAGAATTTGAAGATGTATATTTATTAAATGCATCCTTCTAATTGCACCCAAAAACGGAATTGAACATTTTTTATTTTATTCATATGTATTTCAAAATTTAATTTATTGTCAATGATCAGGCCCAAATATTTATGATTTTGTACTTCGGTGATAGGTCTATCATTCATTTTTATATTTAGTTTAATATCATTCATATTATTTGTTTGAATATCATATAGACAGTTTTATCTGAATTAATGTTTAGGTTTACATTATTTCTCCATTCTTCAATAATTTTTTTATCAGTAGTCACATTATTTTCCAAAATTGTTATAATTTTTCCAGAATAAAATATAGCAATTTCGTTTGCAAAAAAATTATTTCTCAAATAAATTCATTGTTTTAATAGTGTCATCATAAATTGAAAAAAGTTGATGCTAAAATTGAACCTTGTGGAACTCCCATTCATCACTTTTATAATTGTTCATTGTTACATATTGTAAACGATTTTGAAAATAGTTTTGAAATGAGCCTTATATATGACCTCTAATACTATAGGAATTGTAATAAGATGTTGTGAATAGCTGTATCAAACGCCTTTTTTTTCATTAACACTTCATTATTCCAAGAAACCTTACAGTTTATAGCAGGAATACAACAAACATATCTTAATTAAATAAAACTTAGGAAAAGAAAAAAAAAGGAAGTTGAGATATAAAAAATATGAAATGAACTTGTATGTATCATCATCAAATCTGAAATATCAGCATTTAATTTTTTACATCAAATTCAATAAATATATCTTCAAATGTTTTTGAATAGAGTTTTGTTTTTCATTTTCTTTGAGTTTTTGGGAATTGTAAATATTGAGATCCAAGAATATCGTTTATTACATAATAACTTTCATGTAGACTTCCATAAATATTGTTCATCAGATCTGTGACTGGAGTTTTGTGCTTACTTGGCGGAATTCAGCATCACCAATCTCCTCTCAACGAAGAATCATTGCTGGATTACTCTTTTGAAGATGGCATCGTATAAAATGGAACATTTTAAAATTCGACCAACATATTACTCACTTCGCGTAGCGTTGATTTCATTGGAGACCTCGGCGAACTCAAATTTCTGCTCAGAATTATGCAAAGTAACTTCGACGTTGACATCTTGGTCCAAGTTGTTCCTCACCAATGCGGGCACCGCCAATATTTCGCCTCTCCTCACGGAATAGGGTAACTCAACCGAAACCACGAACGACTTGGCCACCTTGAACGTGAATAAATATATTACATACCGAGGCGTAAAGTGAATGATTTTTTTTGAGACAAAAATATAGCGTACCGAGGCTGAAGGCTGAAGTGTGCTGTTTCTCGATAGGAAAATCTCATCTTCTGCCGAAGTTTGTACACTTTTCTGTTCAGAATCATTCGAAAATTTATATCGATGCAGGTAGTCTGGAGTGTTAATGCATCGATATAAATACGCCTTGAGAAATCGAAATGTTTAGTCATCGGAGATGAGTAAGCCTCTGAAGAAGCTGGCCACTCGCGCTAGCGAAACGTCAGGAAGAAATTCCAAAGAACGACGGCCTTCAAGCCCGAAGAGAAGTAGTTATACTAGCTACCAAAAATGTCAACATTCGCATTCTTTGTAATAGTTATTTGTTTTACCAGTTGGTAAAAGCCTAACGACCTTGTAGAAATTTCACAATTCTGATCTGTCTATCTACAAACACGAAATCCAAGTTGTTTCATTTAAGCATAAATAAATGTACTTATATCTGCCATATTTTCTAGTTCATTGAGTCAAGTTTCAATTGTCACAATTGATTTTTTTCTAGAATTGAACAACTTACATCAATAATTAACTGAAATTATACAGTCCAAGTGGCTTAGTTGGTTAGAGCGTTAGCCCTTTGAGACGATCCACTTTATAGTCGTGGGTTAGAGTCCCACCAATATTGATTTTTTTGTGCTTTTATCCATTTGACATAACCAATTTAATTTGTATCGTTCAATATTGAATTTACTAAAGCTTGAGTTTTTTATATACACTATATCTGAAATTTATTATCGATATGATACTTGGAAGAGAGTTCTGGAATATTTACCTGGTCAAAAAAAAACAACTGTTTAACTCTTGTTGTACAAACTCTTAATCCGCAAATAGTTTGAAATTCGATAGAAATTTTAATTGAATTTTTTAAAATTCGCGAATAATTGTATTCTCAAATGAATGGTGCTATGAAATTCGTAATAAAAATAATTGAATCACTACAAAAACTGTTATTAATAATTCATCTAGAACACTAAGAACTGCTATGAAATATCATTTTTTTTACAGTAAACAAAACTTGAATTTTTCCTCAAGAAATTTTGTCAGTAAAGTCAAAATTTCCTAGCGATACATGTACATATTCTGGTTCCATACTGTAAAGAATTAGGGAATGAAGTGATTATTATTATTATCGGAAAAGTTCATTTTGAGGCTAATCTGCTCCGATATTTTGATGTTCTGTTATACAGAAGTTTTTTATCATTTTTGACGTGGAGAGGAAAAAATCGAAAGCTCTTGATTTTGTAAATCGTTGCCTACGAACGTAAACACCTTCATTATGCCCTAGGTGCGTAAACGACTTCTTTTAATATCTCTGGACCTGTTCCTATGCTCTCACCTTCAACTTCTTGGGCGCCGTGACGAGCCCCAGCCCGTGCAGCGGGTCGACAGAGAAGCCGGTGACGACCCAGGTGTTGAGCGTTGAAGGCAGCCTCCTGCGCAGCGTCGCCTTGCCCTCATAGCCCGAGGAGAAGTTGGCGAAGAGCCACGTGGGGGCGAAGTCGCGCGCAGGGAATACCCGGGGCACGTTCCACACCGGCCTGGGGATGCGGCTGAAGGCGTAGGGGCCGGCCAGCGGCGGCCTGGTGACCGCGTGCACGGGTAGCCCGAAGCCGCGGTCCGGCTTCACGGTGGAGGTGCCGTAGAAGACGGGCCGCAGGTAGATGTCTTCCACTGGAAATGCATAACAATGTATTTTACGACCCTTGCGGGCATAAAGTTCACCTTATGGCCCGCACAGGCATAAACTTCATTTTATGGCCCGCGCGGGCGTAAAGTTCCCTTTTTTCACGGAATCATTTGAAAATAAAAAAAAAAATTGAGTATTGAAAAATTGCAATAGAGCAAGTAAATTCAAAAATAAATTTATTGAAACGAAAAAAGTTCTAAAATATAATGAATTGGATCGATGAATATGAAAATAGTTCATAAGTAATACTCATACCGGTGAACCGGAACCAATTTATTCCCTGTATCTACGTTGTTATTTTGTAGTTTATTTTATATTCGACACTTTGTTTAAAAGCCATGAGTGTATGAGTATATGAGACTTCCGGTTTGAAAGAAAGTGCATCCAATTTTGATATTTCAAATGAAATCTATAATTTTTTTTCGGAAATTACGATCGGTATACCTTCATATACCTTTCCAATGATATATCATTATCATACTTTCAATTCACAATCTGCTGTTATAATTAAGACTTTATAAAACGTTACGGAACATTTTCATGAAAGTATGCTATGGAATATTGAACAATATTATATGAGTAACAACAAAATTCATGGCCAAACTTTCCACCCAATTTTATTATGCAGATAAGGTATTTTGAAATTTGAATCTCTCTCCGTATTTCAAAATCGTCTATCGTTTCTTGAATGTTAACTAAGGAATTTTTGAGTATAAACTCCAATACAGACCATGTTTTGTATTTCAATGTGTATTGTAGGTTCATAGCAAATTTAAAAATTTCTCAGCATATAAGAAATGAAAGATTTGATGTTGAAAAATGAAAAAAAAAAAACAGATTTTAAAAATATTTAATCCGCATAAAAAATATTGTGTGAAAAGTTTGGCCATGAATTATTATTACTAACAGAATATTCAATTTCCGATAGCACACTCTCATGAAAATGTTTCGTTACGAGGGAAATACAAAAAGTAATTTTTATTACATGTCAACTTTATCAGTAGATATTGAATTGAGAGTATGATTCTGATACATGATTGGAAAGATGATTCTTCACTCAATAGTTATTTCAAAAAAACAAATTATACTTCCCATTTGAAATATGAAAATTTTGATACGATTGCGGTCAAATCTGAAGAGTTATACTTGATTTAATACTTGCTAGATTGTATATTCATGACGTCAAATTGAACCACCGATTTTGAAATAAAACTGCAAAATAACGATGAAGATACAGATGGTAAATTGGTTCCTGGTCACCCGGTATATTTGATGAATATCGATTCAATATTACATTTGGTCTAATTTTTGTTAATATTATATTGAACGCATAATAATATGATATTCAAAAACAATTGCGGATACCATGCAGTTCGATCATGTCATCAAAAATCGAGTTGCTAATGGAGATGCTGAACTCTAACCAAGAAATATTTTTTCCGTGAAAAATCATATACAGGATTTGAACAAAACACTGAAACATTGAAAAAAAAATTGTCAACTCACGTGTGGGTTTGTGCCTGTTCACATGCGCGTTTGTTAACAAGTCTGCTCCAGATTCCTTAAAAAATAAAATGTAGAAGTGAAATGTTAGTCAATGTCTATATCTTCCATAATCGAAATGAAACAAGGGCGATACGCCATATATTGGTAAGATTGAGTTGAGGCAACGTGTCTTATTAATATTTAATAAAAATCAAATCAAAGGTGACCTTGAAATACTCAGTATAGTTATTTAAATAAGCTAGATCGTAATATAATATAGCAAAAGAGGATAAATCATTGGAGTAGGTTACAGGCAATATTGGTCCAGTTTCCTGATGATTTGAGAATAACCAGATATTTGTCACTGTCGCAACTGTTGCTGGAAGACAGTTGCCAAAATTTTGATTTCGAAATATCAAGACTAAAAAGATGAAGATATTCGTGAGAAATCAGATGTATTGACCCGTTACTTATTGCCCTCGGAGAATAGTGAAACAGTTTTTTCTGAGTATCCAAGTCTTCGTTTTTGAAGATTTAGAAGTTCATATTTTTTTCTGTCGAATAACGAACTAGTACGTAAATTATAAGAGCCTAGGACGTTAAGTCAGCCATCACAATCGAGAAAAAACTGTTTATGATGAGAATACATACTTGTTCTACAGCTGAAACACAAAACTGCTCCATCTCAACTGTTCTTGATGAAAGAATGAGCTACATGTCTTAAATTTCATTTCTTTATCTGATAAAAAATGACTTCATTTTGTAACAGTTGTAGTTAGTATCACACAATAAATCAGGTCTCCCATGGAATGTCAAATCTCAAGCAAGAACAGCTCTATTTATTTATTTGATTGTACCTTAAAAATTGTTCTAAAAATTGTTCTAAAATTGTTCGTTCCGTTAACCAGCTGACGAACGTCAGCCCTCAGACGTCGAAACTTGAGCGAGGAATGGATCAACGAGGCCTTATCTTTTAACGTGTGATTACCCAGCACGGTGGCCCGGCGAGGATTCGAACCCCGGCCTTCCGCTTGATAGGCAGATATGCTAAGCACTACACTACCGAGACCACCTGAATGGAAATTTTGAATGACATTGAATTTGTAGTTCATATTATTTGTTGAATCATCTCATTCTTATCTGTTGAAGCCGTAGAAAAAGTATAGAGTACAATTCTCATGGAATGCTAATTTCACACTCGTATGATTTGCTGCGAACTTCATACTCGTAACTCACGTAAATAGCTGTATGAGGGTTACTAGCCCCCGGATACCAGGAAAACTGCCTCTTCGAGCCCGTAGCGAGTTGCGGATAAGGGGTTCCTCTGGCGATGTCATACCGCTTCAGTTCGTCGGCAATGTTCTCCATGGTCAGGTCGTAACCCTCTCTTAGTAACCCCACATTCTCGTCCACCGCCAATAACCCGATGTAGGAATTCTGCTGGGCTCTCACTATGAACTCCACGTCTAAATCCGGCTCGCTTTCCAAAGTGTTCACTTGAATGTCGACCTATAGAAGAAAAATACTTGATTTTGATCTCTAATTCGATGACATTAGGGTATTTTATCATTCACATTGTGACTCTCGTCATGTGAATCTGATCTTCCGTATCGGATGTGAGAATAATGTTCCTTGAAGCTCATTTTTATAATTTGCCGATTTTGACCAATGTAACAATTATTCTTGCGTAAAACTTGGGGCATCACATCAGATAACGTCGCTGGGTCTTTTTCATGTTATTTCGATGGCAATAATATCAATTATTTTCGGTCCATTCGTGTAATGCATAAAGTATTCATTGCATCGTTTCTCTGTGTGGCGTTATGATTTTGCATTAGCATAGTTTGACACTACAAACTTTTTGAATCTTTCAGTCTACAGAAGACACACAACTTCTACTCAGAATAATAAGAAATTAGCAAAATCACCTAAGTATGCTAGTTGTACCTAGCGAATACCAAAATATTTCAAATACGGTGCTTGTCTAAAGTTATTGCAATTCAAGTTCTGAAAGACTTCTATTATGTAGAAATACAATCAAGACTGACTTATGGAATAATACTCTTGGGACAGTCTACGCCTGCGAAAAACTATTCATTGTCTAAAAAAATGTATAAAAACTTCAAGTATTACCTCTCACGTGCCTCTATATTGGAAGTTGTCTGTTACATGTACGAACAAAAATATAGTCAACCTTGTCAAAAAGATATTCATAACCATTTTACTAGAATTCAAAATCTTCCTAATACCCTACAAAATAGATTGAAATTAACCCAGCACTCTCCTCTCAGCATTGGATTCAGATCTACAATAAAATTACTCAGAATATTAAAAAAGGAGAGAATCTTTCCAAATTCAGAAAATCACTAACAAAACTTCTGAGAGGCGGCTTGTTGTATACCTTGACATGTAACATTTTAAAAAGTACTATACCCTATTAATCAAAAACTTATGAACAACTTTTATAGCTGTTTTTGAAAAAAATAGCAATTAGCAAAACGGAGTGCCTTATGCTGAATAGAATCGAGAAGATTCAATGAATGTTATGGTGCCAAGCTCCATAGATAGTTTTTCTATGAGAGATTATTAATGATCGTAATTCCCAGCATCGAGATACTTGACTTTGTAGGAATAGTCAATACTGACATTTGAATATTAGATGAAGATAGATTGGCTTTCTTCGAGCAAAGATAATACTATTCATCGTTTATTGGGAAAAAAATATCTATTTTTTCTGAGAATACAAATCTGAGTACCATAAAAGGCAAATTTATGCATATGCATTCATTTGGTTTGTGGCAACAGACCAAGATATATAATTTTCGGGCCAGATATCACATAATATTATTTTTTCAAAAATTCATACAATAAACAATTTGACCGCTTCAGATGACAACTGGAGTGTTGAGAAAATTCTCTATTATATCTATTGAAGAAAAATCTCTAGAGCATTGTGAATTTTTATGGTCTTAACGCACATTTGAAAAATAAACAACTACTTTTCTAGCTAAAGCCGAACATTAGTGTCATTGCTTATAGTAAAAAAACACAACTACTATCCTAGCTAGCGCCGAACATTTGTACCATCGCTCATTAGTAAAAAAAGTATAAAAACACGACACGACTATTATCCTAGATAGCACCTCGCCGAGCATTGAACCGCTCGACTACCTGCGAGAATACTCACAAAGTTGGGCAGCACGCCGTCGATACCGATGTCCATCGCGTCGCCGACCAGTTCCCCGTCCTCCCTGACGTAGTAGACGATCAGGTGGCAAGAGGGCGCCATGGCGTGCGTCGCCGTGAACCGAAACCGGAACTGCTTGCGGTTCTCGACGCGGAACGAGTTCGTGAGCAGCACGTCGCCGCGGCCCATCAGCACGTAGTTGAGGTGGCTCATCGGTTCCGTGCCGTCGACGACGACCTCCACGTCGAGGTTCACCAGGAGGCGGTCCGATTCGAGGGAAGCGCGCACGAAGGAGCCGCTGTAGGAGACGGCCGCCGGGATCGGGGAGATGCGCTCCTTGAGGTCCTTGAATTCCGCCTGGAAAAGGAGTAGCGGGTTTTTGTTTGTGGCGTGAATTACTTTTCGACTGTACCCTGTATATGCGCGGTATAACTTGCAGAAAAAAGATCAGAAAATTGCGGAGAGTTCCTAACATGAAAATACAATACATCTAGGAGCATGTATTTAATAAAATGTAAATATATTTTTTCTACACCCGTACTATAATGATAAATTTATTTATACAGAATCCATTTTGATACAGACATTTTATACTAGCGTACGGAAAAGTCCACTTATCCGCACTCATTTTTGTGCTGAAAGAGTCACTTTTTTGCACTAGTGCGGAAAAGTGAATCTGTAGAGTTTTTGGGGATTATACTGACATTTAATATTCAAAATATATATTTGTAAAGTTGTAGTTCACAGATTGACTGAACATGAAGAAATTTATTAGACTTCTGCTATAAAATTTAGATAAAAGGAAAAGTACGTTTCGATAAATTTTCAATGGACCTGCTATAAGCCTCATCAAATGAATAATAATAAACATGTGACATTCTTCATCTGTCACTTTGAATTACCGTAGTAACAAAAAACTCATATATATCTGTCAGTCAAAACACTACCAATATTATGACCTCTTTCAGCCAAGTTGCTGCAAAGCATTGGAAAACCGAAATCTAACTTCATTGCAAAACATGTCATGGGGAGATTCAATTTGAAGTAGGTTGTGTCAAAATCAACAGCTATGAACTAAGATGGCTACGTACTGATGCTTTCAGAGTTGCGATATTGTTTCAGACAAACCTTTGGACACGGAGTAGTTGTTCAATATTACGCCTTAAGGGTGCGCTTGTGGTTGATATTCCTAAAAATTTTCGAGATCACTCGATCCATGGAACATGTTGTTGCCAATACAGATCACTTTTGGTTAGAACAGAGAATAGAACGCGAGCTTATTCTGAGGTTGATGAAAACAAACTCCATCTTCAATAACCTACCTCCAAGAATAATCTCACGTTCCAGTATATTGAATAACCATTTGAAAATTTCATAAAAAAACACAACAGCACGCGTTCTGAATATTCTATAAATGCAGTGATATGTTTTGGATATTTTCAGTTCAACCCAGAAGATTATAAAAAATAATAATGATTTCACTCACCAGAAAAATTTGCATTTTCTCACTCCACCTATCTATAAAATCTGATCACAATTCTCACTCCTATTCTCTCACACGCAATAACGTGAATAATATTCGGCTGAATTGTGATACTACTTCTAAACCGAGCTTTTGAATTGAGATCACATTATTATATTGCTCAAATGAAAATATCAACTAATTTTTTCAGCACATAGACCAGAATTCGCAACGACATATCCACTTGGCAACACAGGACGTGCACATGACCTGTCATCTCAATTGCGAGAGTGACGATACCTGGCGAATTTTCTGAGTTATTACTATGGTCTACGTCATCAATTCTTGATCAAGTAGGCCAGATCGGTCGTCTGATTTGCTGACAATCTTTTATATGGAGTGAAAACACCAGTATATAGCCACCTTACTATGTACAAATAAGCACATGCCAGTGCCACATTTTGACACTACGTACCAGTAATTCCAGTATAGTATATAGTCCTGAAAAAATTCGATACGTATTTGACAAAATAGTTATCTTTTTGATATTGCAGTTACGTATCGGATCAAATATACCAATTTGCCCAAATGACACATAATATAAGAAGTCGAAACTTTTTCCTTTTCATTTCTAGGGGGAAGAAAACCCAAATGATGGATTCCATGACGATATTGACATTGGTTGAGGTTTCATGGAGTTCGCCTATGTGTAACGGCTACTTGAAAAGAAATATATCGAAATATATCTCGCAAATGATTATTTATTGGTCATTTTATAAAATTATTTCAAATGATTGTGAATGAAATAGTACGAAATTATTGAAAAATTAGTACAGACTATTTATATCAGACATTATTAGTGCTTTTTTCACGAATCGATGTCAACTGATGGAAACATAACTTCTTTACCTCTATACGAAGCGCGGTTCCATTGGTAACATTTGTCGGTGTAGAATATTCCAATCTTACAAGTCCATTGTCGTCCAAACTGTGCTTGGTCTCTTCATAAACTTCATCAACCCTGGAGTAGCCGTGTCTGACTATTACTCCTGGCATATTCTTGACTGGAGAACCATCATGATTCGTGATCTTCACCTGAAATGATATGAAAAATATCAGTCATGAATGTTGGATTTAATTGAACTGGCAAATACTTGATGGATGTATCATCAATCAACCAATCAAATATACTTCATTGTCTGAAGAAAAATACATCTTATAGACAAAGTCTTATATATTATTGGTAATGATAACAATAATTTTACAGGGGAATATCTCTCGAAACATGTGAATAAATAAAGCAAATTATGTTTCTACAATAAGCAGATAGTTTCCAAAATATATAGAGCGGCTAGTGTTAAGATGCTATGAACTTCATGTAACATGGGAAGCAGTTTCGCACGTATATCGGACATACCTTTTTTGAAGAACAAAAATAATTCGAAATGAATCTCTGGAGCAGACTCTCCAGAAAGCAATTCCATATCTGATATGTGAATCTATAACAGCAAAATAGGCTGTTTTTGAATAGGCATATGGAGATGACACTCAGCTTAGCATCCTAAGGTTAACCTCTTGCTTAAGTTTACTGTGTGGTCCCTGAACTTGAACTTATCGTCTTCATTTAGCTTGAGAAATTTATGAGTGTGTGTTCTTGCTATACTTTTGTTACCGGGGCAGATTTCGAGCAGGGTTCAGCGAATAGTAAGAAGTCCGGTTTCATTGATATTGAAGGATAACTTGTTACAGATACGCTGTAATTTTTTATGTTAATGACTTCATGCAGGTCGGCAATATCCTCAGTGAGCCATAATAAGGCGGTGTCATCCGCAAAGAGGGTGATTGTGTCTTTTAAATCTATAGCAGAAGAGAAATAAATCAGGGCCAAGGATCGAACCTTGAGGCACACTAAATTTGATGGTCAGAACAGAAGAGTTGTTTTAACTATTTGTTTGAGGCATGATAAATATTATTGAAACCACCGAAGGATGTTACTCTTGAAACCTTACTTGTAATTTATTCAGAAGTATCTTGTGGTTAACACGCAGTCGAATACCTTCGATAGGTCACAGAAAACTACTGCAAGTGATTCTTTAGCACCGATCTGGGAAAATACCGTTTCTAGTAGAGAGAACATTGCATCATTAGTACCCTTATTTACTTGGAATCCGAACTGGCGAGGAGTAAGAATGTTATTGACATAGCAAAAGGATAAAATTCTTATTTTGACGAGTTTGAGTTGAGTTGGAAGGGTTATAAGTAGGTTCACCCTTATGAAGAGGGATTATGAGGGAAGTCTTCAGGAACGGATTGAATAGACCGATTGAAAAGTTTTGAAAAAGCAACCGAAGTTGAGTAAGGTAGATTTTCGAATATTTTAATAGAAATGTCACCTACACCATTGCAATTCTTGTTGTTGATGTTCGTGGCAATTATTCCCAATATTTTACAAAAATACTAGATTCCTGGACGAATCTCACTTACAACGGAGTTACAAAACCGCGACAAGTATTTTGCTAAACAAAACTTTCTTCAAGCAGTTTCAGTCTCTATGAATAGTGATTCATAATAATTATTTACAATTTTCGACTTGTTCGCAAAACTCGACAGCTGTAATTTTTTTGAGAATTATATTTGATGGGTTCCCTTCAGAAGATGGTTTTCCTCCAAAGAAACCCAGTATCAGACAATAAATGATCTTCTTGTCTGGATATTTTCAACTTATCATCTTCATCATTTCTTCCGATTTCCTTACAAGCTGGCACTTGATTTCTTGGTGCCAGTTGTCAACTTAAACTCGACAAGTGTATGAGGAAAGTGAAATGGGATCATGAAAGATGATGGATAAGATAATAATAGAAATGATGGACACTGAGAATATGATCTTTGAGGTGAAATATAAATACAATCACTTACGTATGCAGTATAATTGAGACCAGGCTTGAAGTAGTCTGCAGTTTTGATGAGTTGCATACGGTAATCGTACTTGTGTATGTGCACTTCGACGCTGTTATTTTGCCGGCGACCCGTCGCTTTTTCTTCTACGATCACATCGACGATGACGGTCCTTTCGAATTCGTCGTTCAGCCCGAGATCTCTCTCGATGTCGAATTCCACCGTTGCAGAGCCGTCGATTTCCAGAACTTTGCGGATAGGATTCTGGAAAATGGGCTGGATAACGCCCGAGTATATCGTGGGGAAAACTGTGACAGTGGCTTCTCCACGGATTTTCTTTCCTAGATGGGACCTGAAGGAAAAAACATTTTTGTTACCCCTTTTGTAAAGAAAAACCATGGCACATTTATGTAGAGAAAGTCGAAAGAACACAAAATCGTTGTCATTTCATAAGTTTCCCGAAATTTTGGTGATTCATTTTAAATCGATTTTCTTCGACAAAAATGTTAGAAGAGAAATTAATCAACACAGTTGATTTTCCAGTGGAAAATCTGTGTATGCAACAGCCACTTTTCAATATAATCTCTACGCACCCTCTAATCACAACGGGACTACATTTAGTTGTCACTACATGGCTTATTGTAGACATCCTTGTACGAGAATATGGCAGGAGTTCCCACGTGTCACCAGTATCTTCAGGATCTCTGATTATTGACAAAGCAGATGTTCTATATTATGAACAGGATATCATCAATTCAAACCTTGATATTTTTTAATCATTTTTAATTCACTTTGCATATTATATTTATTCATTCATTTATATTATTTATATATATTATAAATATTGCTTCAGGTGGTCTGCAAACTTTATTTATTTTCATATTTATCTAGAAAAATAATGGTAATTGCATGAATAGTTACATTAAAATCAATAGCGCAATTTACTGTAGCAATAATATCGTTCACGAATAAAAAAAAACTTTTTTTTCGAAACTGTTTATATTAGAATGATGGTGGGGGCAATACATAGTGAGTTATTATCTGTTCGAAGTAACTTACCTTAAAAAATTCCACTGCAACAGTGTTATGAACTAACTAGGAATATTTTCAAGTAGTTAAAATGCACCCCGTTCACATGCAAGATCTCAAATTTGCAAAAGGATATTAAAAAAAGCGGCTCAATGAGATGATGTCAGATAATTGCTCACATTTTGGACCTCCTAATCAGGAAGAAGCGGCTATAAAATCAAAAAAACCGTTGAATATTACACAGTTTTTTCGTGACTTTAATTTGGCATCAATATTGGAGTGTAAAAAATTTATATAAATGTATAACTCTTTCCGTACATGCAGATTCAAGTAAATCGTATGTCAAAACGGATGCTATCCTGTCTCACGTTCATTGAAACGAAAAAAAAAAAAAAGAAATATTTCGACCTCCGAAACACTCTCTGAAAATCATTACAGACAGTTTTTTCACACACTGTGTCACTCACCTCGAATTGATTTCTGCTTTAATCCTATTGTCTTTGAAAGTAACGTGTTTGTCCGTTTCAATGTCTACGAAGAACTTGGGATACACGTATTTCGCAACTTCAATGGTCTTGTTGTAAGTCTGTCCGTGTATCGTAACTGATATGTTCCAGTTGCCCAAAACCGGGTTTTCGCTGAGTTTCAGGTCCCCGGTGAATACGCCTTTTATCACTTGGACGTTTCTCCATTCTTTCACCCTATTCCCAGAACCATCCTGCAAAAAATTTGAACTTTCAATCAACTCAAATTAACCATTTACACCTCTTCTAATTGTGATTCAGAAGATATTGAATGTATTTCAGAAAAAAGCATTCGTAACTGATTTAGTCAACTGTGATACAGAAAATATCAGATGTAATACAGATTAGTCGAATGTAATTCAGAAAATATAAATTTCAAGTTCAGATTTAATATAATTCAGAAAATATAAATTGCAATTCAGATTTTATCGATTGCAATTGAGAAAATATCAATTATAATTCAGATTAGTCAACTGAACTGTAATTCAGTAAATATCAATTGTAAGTATTCAGATGATGTTAATTGCACAAGGTGTTGCAAGTATTCTTAACATCAATAATTATTGCCATTCTCTGAAGAAAACACACCTATAGAGAAAAAATGTCTCCAAACCGTATAATAAGCATAATGAACTATTTGTGAAAAATTCATGCAATAGAAACATTTTAGTTCACGAGTGCGTAGAATGTTACTCAATAATTCATCTTTCCTTATTGTTTATTTTCAGGTCCAAAAAAAATCCTGTGACTGTCGAATAGCTTGTATGATGCAAAAACAATATGGGTGCCGGACTTGAACCCTGTGGAACACCCGCATCTATAGTGGAGATATCAGATGAGACTCTGTTGACAACCACTCATAGAAACCTATTAGACAGAAATTTATGAATAAAGCATACAACTAAGGAGGTAAGCCATATCATGTTAATTCAGCTGGGTCCAGGGCGGACCAGCAGCGGGGCCCCCCCCAACCAAACGACAAACCAACAAAACCCAACCCCCCCCACACAACAACAAAAAAAAAAAAAAACAAAACACCAACAAAGAAAAACAAAAAAGACCAGGAGAAGCAAACAAAACAACAAAACAACAACACAACCCACAAACAAACACGCACACAAACCACACAAAAACAACAACCAAACCCAAAGACAAGCACACCAACCAACCCCAAACCACAACCAAAGCACAAAAAACAAAAAAAACAAACAACCACAACAAAAAAACCGCACCACCAACCACAACCAAAAAAAAAAAAACAACGCCAAAACAACAAACGGGGGCCACCCAAAACCCCCCCCCGACCCCACGCTGGGTCTCAAATGCTAATCTTGGAAATATCGAGTACTCTGCATTCTATACACACGAAACATAATTTAACAATTCCCTAGTTGACCTTTGGTGATGAAATCCGTATTGTTCAAAATTACTGACTGTTCCCTATGAATACCAACATTCAATTTCATCACAAGCCTATTACTAAATAACATTTCATTAATTATTTCATACATCTCTGGTTTTTCGGGCTTGAGGGCCGTGTGGTGGAATTTTGACTTCCGGAGCTTTCGGCTACATCTGCGACAGCCATCTTCAGCGGCATGGTCTTAGTTGAACTCCTCTATGTGAGTTTACTACGACTAGTCGTTTACTACGACGCAGATGTAGCCGAAAGCTCCGGAAGTCAAAATTTCAGCACACGGCCCTCAAGACCGAAAAACCAAAGACGTATTAACACCGTCCGTGAAAGCCTAAATCCTTTAATTATTTCATATTCGTTATGTAGAAGGAAATAACAGTAAAATCAATCTAATATCTAATCTAATATCTAATATCTCAGTTGCTAACTTCGTTGCATCAACTGAGATGTCATCAAGGCATTATATGTGATCAGCGATTTGAAGAAGTGATGCTGAAAATCAACTTTCTGGAAAATCGTTGGCATATAGTAAAATTAACACAGGACCTGGTATGGCTCGCTGGGTAACACCTAAGTTGAATATAAATAATATTAATAAAGTCTTTATCGAAGGCGGAATTCAGTCAGTGACTGCTCTTATATTCAACCTGAAAATTTATAACAGTATATTCTTCATTTCTGAAACAAAAATGGTATTTCACACTTCTAATGAAATAACAAGGAAACAAAAAATCAAAAACTTGATAATAACAGATAATTAAATACAAAAGTACAATCCTTCAAGCTATCGATTTGAAATATCAAAATCGAGCATGACTGAAAGGAACAAGAGTACTTATAATAAAAACAAATATCAAAATAGTAGGTCAGTATTTGCTGCATATCATTATAATCAGTGACTGCGCTCTTAGACTCATCCTAAAAAGTTATAACAATATATTCTTCTTCACTTGGATAAAATACAGTGCTTCACACTTTTATTGAAATAACTAGGAATAAACAAAAAATCAAAACCTCAATAATAAAAAATAACTCAATACAAATTATTTTTCTTCAAGCTATCAATTCGAAATATCAAAATCGGGCATGATTAAAAAGAACAAGAATTTCATACGAAACAATTATCAAATAGTAAGTGGGTATTTACTGCATGTCAAAAAGGTAGTTTTTGAATATGTTTTTGAAACTCGCTGGCGATTTGTGCTTGAAATGATTGGGGATTGAATCATAGAGCGAGGGAGCTGCGTAAGAAAATGATTTTTTGAAGAGAGTTGTCGAACGCTGGGGTATATAGAGAAGGTGTGTGGGTCTTAAGTTTCGATTGCGGAGGGAAGATCGCTCTCTCAGATATTTTTTAAGATAGCTAGCCATAGAAGTGATTAAAATTTTGTGAGTTTGACAAGCCAAGTGATGTTTTCTTCTCATATCCATTTTCAACCATTTCAAAGATTTAATTTTTGGTTTAATTGCACGAGTGCATAAAAATTACCGATAATTTTGCAAGAAAGCGTGATATCTAAAAATTGCAAGTTTATTTTCATATTTTGGCGAAAGTGCCCGAGTCCGATGGACGAGGGCTCTTTTACAAAATATGAAAATAACCGAATGCAATTTGTATAAGATATCACGCTTGAATGCAAAATTATCTGGTCATTTTTATGCACGAATGTAATTCATTGGAATATTTCACGAATAAAGAAATTCTCAAGGAAATGTTATTTTTTGTTCATTTATACTTTCCTCTATAGATTGTATGGAGCACTCACCAAAACGCGAAATGTTTTTCTATTTTTGAAGTCTATCTGACATTCATTTGTGTTGTTTACTGACGTCTAGCGATACGGTTTCAAATGTGTTGTTATGGTGACTTGATACGATGCAATTACCGCTGTAAGTTTTCGATAATTGCATTGCTCTTATGGGACATTTTATATATGAGGGAAATATTCGGTTATAATTGCACGAGTGCATAAAAATTACCGATAATTTTGCAAGAAAGCGTGATATCTAAAAATTGCAAGTGTTTATTTTCATATTTTGGCGAAAGTGCCCGAGTCCGAAGGACGAGGGCTCTTTTACAAAATATGAAAATAACCGAATGCAATTTGTATAAGATATCACGCTTGAATGCAAAATTATCTGGTCATTTTTATGCACGAATGTAATTCATTGGAATATTTCACGAATAAAGAAATTCTCAAAGAAAAATGTTATTTTTTGTTCATTTATACTTTCCTCTATAGATTGTATGGAGCACTCACCAAAACGCGAAATGTTTTTCTATTTTTGAAATCTATCTGACATTTATTTGTGTTGTCTACTGACGTCTAGCGATACGTTTTCAAATGTGTTGTTATGGTGACTTGATACAATGCAATTACCACTGTAAGTTTTCGATAATTGCATTGCTCTTATGGGACATTTTATATGTGAGGGGAATATTCGCGGAAACGTGTTCTCTTCCTGCCAGGTTGAAAATGAACCTGAAACACCAATTCTGCACCTTCTGTATTTTACTAGTATAGATCCGGTCTAGACAAGGTCCATAAACGACATCTCTGTAATTAAAATGGGACAGCACTAACGATTCGCAAAGGAGAATCCTAAGTTCCCTGCTCAAAATATTACGATTCAGGAAAAGTCTTTTCAGTGCACAGTAAGTTTTCTTTGAAGAATTGGTCACATGTGAGCCGAAATCAAGTTTTTGGTCCAGAAATTCCAGACTTTGTCCTTGAACCAAAATTGTTGGTGATTCCTCAACAATTCGTCTATTTTTATCGCTTCCGAACATTAGCGGCATTGACCCTCAAACAATTTTTTCTCGAAAAGAAGACAAGTTTTTCAATATCAGTGTTTATATAAGTTATCGTATCGTTATATATAGTGCTAAAATGAAATCTTTCGAGTTTATTTATCGTTGATTACGAATCCGAAATAAGCTTCATTTGCATTCGAACGAATTGATATTAAATCGCTTCATTACTAACGCCTTTGAAAAAAAAATTGTTTACCGAAATGTGTATGTGAAGCAGTTCGTTTCTGACTTCGGCGGCAGGTTGGAGCCGGTAATTTAACACGATAGCCCGGAAGAGTATCTTCGAGCCGGGTTCGTAAACTTGTCTGTCTGTCTGTACGAACACCGAGAAACTCTTGTGGACGAATTCCAAAGGGAAGGTCGTCGTGAAATCCAAGCCGCCTGATCCGCGGACTTCCAAGTTGTATTCGCCGTCTTCTAAATCGCCGATCTGTAAGAAATTGAATCGGGATTACTTCAAACATGGATGGGTATAAATATGGAGTTCAATGAAATGAAAAATATTATCGAAAAGTCCGATAGAATATTGAATAGATGTGGATCTTTCACTGAGTTTTATATAGTGACTGTTCCACGATGTTTCGAAAGAATTAATTGAAGAAAACGTGTACCTATTGTGTGGCCTAAAGCATAAATATTTTCAAGAAAGGTTGTTTGGGTAATAAGATCAATTTTTCCTAGAAAAAATAATTGTTTTCTTGCTGACGTTTCGAATTCAATCAAATTCTTCTCCAGTGCTCTGTAACAAGTAATTTTCAGTAGTAATATCCCTAGGACATTGATAACAGACGAGATAATTTCATGACAATCGAAAGCTCGTTCCTTGGTAACCAAGCAACGAGCTTGAGAAATTTGTCATGAAATTATGAGGCATTCATCAATGTCCGAGGGATATTCGGCGGATAATTTTTCGACAAAAAAAATCATAACTCAACACAACGAAACATTTATTTATTAAAAGTACAGTTAGTGAAAGTACAATTATTAAAATTTAAGTTAACATTAGATTCGTTGTTGTTCTCTACTATCGAAGATCTATTACCACGCATAATATTTATAATCTTGTTGTGGTGTTCTTGATCGAGATTTAAGTATGGTTTTATAGAATTCTGATTGCCATGACCAGTAATTTTCAGCAATTGTTGTTCTTCTATACCACTTTTTGCTAATTCGCTAACAGCAGTTGACCTATTCGAGTGATTTGTTATCTTTTTCTCCTTTACATTCAAGCCAATTGATTCAGCAGAAGATTTAGTCCATCCATTCATTGTATTTCTTCCAACAGGTACATTATCGTACCATTTGTCAGTTTCATTTTTCCAGTGTCGATTTGGTTTTAAGAACAGTCGTGGTGATGTAATATTGTCGCCTCGTTTTGATATCAGTTTATGAAAAAGACGTACAGGGCATCTTTGTCTCTCACTATTGATAACCAACCATTTACTACTTGCACAGCTTTTAGAACCACCTTGGCACGTTTTACTGAATACCGGATTGTATTCAATGCGATTTGTTGGAGTGTCATCGTTATTTTTCTCGATTTGAAAAAAATCCACCAGACAAGCAACTGCCTCTCCTCCTCGCCACGCTAATTCTACAGCAGCAATATAGTAAAATTTACGCATAAGACCTTCAGGGGTATGTTCATCCCAAAGCAATATTATTTTGTTAATTTCAGACCAATTTAACGAAACTGAACTGGCCTTAGGTTTACATGGATCTGCTTGTAGTTTCTTCCTGATTGCATCGCGGGCATCTAAGGCTGGTTTAAACACTTTATTGTTAAACGGGTCAATCATAATATTATAGTCATTATTTTTCTTTCTCATATTGACGGCCCAATCTTTTAGTATCAACGCCAATTCTTCTAAGCTTCTATGTTCATTCAACTCATATTCTCGTTCGCAGCAAAATTCCATGAATATTCCCCAAATATATTTGTGACTGTAGGTTGTATTTCTGGAAACTTTTTCTTCGATTAGCGCATTTATACTTTGAACATTTACAGGCCGACACGACACCTTTGGATATTTATTCCGGATGAAGTTGTCAAACTCGATCGTGTTGCCATAGGGATTGAAAATTGCACGGCACTGCAATTATCTAGTCTATAGGTTGACATGACTTTTCCTTGGGTAAAATTGTTCGCACGTGACAGCAGAGAATTAGGTACGAGCGAATTTGAACGGTTGTTAACCCAGAACAGTCGAAAAATTATCAGAAAATGTAAACCTAGGGAACCTTCAACAAAACTTCGAATTATTAAAAATTTATGATAAACACAATTTTATAGTAACTGGACCCATACTGAACCCAATACACTGGACCGAACTCCGTACCGAAACTGTACAACGTAAATTTGAAAGTTGCATAAAAACTTCTTACAAATTACGGACCGCATCTTGGTAACCCAAAATTCGAAACTGGACCCAGGAAGTCGAACCAATTTACCGAAACGAAATGGTCAAAATTGCAACAACAAGTACATTGACCAGAACCGAGAACTATATTCAAAACCCGTATCAAAGAGCATTTTGAACCGATACCAAATACGAAACGGGTACGAAACTGAACCGCAGTGTCACCCGGCACGAACTACGACAATTGACCACGAATACTGGACCGAAGTGGTACCGAAACTGGACCGAAATTCCAAATTGACACACGACTACTCGATGCATGTGAACGAAACTGGCCCGATACCGAAGTGTAAACAACAGATTGAACCGATGACAAGGGACCGAAATCCCTTGTAGCCCGCTTCTCGAACCAATGTTGAGAAATGTAACCGAAATCGGAACGAACAGCTGCCACAGGAACTTACAGGTATTAAATATCTTTACCGAGAAATTAACATAGTATAAATATCGATGCCAATCACTTCACTGTTTAATGGTCTGACGTCACGTTTCGTTTCGACCAAAGATGACGGGTTTTATAAGTTCTAATCTCCCTCCTTCCTGGAGATGCTTACATAGCTTAGCAAAAAGCACGTCGAGTGCAAAAATATCAGTTTGGTGTTAGGGTAATTGATCTCTAGGAAAAGTTTCAACTTTTACACCAAAGGTTCCAAAACTCATCGTTTACTCATTGTAGGGAGCAAAGTCGTACTTTTCTTCCCTAGGGAGGGAAATTTAAAGTGACGTTTGATACGTCATCAATGAAATAACTTACAGAATTGACGACCTGAACTATATTCTATTATATAAATATGAATTTTATCATTCATTTATAGAACAGCCTGTATTTTGGAAAATGATAGAAATCAGTGAAGAAGGTGAGATATTTTCAAGTAGTGAATATATTGAGAAATGAATACTAATTTGGTTCAGCAATCAATTTATTTCGAAGGTATATCCCATTATAATGAACTACCAAAATTATAAAAAACTTATGGAAGACTGAGATTTAAGGTAGAATTGAAATATCATTTATTAATCGGTTTTTTTGTTTTGAATATTGATATATATTTCTGAGAAATGTTTTAGATATATTTGGTTCAGGATAATGAATTGATATTTAGTTCTATTAAAAGATGTATTGTTTTTTCCCCATCATAAAGTTAGATGTTTTTTAGGAAAATGAATGAAAATAAAAAAAAAATCATAATAGCGATACGCTATATTCCTGATTCCGCAAAAGTCTCGAATGAGTCTCAATAGCGCAACGAGTTGATGAAACGGGCGTTGTTCATGATATGTTTGAAGGCAATTGTAGGTGTTGGTTCAAGTCCGCCGCCGAGACTTTTTTTTTCAATTCTTTTTTGTTTGTTTTTTCTTTAGGTTCTCCTCATTTTCGGAATCTCATGTGCATGCTATACTATACGCATTTCTCAGTTTTACTTCTTTCATGATTTTTTTTTGTTGGCTTAATAATATTTTTAATGACTTGTTATTCGAGGGAGGTGGAAAAATCATATGTATAAGATGGGTGTAAAGTGCCTTCTTCCTCCCTTTGCCTCTGGCGGAAAAGGAGCACTCTGCTCCCTTGTTATACAAATAGCTATTTAATTATAATATTACGATAATAAAAAATCGACAAAAAATTATTCGAGACGAATTCAAATTTTATGCATATTCCCTGTTCTCACCTCTATCCTGCATATTCCGGCTCCGTAGGGCTGCACGACGAGTTGGTCCTGTGCGAGGAAGGGCGTCCCTCGAAAGGAGGTACCACTGAGGACGGCCGTCACGGCGGTCGGTTCCGACGTCTGCTGCACGCCGACGGCGCAGTGGTACTCGCTGTTCGGCCGGACGACTCTCGGCCCTACTACGTTGTAGTACCTGAGGAAATCGATTGGAATTTGTAGAAAGTATCGACAGAGAATTGATATAGGCAGATATATACGAAATCAGTAAAAATTACATTGGTCAAACTCGGTGAGCAATAAGAACTCGTTTCAAGGAACATAATGAGATACGAAATATAGAAAAAATCCACTGTCGCTTAGCTTGCTTTGGGTGAATCACTTCGCTATTTGGTCTATTATGGATAATAAAACGGTATTCAGCTAAATATTCGCATTGTTGACAGAGAAATAGGATAGTCAGCCAATCGAACAGAAATATCATGCCAAGGAAAGGATATTACATCAGAAAGTTCGCTTCTAAGTCGTGACCGTTCTTACATTTTCTCCTATGGACATTGTAGCTTAAATTATGCGTTTTATCAGTAACTTAACAAAATGCTGGAAAAAGGCAGTCAGTCAATTCAGAAACGATCCCAAAATTCCTTGGCAATCTGATCATTTTTTTTATTATAATGATTACTTTGAAGTTTCCGGTATGATCTTTTGTTGACAACTCTATAGTTTGGAGTTTCATTAGTCTTCTATCAGCATTTTAGTGAAATTCACTGGGACTCTTTCCCTCGAAGAAGGAAACTGTACCTTAACTTGTTACTTTTTGTAGAGATCAATTACCCCCAATATGAAAAAATGAGGAATCGATATGAAATCTATACGAGTGTAGAAGCGCAGATTACGAAGAAACCAAATTGACATTATTTGCAGTCAACGAGAGTTTCGCTAACAAGGTTAGAATCTTCAGCAGAAGAGACTCGATAGTAAATCTGAAGACTACAGTTGTTTGTTATGAACTTTAAAATTTTCAGTGCAACAACTACCTGCGATGTGAGCTAAAAGGGGTAGGCGCTTTGTTACCATTCATGCCATTTTAGAATTTTTCTATTTCCAGACTCACATATATTATACATTTTTATACACATCCTCAATCAGTTTCAGATTGCTTTCACCAATTCTGTGGTTATAGTACAGAGAGCATGTTGGGCGACACTGGACTTTTCTATCCCCCTGTATCTCAAGTGTGCAGAATTTTCCTTGAAACGGGTTTTGATAACTCGTCTGCTCTGGCCAATGTATTTATTGTTGCAATTTTGTCAACTGGTTTCGTAAATTTCCGACTTACTGTATTTTTTTTTTTCGGATTACAAAGAAGCTGTTGTAATTTACAAGAAGTTTTATATGCAACTTTCATATCAACTTTATCGAATATCTGTTGATGTTCATGTTGGATTACCATAACATTTTTACTACTGTCATCTTTTCGAGAAGTCGAAGATTCACGGAGTGCTTCCCCAAATCTACATTTTCTAATTATCTTATCAACGAGCTCTGGATGAAAACCGTTCACTTCAGCTCTGAAGGAAATTCAACTAAGCTATGAATAAGAAATTGCAGTGCTACCATTTTATGTCGAAGACAATGATTCGAGTCCTTATGAATGTACCTGAACGTATTCGTATCTTTCCTATGAAGGTCGAACTATTCCATTTCAGTCGTTCCCTATGACCACTACATGCTCAACTATGAATTAGTAGTTATTTCACAGGAGATCTTCAGTAGCAAATGATACCGAATTCTTTGGCAATATCATATCTACTGCTACAGTCAGTGTGCTGGACATGATATGATCAACAGTGAATTCTCAATTGTAACCTTATCGATAATCATGAAATCGATCGTCTAGCTACTGATGGCAGAAAACTGCATGACAATCAGGAGAAGAAATCTAAGACGTCAGATGTAAGCAATTAAAAATGGTGGTTTCACCCATGATTTACTGCTGTACCATTTTATAACTCTATTTCGATAATGGTTCATTTCAAATTCACAAACATACCCAACCGGTTTTTGAATATCCACACGGATGAAAAAACGCGCGTATTTTGCCTTTCCAAATACGGTCGTCTCGAAGTGAAACCACAGAATATATTTGTCACCCACTCAAAAATTCGTTTGCGTCATCTGAAGTTTTGATTTTATATCGAATGGTGTGAAAGTGTTATAGACGAGCGAGAAAATTGGAAGAATTATAGCTTACGCACAGTCGAATGCATTACTTATC
>JAVJAQ010000619.1:0-222500 GCA_032362365.1 Zygogramma bicolorata
GGATCTTCGTAGGAACTGAAACCTCACCTTTGCTTCATGATTAGCATCAGCCTTATGTTCCAACAATAGTGCTGACATTTCACCATGGCCTTCTTGGGAGCTGAGGTGGAGTGGTGTGAATCCAGCCTTGCTTTCCGCATTGGGCTGTGCTCCATATTCCAGTAAGGTGTTGGCAATGTCCATTTGGTTCTTCCGGGCAGCAATGTGTAGAGGTGTATGGCCGTTTTTAGCTGTGGCATGGGGGGAAGCACCTAATAATCCGAAACAAAATGTGTGTTTAATGCTTTTGATATACACGTATTGATTTTGAACCATTCTTTCAACTTTATGAAGCTGTGAATAAACCGGACAACAAACACAAAAGCTTTACATTAAATTGGAACTATATTATTTTTTTATGCTTTAGTGAAAACTCCAAGTCACTAGTATGTTATAATTATAAAACCGTTAGTTTTAGTGTTTTTCTACAGTATTACGTCTTGTATCATAGCAATATCTCAACAAGCATCTGATGCCTTGGAGTCCACACATATACATATCTATTCTGTTTTTCAACATATAAGTGAGAAATAATTGAGTGAGCATTCTGAATTTTTGACAGTCTCTAGGAAATAACAATGAACTATTTCAGTTATCCTTTTGATTCTTTGAGTTAGTTGTAGTCATATTGCACAAAAATTATTTACATCAAAACGATGTATTTCAATTCTTGAATATCACAACACTTTTTCAAGCGTTGAGGGTGTCCCTTTTTGCCTTGCCACTGTAATATGATATGGAGATAGGGCATTCTTTTATATACTGATAAAAAGAATCACGAAAAACTTAGTGGCGTACAGAAAGAATTACTCCTCAAATTTATGTTATGGCTTTATAGTCAACTACACCATCATTTTATATAAACGAAGTGCTTTAAAGCACTTCGAATTGGTAAGATTGAACCTCAGAACAAGAAGCATCGAAGCAGAAATTGGATAATACTCCCCAACCAACCTTTATCGAGAAGAAGTAGAGCCACATTTTGATGGTCATAATGGGAAGCAACGTGTAATGGAGTAACTCCATTTTTGCCTTGAGCATCCACCGAAGCTTCTTTCTGAAGAAGTAGTTTTGCCACTTTGAGATGGCCGTATTTAGCTGACAAGTGAAGAGGTGTGAAACCTTTCTTCGTGGTTGCATCCAAGGAAGCTCCATTATCCAGCAGTACAGCTGCTACCTGAAATGTTGATTGGAAAAAATACAAAAATGTCTAGATGAATATTTCAAAAAAAATATGATTTCGTCTTCCTCACCTCGTCTTGACCTTCCTTCGATGCTATATGGAGAGCAGTGTACATGTCTTTGGTGGCATTATCAACTTTGGCACCATGCTGAAGAAGTAGCATGACTATATCTACATTTCCTAGTCGTGAGGCTATGTGAAGTGGAGTTTGCTGTTCTCTGGCTCTGGCATCTACTTGAGCACCATTTCGAAGTAATATACGTATGATGTCGGTCTGCAAACAAAATCAATTGAGCTATAACTAAGAGAAAATATAATAATTATTACCTGATTAGCCCTCGCAGCTAAGTGTAACGGGGTTTCCCCTCTAACAGTAGGAACATCAGGGTTAGCGTCATGCTGGAGTAGATAGATCACAATATTCATGCATCCCATAAAACTTGCAACGTGAAGGGGTGTTAGACCACTCTCCGTTGTTGCACCGATACCTTCAATAAAATTCAATGATAAGAATTATGAGAAGTGTTTGAACGTTATTATTTTGTGGTGGAGAAATATTTCTCCGTAGTTTTTTGGTTACTAATTCAGCACAATCTGAAAAAATTTGTACAAATATTGGAATCCATACAAGTGTAGATGGGTAGCCTTTTTTTCTGGAAGGAAAATTGAACGTATACGAGAAGACTAATTGGACATGTTCTATCCAAAAAGGAACTGTTTTTCAATTAACGCAGCTAGAAGTCTACCCTTCTACACTTGTATGGACTCCAATATTAATACAAATTTTTTCAGATTGTGGTTGGTTAGAAAACCCAGAAAACTATGAAAATAATTATAAGAAGTTGTGCAAGTTGTGCAAATACTATTATTCGAATATGAGTTCATAGGTGTCTCATCTTCAAGAAACACATAAATTAGAATCAATTTCAATGATTTAATGATGGTATATATCGAAGTGGCTGAACTGTTAAGGTGTCCAAATGAATCGAAAGTTCTTCGTGATCCTATGAACGCTTCGTAATTTTTAAAATAACTCCGGGTAATCGAGTAAAATTGCAATAAGTATCAAACGCATGACTGAACCCGAATTCAGTCCTTGAGGCAATACTGGATCTGCCTAAACTTTCCAAAAGATTTCGTTCAGAACTATAACGTGTTGGGTCAAAGATTTCGAATCAGATGCGAATTAGTTGAAACATTTTTATTACTACAGCCCTGCTCAAATTTGACTCTATGAAAATCAGTAATGTTTGTGTATATAGTGGTGGTAGTATTGGTGGTGATTTCACATACCAAGCGCCGTCGACTTCAATTGGAGTCCTTCATCAAGGACGGCTTGTTATATAACTCCTCACGCAATTGCTCAGGAGCAGCTTTATTATTTACAGACCCGTCAATCATTGAATGTGGCACAGAGTGGCATAATATAAAGTTTTGTGGGGTGACCATGGAGGTTTCAAATTATGCCGTCCTCACCAAATACTTTTCTGTTTCTGAAATCCACGTGCTATTATCTGTTAAAATCCGAAAAATACCCTGCAGATACTAGGAATATTAAATGAGACTTGGAAATGACAACCTTTACTGCCTAGGTACAATGAATTGTACCCTTTGCAGCAAAATGTATTTAAAAGATATTTGTGTCCTTTTTCTTTATGATCGAATGAAAAAAATATTTCAGAAACTTTCGTTTTCGAAATCGTATCCACAAACTCAATGCCAGACAGCTGTTTCGACCCACCATAGGTCTCCTCACTGGCATTAAACAGAGCTTAGAAACGCCATGCATATCTAATCTCCGAGCCCTTGAGGAAATAATCTGAATCTGTGCAAAACAGCATCCGCTTTCTGCTTGAACTTGAAAACTTCATAATAGATTGAAGATATCTAACAACAGGCAAGGCTGCTAACGTCAAACCGCCTCGAACGAGAATCGTCTGAAGTTACATGAATTGCAGGAGGCTGCAATCTCTTTCCAAAAACGTATACCGAAGTTAATTCCGATTGAAAATCCAAAAATCCTCCGTCATTGAAAATATAAATATATAATGTAATATATGGTGGAGGTGAAACTCCAAGCTATGTTATTGAAATCAACACTGAGTAACAAAAATTGTTTATGGTTTGCTTAAAACAATTGATCAATAAATCATCCTGTACTTCATCATGCAGAGATTCTGGAAACGGAAGCAAAGAGCTTCTGAACTTACAGTGAGAGAGGGGTTTAATCACCGTATCTGTTGGCCGATTCTTGGAAACGGGAATGTGAATATTACTGGATTGATTTTCATTTTGTTTTGTTCTAGAAGGTGGTTATCAACTCTACAATCATCATATCAAAGAATGTTTGATGAATTGTGCTGAGTGGGACAACCCACTAGCTTGTTGCTTCAACTCATTTATATAACTTTCTCAGGCGAATGATCGAATCATGAATTCAATTCAGTTTGTTATGGATGCAGTTCCTATATCGACTGTCACTGCGCGGAAAGGTTTATCCTCTACATACGCCACAAAATTACTAACGTTATCGAAGCTAGAAACAGTTCGTCATAGTGACACAATTTTCTCCTGGAAATCTACTATTTCCGCAAATTGCTAGGGAATTTTGACATTCCAGACGAAATTTCATGAAGAAAAATTCGAGATTTCCTTAATGTAAAAAATTATATTACCTTGCAGTTGTTAGAGTTTCACATAAATGATTGGAAACAGTTTCCATAGTAACCCAAGTTATTTTATCACGAATTTCAAAGCATTTATTTGTGAAATTATTCGAGAATTTTTCAAAATTAATTAATATCCTTCGAACTTCAAACGATTTGCGGAATAATAATAGGATACAGTATATTGTTTACCTCATAGGGAAAACCACATTACTAGACTCTGTGTTGCTATTTTCACAGTCATCCAGGAATGTCAGGCTTTTTCTACCTGGTAAACAATATACTATATCCGTTGTAATTTCTACAGATATTTTTTTCGAGAAATTTATAATACTGATGCAAGTTGAATAATTCATTAGTTAATTGCTCTTAGTAAAAAAATCCACTAGTATGTTCGAGTAATTCTTTTCAAGATGATTCCTCATTATTTTCAGTTCATTCTGGAGAGAGATTATTTCCGGTGTTGCATCAATTTGTAGATAATAGTAGTTCAAGTCGTTACTATCAGATAAAAAATAATTAACGGCCGCAAAGAAAATTCCACACACATCCAGAATGCAGTAAGGCAAATTAATTTTAGTGCAATTTTTTTACGGAATGTTGTCGCTATGCCAAGTTGGCTCCAGATTCAAATTTTCTTTGATTTTTGTGCCTCTCGACGCACCGTCAATTTGACGCTGAGATGGAAATTTGATGTATGAAGAAATCAACGCAATGCCACACCCAAACAAATGTTATTATACTCACTTGCACCATGCTTGAGAAGTAACTCCACCACCTTGATCCGATTCTTTTTACAAGCTATGTGTAGCGGCGTGAAGCCGTTGAGGGCGCGGGCGTTGGCGTCGGCCTGTCTGTCCAGAAGTAGCTTGGCGACGCGCACGTGTCCGCAGTGAGCGGCCACGTGCAGCGCCGTCAGGTAGTCCACAGTCACCTCGTCCACGGGCGCCCGGTGGTAGAGTAGAATGCGCGCTGCGTCCACGTGATCTCCTTGGGCGGCCATGTGGAGAGGAGCCAAACCATTCTGGAAATCAAGGAATGTGGAGAATACCAACGATTGGCCCGTTCAGGAAATTTCAAAAATATCTTACAACCAGTTGAGAATTAATCTTATGCCAATGTATAGAAACTCGCGTCCATCGGATATTTAATCTCAAGCATACCACTGAATTCTGCCACGGAGAAGATAACACAGACAATAAATTTAAACACAGGTCAGACAGAAGACTAGCCTGAATAGTTCATCTCCAGTGAAATATTTCTTTGCCATATTTTGACCAAAACGTGTGTTCTGACATTTCCAAATTCATAGAAAACACCATCTCTGGTACTAAAATCTCCTTTAAATCTTTCAATAATTCAAGCAACTTTTCAGTAAACTCCGAAGATGAAATTAATAAGTTACAAAGTAGTGGGGTCTATAAGCTGGAGTGCTCTGATTGCTCTGCATTTTACATCAGGAGAACCTGTAGACCTCTCATCACTCGTATCAATGAACACCTGAAAAGACCAGACAAATCTACATTTGGCAACCATTTCAAAATTTATAATCATAACTTCAGCCCTAATAAAAATTCCAAAATTCTACACAAAATTGGTGAAAAAATTCCTTACACTGGACTTGTTCGAGGAACTGAAGATTCCCAAAAAACTTTCCAACAACACATGACCTAAATCTCCAGCATGCGTTTCGCTGGTTATTAACCAAATAAGATTTTATATAAATCAAATTTTACAATGTATACTGTTCTCATGTTGTCGATACTTCCTGTCTCCTGACGAGTAAGTACTCATTCAAATTTCAAGTTTTCATAACCTCAAATTTCAAATTTTCACAAAATTTTCCTTTCACTTCAAGATGACGGAAGTCGAAAGCGCTTTGCAACAGAATGTTAAAAATTATACACTTTATACAAAAGTCCAACGATTCGTTCGAAGAGATTCCACCTGGAGAATAACTCAAAAAGAGTCACATCGGATGAAACTAGAGCTGGAGCGATGTTAACTAACGGTTCTGTCATCGAACTCTTCAGACATATCAAGGACAATAATTCAAATACTAGTGTGGTTTCACATCACGAAAACTTCAATAACAAGAGTTATGGAGGTAACATCCAATCCAATCTTGTATGGGAGGTAGCTTCGGTGATCAAGGGACAGGTCGTAATATGTCGCAGATGATGGAATGAGGCGTTTGCAGAAATAACACTAGCTGTGGCGAACACAGACGCCATTGTATCCAAATTGGTTTTCAACAAACGCTAAAAAATTTCCTAGAAAGGTGAATTGGTTCCAAGCTTTAAAAGCTATAAAAAATAAACGAAAGCTCAGAATGCGGAGTTAACTCGAATTCTCTGACCCTCAATTTTGAATAGGGCGTAGGAGAACTCCCCAAACTTACAGGAATAATCCTGGCAGCAAAAAAATAAATACGAATGGTATAACTAATAGAACTGTCGACGTCTACACCATTGCAGATGAGCATTGCTAGGTTTGAGAGGATCAGGAGTCACATCAACGCTAGCAATCGAGTAGCTTCAGGCCCCAGTTGAAGCCTCTCAGAGTTACACTGTCACTTTGGGTCTGAATACAGGGCATGCCAAATCAAGAGGTAATTGCATCACCAGCCGTCTAACGAATTCGACTTGCTGGTAAGAAGCACAGGGACCTAATCCTGAAATACTTTTATAGCAACTCCAGAACACGCTGGAATGAAACCACCACCCTACAAATGAAGTCCTAAGCAAAAACTACCAAGAAATATCTAAGAGGAATTCTCAAATAACTACTGTTCCGTTTAGTTTGATTCGACATACACATATATAGTGAATTTTGTTCTACGTACTTTCGTTTTGGAACTGATCGGAGCTCCTCTTTCCAAAAGCATATCTACAACCTGTTCATGACCACTTCTTGCAGCGCAGTGAAGCGGAGTCAAACCATCTCTCGTCTTGGCTTCTATCGTTGCTCCGTGTTCGAGAAGTATGGCGACCATATTGGCCTTACCCCACTTGGCGGCAACGTGAAGAGGTGTGATGTTATGTTTGGCGGCATAATTGACATCAGCTCCTTTCTGGACGAGAAGATTGGCTATTTGTTGGTTGCCGTAATGGGAGGCTATGTGAAGAGGTGTGAAACCGGATTTCGAGGTGACGTCCGGATTATGTTCGTTCTGAAAGGAACATGAAAATCGATATCTTGATTCCATCGATATTTGTCATCAAATTATTTCATCTATTGAGGAAAGTTTCGGCCTGATATGATAGCTTTACTTGAATGAAATGACCATCCAAATGTCACACAGAGCGCATTTTCAATTAAATCATTACTGAGGAAATATTTTTTTGCTGGACATGCAGTTAACGGTGTGATGAGGCTTTACTTGAATGAAATGACCATCCAAATGTCACACAGAGCGCATTTTCAATTAAATCATCACTGAGGAAATATTTTTTTGCTGGACATGCAGTTAACGGTGTGATGAGGCTGTCGGTACATCGCCAAAAAAATTATAGTTCAGTACTTCCCCTTCTTCTTGAAGAAGTTGCAGGTCCGTCTGCTGCTGGAAGTAGAACTATTCAACTTGCTTTTTGAACTGATAGCTGTATTTTTCTTGGATTTGGAAGTTGTTGCTGATACAGTATCCAACTGTTTTGGCTAATATGAGTGTAAACAAAGTCCCTTCATCATATCTATTCTGAAGATATATCTTCTGTTACTTGAACACATTCAAATGAATACCATGTCAAACGATTGGTGCATTCATTCATTCTATAATCACGAGATGATATGGTGCACATTGTACAGTGGTCTTACTCGATTCTTCGTTGATGAACCTATCCCTATACTTTCTCGAATCTGAGTTTATTATCTGACCCTATTATTAAAAATATTTCACAAGAAGTCCGACATTTCTGTAACAATTTTCATTTTGACATTATTTTGTTTTCAAATTTTTAGCTAGCTTTATACAATTGATGCAAATTAGAAATTAGAAATCTCTCAGATGTGTCGTTCCAAAATATTACATTTTGGATTTTTGAACCGAGAAAGTAGCAAACAACATTAAAATGGTAAAATTACCTCAAGAAGTAGTTTAGCTGCTTTGACGTCATCTTTTTTGGCGGCAATATGAAGAGCTGGAAGCCTTATTTTACCCCTTGTGTCATTTTCGAGTAATACTGTAACTACTTTATCATGTCCTTGTTGCATAGCCACCGCCAGTGGAGTAAATCCATCCTGGAAATCAGGAAAAATTATGTTGCAGAATCAAATGCAGTTGCATATCTTTGAAATGTTGTATTATCTCCATGTTTACGATTACCAATATTCTTATATGTGAAAACAACATAAGATCGATTTTCGGAACTGCCTCTTGTGATTTTAGGAGAATAAATGATGCTTTGTAAACAAGCTGTTTTCCTAAGACATGGAAAATGCAAATATCTTCTTCAAGAATTATCTTTTGTAAAGGAATATTCTTACCTCTGTCGATAAACTTTGATTGGCCCCATTGGAAAGCAGGTACTTGACGACATTGTCATGATTTTCTTGAGCAGCCATATATAGCGGCGTGAACCCATTTTGACTTTGAACATTGACCGAAGCACCATGTTGGACCAGAAGTTTGACTACTTCCTCTTGTCCAGCAAGCGAAGCGATGTGAAGGGCGGTATTTCCCTTTTTAGTAGCAGCGTCGACTACGGCGCCTCTTTTGAGAAGTTCTTCTACGATTTCTACGTGGCCGTCTTTGGAGGCTAAGTGAAGAGCATTGAGTCCGTTCTGCAAAAAAAAATAGTTAATTGACCATCTATTGAATCCATTTTTCAGAAGACTACAGGAGGCTGAATTTGAATATGTTATGCAAAATCGAAAATGACATTCACATGAGAATTGGAACATGACGTCCCCTATAAAGGAATTGCAAGCTTCCTCAATCACCAATTTTTGTTTTTCCAAAAAATGAGATCAATATCGAATCAGTGGATGCACCAGGATTTTCAGAGAATTTAATTTCATATAATTTGACCATCATTCAGCTGCAGACGGCTGCACGGTGAACGGTGATGTGTATTTATTTGGAAAAAAAGTCTTATGTTGACTTCCAGCGATAATAAGTTGCACACAGCAATGTTTGGATAACATTCAATGACCTGCATATAGCCATGGTAGCAGTTATTATCCGGGAGATACCTGCTCAAACTGCCGCCGGTATTGATAGTTTCGTAATGAGGAGATAATGGTAAAAGCATTGTTTTCGCAGAACTGAATTATTATTTCCTCTCCTTTTGAAAGATCTCGAAAACTCCAGCATCATACCTTCAATCAGGCTCGAGAAAAAGAATCGAACTTTGTTAACGATCAAATTTTGAATTCCTTGAGCCTTTTTTCATTCTGTTGTCCGCCAAATTTGTGTGACTTACAAAAAAGGGGGAATGGAGCTGGTCTGAAATACACAGATCTTTCGATGAATGTAATGATAGAATACGTCATTATTAATAACACTTATTGGCTTCATAACATTTAATACAGTTCTATGGACAAAGGAGCATAATGAAATAAATACCGGAAAGCAGTGTGTGGTGGAAGGAAAATTTCAGAGTTATAACTAAGTTTTTGTATTCTAACGTCCCCATCAATCATGTTACGAGGGGAAGCTAGTGAAACATGCAGCTATCGATACCCTATCACTGATCTCACAGTTGAGTTGACATCAATCATTTTCACTCTGGTCGAGCACCCTATTCAATCTATGTTCAGGCGGGTGTACTATTGCTCATGCCAGAGTGACATAATGATGGAGAAACTACGCATTTTGTCGGATATAACGATGGATGGGATATAAGACATATTTCCAAACCCCGATACTAGCTGAAAGTATCGTTTTGGAAAAATATTGATGGAGTTTTTGAATTTCGGTGCTATTTTCTGAAATTTACATTAGTTTTTTCAGTTGTATTTCTCATCAGAGAATACACCTACTGAAGGCAATGATAGCAATGTCTGTCCTTATTGTATAAATATATCTATTTGCAATCCTTCTTACTCGACTGCATTGTTGTGCTGAGCCAACATATTCATCTCCTACGCACATCAGCAAGACCATTAAAAGTAGTTAGAGTGAATTTGAAACACTAAATATAAAAAAGAGGAAAAGACTGCCCTGTTAAACCGAAAAGCCAAATCTAAAAATTGAGCAAATTTCCATTTTATTTTGTTCATGAAGATTCCGTAACGTGAATATGAAAATCATTTCTAACAAGTCCATTATATATATATATATATATATATATATATATATATATATATATATATATATATATATATATATAACTTGTCCAGGATATATATATATATATATATGGTGTTACCCTAGACTGATTTCCGCACGGTTTACGGAAATTATGTTGGAAATTCCATGCATGGAAGTGAAAATCGCTGCAACAAGTGAAAAACACCCTGTCACGATCTGCCAACGTAGTTTTTGGAAATTAATGATATCATCAAAGGATTACATCTGGTTGCTACTAGTAGATGTTCAGATTTCTGCTTCAGATGGATATGATCACTAATTCAATTCAAGCTTCAAACAGCATGAAATTTTAGCGACCTTGACCTGAAATTCCTGGAATTTGTCTCAGTTCTGAAGAAGTGTGGGCATTTTTGTCAAAGAATATATGTTCTGATGAATTCATAGAAAATAGCTTCCTTCTTCAAACTGGGGTTTCTGCTATGAGTACTGATGACTAAGTGGTAAATTTTCCAATCAAAATTCAGTGACTTTACTGCCTGAACACGAATCTCAGGAAAGTTTCCCGTTAACGATTAAGTGGTTATCGAAATATACACTCATTCTGATTACTTTTATGATCATGATAACAAAGAGAATACTTACTGCATTGCTAGTATTTATATCGATATTGGATTTCAGATGTTCTAGAACTTTGTCCAGTTGGCCATTTCGGGCAGCGCGCAAAAATGACGTATTTCCGTCAGACTGAAACAAAGAAAAAACAAAAATCAATAAAGAACACATAAATCAGCCTAATATATTTTGAAAAAAAGCATCAATGTATCAAGGCTACCTCTGAAGAAAAGCCACCCAATATTAACCGTTCTGATTGAGAAGAAATGTGTAATGAATGATTTTCACATTATTCCCAAAGAACATATATTTTCCCACTTCAAGTGATAATTACACGACTTTTTAATTGAAAAAAATGTTTGTTCATTTTCCATAACGGACTTTCCAACAACTTCAAAACAATAGTTTTCCAATGTATTCATTAAAGTTGACCGCAGTTCGAACTTTTACTAATGAAAATTTGAATATATATTTTTTTGTTCAATCAAAGTTACCCTTCATAGTGTGGTTTTATATCGAGAGAGTTGAAATAGAAAACAATGTGTACTGAAGTAATTAATGACACTACTGATTGATTCAGTTGAATGCCACTGAAAAAATTTTTTTGAGTTGTTCGCCCTAGAAATGAGGAAAAAGATATTCATTGCCTTTCCCTTCGAATAGTCGACGTACTGATTGATATTTTCCGCCAGGAATAGCATTGTAGTGACGTGAGTAGTTAGTTGATTATATTGGTGATGATGCGATATTATTCCTTGTTGAACTTTAGTATATTGGCAATTCCATTAGTACGTTCTGTTCCGCATATTGATTGATGAACGTTACGCAAAAGGGTAATTTTTTTTCGCAAACTGTACAAGGGCTACAGGTGCATGTTCAATATCGACCGTTTGCAGTGAACAATGTAAATCGTTCTACTGGATTATTTTTCAACTTGAATTCAAAACCAGTTACGTGTTCAAGTTTTCCCCAAAGATCAAATAATGGAATTCAATCGATTTTTTTTACGAACTTGAATTACCCAAATTCCAAATTGAAAACAATGAAGATATGGTACCTCTTCCACTTAATCTTCATAATATGTTGGTAGACAGGTAACTGCAGAAAACAATTACTTCTTTAACAAATACCACCATTGATATTGGTTTACATCTTATAGATGCAGCGTACTCAACTTCACAGAATAATTTTCGTATATGTTTGGTGCAATACAATAGCAGGAATTAATTTCACATTATTGAGATTGGCCACTTGCAGACCGGTTTCGGGATATTGGCCATACCATCGATGTCATTATAAAAAAGTATGAATAACTCAAGACTTATTTATTCATTCATTTATTTATACCCAAACATACCTAGGAGGTCTTCTTACATGAGTGAAAAATATTGATGATATCTTCTTATACTACTAGGCATGGCTAATAGCAATTTGAAAGATATCATTAATATATCTACAAATTACAATAATATTGTTTTCATACTAATTCCTCAGATTAATTATTAGGTTCAAAACTATTTTTCGAAGTACAGTCTGTAATACGGTACAATCTAAATCTACGAGAGCATTAAAATTATTTGCCAGTCGACACATGACTACGAGAGGAGATCTATACGCAGTATACATTAATGGGATGGTATCACTTCTTTTATTCAGGTTTGAAGGCCGTCGTTTTTTGGAATTTCTTCCTGACGTTTCGCTGGCTCGAGTGGCTAGCTTCTTCAGAGGCTCATTCATCTTGAAATTCACTCCGATGACTGGAGATTTTTTCTTCGCAAATTGTGTTCATGCCGATTCAGGTACTTAGTTTGCTGTGCTAATCATTCCATTCGGATTAGGGGAATTGTCATTTATTGATTACCTTGTTTACCTCATCTGGGTTCGGAGAATAATCATCATTATTATCTGAAGACCTACCTGCAGTTATTATCGATTTTCTCAAAATGGGATTCCATATTCGGTTGAGGTCGACAGCTTCTTCTTTTCTGTTGAAATTATCCGTGTGTTTGTGGATTTCTATTGCCTCCCGTACCAGTCGGCTATGGTATCCCTGGTTGGGTGCAATCAGTTTTGCGATACTGAAAACCTCGGCCGCGAAAGCCTCAACTATTTTGTCATTAACGGAATGTTCAACATAATTGAATTCTCGATTCTTCTTGGGGGAACGTTGAATCTGATTTGCGATAGAATTTTTGGCGAGTCAATTTTATTATTTATGATTTTTAACAAAAAAGTTAACACCGCAAGTTTTCATTTGTCTTCTAAGGACAATACCTTAGATTCGTTTCTGAGCTGAGTAGTTCTTACTGTTTTATAATCGGGATAAACGTAATATTTTTTGTAATATATGTTTAGGAGTTGTTGATTTCCGCGTTGTATCTTTCGTAGCCCTATTGATTGCATGTGGATGTGTATCTAGGTGTTGCAGAAATTTTTCATCATGGACAACAATAACCTCAGTTGGCAATTATAGGGTATCGGGTATAATTCACATTAAATTGCTTCATTTCAACTTTTGACCAATACAATACAGTTCACATGTTTTTTTTTAGCTTTGGTTCACACGATTTTCAAAATGAGTAGAAACTATCATATTACTGTTTTACTGTTACTGTTTGTAAGTTTGTATTTGTTATATATATTCTCATAAGTTTTATTTATTATTTTATAGGACGTACTAATGATGTATTCGTGTAGAAATAATTCCAAACAAACTGGTAACCACGCACAACTTCGGTTTTAGCGGGCTCTCCATGTTTATTTGCACCATACTATCATATGTTTTTTTCTGCAAATAAATATTATTATTATTATAACTTTTTGTCATATTTTTTATTTTTCAAACTTTTTCGAAACACTTCAGACCATTAACAAAATTATCGAATATATTCTTGTCGAGGGGTCAAAATTTTTCTGAAGTTTTTTGATTTTCTAGTAGTTAGTGTTGAGTTAACAATCGGGAATCAGTTTGAAATAAGGAGGGGTGGAGTGAATTGTTCACATAGGTATATCTTGGTTGCTCGTTTAGTCTCGTCGGTCAATCTTATATTATACCTATAAGTACTGTCCAAAAAATCGCAACTCACCAGAAACAGTTTGGTTTGAAAATCGATAGACCATATGCCTTAAGTTTATATCACGATTATAAATAGGATATCCTCTGAGAAATGAAAGCAGATAAATAAACATTGTACGAGTCATTCAAACAAAAACAAGTTAGACGCCAATCTTGTGCCAAATATCTAGAAGACATTACGAAATAGGTGTTTATAAATATCATACACTAGACTGTCTGAAAGTAAGGCACGCTGTGGTTCATCAGTAAATGCAATTGAAACTGTAAGGTACTAAACTGCTTGATTGATTCAGATGGCCAGTTTTGACTTCGAGTATCTGTTCCGCTTTCTATATATATATATATATATATATATATATATATATATATATATATATATATATATATATATATATATATATATATATATATATACAGTACGATGCAAATGTATGGAATAAATTCGATATTTACAAAATGAGCGTCTTTCGGAAGAAATCCAAAAACAGGTCAACTTTAATTTTTGATGGCCCATCTCATGATATTCATATGAGAAACGTTTCGTCACCAGTGTTGGCGTGATGACGTAATCGTCAATTTTTTTAAATGCAAACAGGGGTCATGTTGCACCTCATTCAAAAGGTCTACTAGTCGTCTATTCAACGGTATAATTGTTTCAATATGTATTAATACAGGGTCAACCGAAATTATGTATTCAGAAGACTGGAATTACAGATAATAGTAATTCTTTGAACCAAATAATGCTATGCACCGCCACTGAGAATAAAGTATCGTACTGTCTTCTATTGTTTTTGTTGATTAGAAAAAAGAAATGGTGATAAAAGTCCTACACTCTACTTGAGATTAGTCGATGTCATTGAAGTGAAGTATCATTGAAGCGGTTGACTTTATTTCTAGAAAAATATTTGAATCACTTATAATCTGGCAATGAAACTTACAGAAACCCAAAGAATCGAAATTTTAATTATAATTGGCTGTGGAGATAAAGTAGGGACTCAGGCAGAAGTTCGTGATTTATTCAATGCGAAATACCCCAACCGAGAACCCGTTTCTCAATCAACAATAAGTAAAATTGAGAAAAAGTTTCGAGAAACGGGCCATGTTGAAGATCTCCCTAAAAGTGGTAGAAAATCAATTTCAGAAGTCCAAAAACTTGATGTGGTACTTGCGTTCCAAGAAAACCCCCATACCAGCACGAGGCAAGTCGCACTGGATAATAATTTACACCAATCGACTGTTGTTAGTGTTGAAAAAAGAAAAGTGGCATCCGTATAAAGTTCAGCTGGTCCAAGAACTGTTAGAAGATGACTTCGACAGAAGAGTCGAATTTTGCGAAATCACTATGGAGCGCTAGCTCAGAGATCGGAGTTTCATACAAAATATAATATTTTCAGATGAAGCTACTTTTATGCTCAACGGTCACGTAAACCGTCAGACTTATCGATACTGGGCAAGAGAAAATCCACATTGGATGGAGGAGCATAGCACACAATATCCACAAAAAGTGAATGTTTGGGCCGGAATTTTGAACAACCAGATAATAGGACCATACTTTTTTGAGGAAAGCGTAACTGGTGCTCGGTATCTACACTTTCTTCAAGATTATCTGATGCCACAACTGAATCAGCTATTTCCAAATAGAAATGATTTGTGGTTCCAGCAGGATGGGGCGCCCCCACACTACGCCGTTGATGTACGAACCTACCTGGATACTGTTTTCCGAGGAAAGTGGATAGGAAGAAGAGGGCCGATCGAATGGCCACCAAGGTCTCCGGATTTGACCCCGTTAGACTTTTTTTATGGGGATACTTGAAGAGTAAAGTTTACCAAAATCGACCAAATGATTTAGAAGAGTTGAAGGAACGCATCAGAGCGGAGATTGCACAAATAACCCCCGAAGTTCCCGGAAACGTTAGAAATGAATTCAGTGCCCGGCTTTCACATTGCATCATAGCTGAAGGTTATCAATTTGAACATTTATTATAATTTTATTGTACTTCAATAAATAACATGTTTTGGTTCATCTTGTATAAATGAATATTGGCATGGTTATACCGTTGAATAGATGATTAGTAGACCTTTTGAATGAGGTGCCCCATGATCCCTGTATGCATTTAAAAAAATTGGCGATTACGTCATCACGCCAACACCGGTGACGAAACGTCTTTCATATGAATATCATGAGATGGGCCGTCAAAAATTAAAGTTGACCTGTTTTTGGATTTTTTCCGAAAGACGCTCATTTTGTAAATGTCGAATTCATTCCATACATTTGCATAGCACTGTATATATATATATATATATATATATATATATATATATATATATATATATATACTCCTGACACGATTTTGGTCCGACCGTTAATGAAACCCGTTATCGATCATCTCGATTTTTTCAAAAGTACTGTGGGAGCTAATAGACAATACAAATAATAGATTGGTTTGAGAGAGAGGAGTGTTGAATGAGCAAGATAGAATACTCCAGTATAACCTTCAAGCGAATAGCTTCCTCAATATAGCAGATAAAGAGAAGTTAAGAAAGATAGAGTAATTCAAGTATAGAATTATCATTCTGTCCGTTACAGTATCACTTCAATGTGCATATCCTTTCTCTCTCTTATGTATTCCGCGTCGTGATATTTAAAAAACGGTCATGATGGCCAGTCCCTCAGCATCAATGTCAATGTATTTGCCAGGAAACATCAGAAAGAAACGTCTATGTTATATTAAAATTGGATTTCGAACAGTTTCAACATATTCATACAAACACCCTGAAATGCAGAGGCTTTCACGTCTTTTTTGCAAATTTTCAAAAGATGTGTGGAGCTGATGTATCTTTGAGATCTATGATTTTGGTTTCTACATTTTCCAGACTACACCCAGAGCTGGGCAGAGTACTGCAATTAGGTACTCGTGAGTACTTCACTATGAGTAACTTCAAATAGTACTCATAAGTGTTCGAGTATGAGTACTTGTATAAGAAGTACTCAAAGCAAATGAGTACTTTTACAAAATTTACAGAGTACTCGTGAAAAATGAGTAAAGAGTATTGAGTATTTCAAAAAAAGAACGTTGAATGTATCCTTGTCAGGCTGTCAGATACAGTCAGTATTAGAGTGGCAGACAGGAGATGTATAATTTTGCAATTACCATCAATTTGTACGCCCAATTTTTGCATTTTGATTTTCATATAAGCTGGAAAGCACTGAAAGCAGGTATTAGGTGCAGAGGTACAGCCACAGGTAGAGAATGGTCAAAAGAACAGTTATGGGGTTATGTATAGGTATATTTCAGAAATGTGTATATAATATTTAATAATACAACAAGCCACTTCCAAAATAAAATTTTTATAAGACAAAATAAAACAATATTATAACTTTCCTTAAGTAAACAAATTAACAAAACAAACATTACAAAATGAAAAACGAAGACAAAATTGTAATAAAAGATTTCTGGTAGGTACTTTTTCTCGCATATCAGTAAATCGGTACCACTTGGTTGATCAAGTGATTGGTAGGTATAGATAGGAACAGGAAGGTAGGTCACAAAAAATTATTAAAGGTAGGAGAACCAAGTTTTCAAAATTCCTATCGCTTAATGCATTACGCTTTGGAGCATTTATTACCGTTGCATAAGGGAAGAGTCTTTCAACCGGTGCAGGAGAAGGCAATGGTGTATTTGTATCCATAAAAATTTTCTTCATTACTGGATAGTCTTCCAGCATTGAAAAAGTGTTCCTTGGAACATCAAGATATCGCAGGAACTCAAGTTCTATTGTGTTTTCCTCTTCATGTTCGTCCCCACACTCACAACAACGGAGTTCATAGGCTGAAACTGAGACTGCTGAGAGTGACTTGGGCTCACGCTTATTACACATTTATTACACTATCAAAATCAAAGAAATCATCGCATTGGGAATCGTTGTCAGCCAAACTTTCGGATGGGCCAGGGAATTTTGTACCTCCATCAATAACCATCTTTTGAATGTAATTGATGTCTATGCCAGATTTGCAAGTTTTCTTAGCGGTATCACTTACGGTTCTGTGCGGGTGTGCGCGCGTCCGTACTCGTACTCGTTACTCGTCAAATGAATGAATCAGAAGTACTCAGTACTCTAAAATGTAAAGTACCTAAAATTTTTCGAGTACTGAGTACGTTAGAATAAAGATATTCACAAGTACCAATAACTGAGTACTTTGAATACTCGAGTACAATTATTTTGAGTACAATTTACTCGAGTACTGCCCAGCTCTGACTACACCAACAAAAATGGTTTGACCATTTATTGATGATGTTTTTCAAAAAAAAAACGTCGGGAAATACATATATATTGTAATCAATTAGCTGAATTTGTTGAAACACTTGCTACTGAAATTGGTGAAAAAAACAGGCCTATATTTGAGAAATTAAAGTTAACGGTGTAATTCAATGAACAGAACATCGCTTTGGAAATTGGTTCATATAGGATTATACCAAATATGAAACAGTATTGAAAGTTCTTCAGATACATTTTGACACCAGACTGACGGGATTTGTAGGACCAAATATTGATGACTTTTTTTTTCGGAGAATTTTGAGACACATGTATGGAAATAAAGCTGAATTTGTTATGAAAGTGGCTACAAAAGTGAAAATCATAAATTTGATGATGTAATCTAATGAACGTTGAAACAACTTCATATATAGTATTTTTCGCAGTAAATGCTATTGGCTTATTAACTGCAATAAACTACCCGATTTAATCCCATTGTGTAGAAAATCATCTGGTGAAAGATGCAAATGTGCTACAGGGTCGAACTTAAGAAATTTGAATTTTGCACAATGTAGGAGATATACAAGTAATTTATTTAAATGTTACAATTCTATTCTATATTTAGTTCAGTGTCGCTATCGCTATCCTCATCTAAATTAATTATAATTGGCGCAATTGATTTTACAGAAAGGTACGAGTTTTCAACATTTATAACATGACTAACAGAAATTTTCCAACTCTCGGTAGGAATGTCATTCATACAGTTCCTAATTAATTCTACCACACTACCACTTAAAGTCGGAGAAGTATTTTTTCCGCGCACGCTCGATTTAAGTTGGTGCCACATAAGCTCTATGGGATTGAACACGCAGTAGTAGGGAGGTAGTCGTAACAATGTATGTCCCAATTCTTCTGCAATTGTATCACAAACATACGTTTTTTTCAAAGAAAATGACTGCAGCACTTATAAAAGTTTTTTTTTGTATAATTTTCCTCAAAATATATGTCATTTGCAGCCATGAAGTTTTGAATCTCCAATTTCGTATTCTTTGAGCCAGGAATTTTTTGCAATTGTCGACTATGTTAGCTTGCGTTGTCCATTACTATAACGCTGTTTGGCGGAATGTTGGGTAACAGACAATTTTTAAACCAATCTTCAAAAAGCTCTGCTGTCGTATCTTCGTGATAATCAACACAAGAGTCCTTAATATTTTTGGCAGAAAGCCTCTACAATCCCTCTCTGAGGAACAAAATTACCTGAATCTGGTCCTTTTACATTCATGATGTGCTCCTCGGATTTTACAACTTAAGGGTCTAATTGGTTCTATTATAATCCTTCAGTCAATACCATTTATTGTGAAAGCTACTATACTTAGTGGTATCCCGAAATGTAATTTTTGACAGTTGACCGATTTTTCGAAATCAGGATTTTCTATTAATGAATCTGTCTAAACAACGGAACAACTATCTGGAAGCCTCGAGTCACTTGAGTTATTTCGATTATTTTTTATATCTTCAGATAGTTCCTACCACCCATAATATTCAGGTGGGATCTCAATCTATAACAGTGTTAGTAATCGGCAAAAACAGTATCTGTGTGTCAGGATATTTTCAACCGAGAGCCGGTAATGCGATATCATGAGTGATTCCATCATAGCAGTAGTTTTAGGAGGAATCAAACAGATGCTGTTTTCACAGGAGTGTCCCATGCCGATTTCTACGAACAAAATTCCTGATGCTTAGAGCCTTAATGAGCTGCGGTATCACTTACTCGAGAGGGCTGCAGTAAAAACAACCTCAAATACCAGGTTACCTCCTAGACGAGACACAGTACAGTTCAGTTCCTTGCACGCCGACCTTCGGACAAATAATTCTTATATATCAACAAAGACGATCCCGCTGCGGAGGTTTGTGTTTAAAAAAAACGACGGTGTTCAGCCAGTTCTTTCCCAGAAAACAAGCTGTACTCAAACGTGAAGATTTTCATTTCATCATGTAGAAAGTGCAGATTTTACAAACCATTTGGAATTAACTATTTTCAACATTCAGTAACAAAATTATTCAGAGAATAAATTTTGTATAAATGTGCACTGCGGCATAGTGTACAATTTTAATAACGATATCAGAATGAGAACCCCATTTCTATAGCGAGAAGTCACCCTTTGTGTAGTCTCCCCACATACACAATGCAAGGTTATACACTCTGACGACATACAGCTCGCACCCTCGTGTTTCTTTGGAGCAAGTGCATCATCAATTGTGCAGCATACCCTTTGTGAACACGAAAGCATAAAATTGATATTGCTGATGGAAAGTTGCATATTTTCTGAGGAATCTCTGTACTAAGAAGGGTTCTAGTCATTATATGGAATAATGCTTACTATTTGAAAAGGGATTACATTTCTGCGAAAAACTCAAATTGTTATTCTGCAGTTCTGTGATCATTAACAGTAATAACAAGAAAGATCGATTTGATTTTTTTAAGATATTTTTTATTTTGTTTCAGGTTCAACCGAGGATAGAAAGCAATGCAATACAATACAATACGAACGTAGGGTGTGTTTCGCCAAGGCAAATTCCGTACAGAGCTTTTACGCAGCCGCATGCTTCACTGCATCTTTTTTTAAAGTTGCATAAAACAAAGGATGTTGCAGTTGCTACTGTTTTGGCAAAAATGCCAGACCTGACCAATTTGTACAAAGTAACGAAACATGATCTCTGAATTTTTCGAATTGATATGGGAGCAACACCCTATTTTGATCGTGAGAAAAATGAATATTTTGAAATATTTTTGTTAGCATCGGCATTAGACTTTTTCCACTAAATGAAAGATAGTACTTACTATATCAAATGGAACAAGGGGACGAGGGCATTCAATTATTTTTTAAGTGACATCTTATTAGTGAAATTCGGTCAGAAAGTTCCGTATCTGATTGTGTAATGGTTTTTCTCATTATTTGACTAACACTAATAATGAAATTTAATATATAACGTACGTAATTATTGACACAGATTTTCAAATTAACCACCACCAACTTCCATTCAATGATTAATATGTGATTAAAATTTTCCACCAACTGCCAACGTATCTGGTGTTATCAGCCGACATTCTTGTACAATTCATATCCTTAGGTCATCTTGAACATATGTTAAATAATTACGCACGTTCATGTCAAATAATTAGATTAGTAAAACCATTTCACATTTAGATACTTATCTCGGAAACTATTTTTTTACGAATGAGAGGTCATTTGAAAGATACTCGAACGCCCTTTTTGAAGAGGTATCACTCGATCCCTTGTTCCATTTGGAATAGTGCGTGTTGGTACCACCCTTCCTAGAGGGTGAAAGTGGTATTGTTGAAAATTGTTTGGAAAAACCTCCTCCTTGACCAATATATCCACGTGTACGATCGATTTTTTGTAAATGAATGTGGAGAATCAGATATTTCTATTATTTCGTTTTAAATGGTGACACCTTTATACATATAACAGTGGATCGATAGTTGCAACACTACAAAAAAAGAGGTTCGATTAACGAAGTAATTCACAGATCCAAAACAAGACAGCAATACTAGCGGATATCACGATTTCATATCTTCTGCATTGAATCGAACAGTAGTCAAAATTCGTGAAAAGCTGATGACATTCATCGAACCAATGATTTTCCAGGAGTATTCATTATGTCATTCATTATGCTCATAGAAACATTGTAAAGTTGAAAGATTCGAACAGTTTTTCCTATAAAAGTATAATTAATTTTTGATTTTTGTCGTTGGACCGACGAACGCTTGGGGGATTTCTTAAATGAACAACACAAGCATCTTTTGGAAAGATGGCGAATCATATTAGAAAATAATTATCACTCCACCTTCAGAAAGGCGATTTCCGAGTTCAAGTAAATAACAAAAAAAAAAGACCACAATTTTTTTGTTCCGTGATTTTTTTAGAAATCATCATAAAAAATACAAATGAATTATTATTTGAATATGATTAAATAATGAAGAGAAAATTCGGTGGGTGTACATGAATTGTCCATGCTAGAGAATGCGTTATTCGGTAGTCCCCTGATTCATCATTCAGTAATTAACTAATCAAATATATACATAATTTGTTGGGTGTTCATTCACTTTCACTTTGTATCTCCACCGAGTGTACTATTCAAAGGGGTGAAACCGATCCCCTACTGTTCCCATTTACCTTCATTGTGAATTGTAACATCATGAAAACACGTTCCTGACGAATTGAATGAAATCTATCTATACAACAATTAATGAATTCATTTGAAGTTGACACAATAAAACAGGATGGGACAGTTCGAACTTCTCCTATGAAAATAAAAATGGGGTTGGGAAAGAAAAGTTTTCAGCAGAACAACAAAACCATTCCAAAACTACGAAACAAAATCAGTTTCCTCTCTTCGTTGGTGTAAGCGATGTTTCTGAACAACACAATTCTGTTATAGTATCAACAAAATGGAAAATCTTTCAAATCGTTGAGTGGAGTTGATTAGGCGGAATGTAATAAAGAATATTTGACAATTTCATGGGCACACCATTGTAAACAATAGTATGATTTGAGTTGTCATAGATAGTAATAACTGAAAGTTGATGAATTTTCAGTATTACTTCTTCATACGAATGATTGTAATAGTTATTTATGTAATAAGGATCATAAAGACGATCATTATGGTACAAGTCGTGAATGTTATCGGGCGAGGCGTAGCCGAGTCCGATAACACGGCGTGTGCCATAATGATTGTTTATGATTCGTATTACATACAAAATTTTATCTGATAGCATTTATATCAATACATTTTCGAAAAATTAAAAACTGCATTTTCGACATGTCACAATGACAACTATTTTTAAAGGAGTGAGTATTGTGTAGTTTCAAATATTAGTAGGTGAGTGAGCTGTACTTTGCCATTTCCTTGACAACATGTTTTCCTTAGAGGATTTCATTATGGTACTTAGTACCATAATGAATTCATTATGGTACTTAGTCCCATAATGAGCTTCCTTATGTCATCAAAATTGAGTGACATAACGTTGTCATTATGACATGCCATCAGATAAATGAACAAATGAGCAAGGAATTTTAACTTTGCGAGGATGTAACTTATTTGAGGAAAAATAGTATTCTGATTTCTTTGAAGAATAGACGTTCCTAGATAATGATTAACTTTTTTCTTCTCATTTTCTTCTTCATTTTTCAAATTCTCTATTTTCCAATTCTAGAAGAATATACAGGTTGTTTACGGACTCAAAGTCCCAATCTGAAATCGAGACAGATCTTGCAAATCTGAACAGAAAACATTCATATTATTCTGCTATTTCACACAAAGTTTGGCAACAAAAAATATCGATTCAACAGGACAATTTTTCGAACCCTCACCTCCAAACGATTGATCCATCCGCCCCTGTTTTATCTCCAATAAGAGAAATTCAGGTGAAAATATTCACAATAGATAATAATTAATAAAATGAGAACTCACCATTCGTAGAAATTTTAAGCACAACGACATCATATAACAACACTCATTTTTATCTAGTTGTAATGATAAAGATTCAACATTGACATACGCCTAAGCCTAATATTCGCAACAAGAAGAATGACATTCAACACCCAGGTCAACAGGTATAAGATATATTTGAATTGGGAATATACACGACACGTAAGACACTGATTTTCTACTTATGATAGTTTTTTTCAAGAAAATTAGGTTTCTATGTTAGTGTTAAGGGCAGTGTTCACAGTTCTTATAATATTACTCTGAATGCACCCGGCTGTATGAGTTAGGGGTGGAAAGAAGTTCCATGCGTTTCAGCGACGCTTTCATACGTCACCGGTCAATACTAACGTCGCGACGGCGCGTCTAGGAACAGTCTGATCAACCCCTACTGAAGCTACCCTTCAAACTTTAATCACCAGATATTCCTGCCTTGGTGAAGATGCGACTGAGTTTTAGGATGGAATTCAACAGTTCGATGGAAAATGAGTATAATATGACTGTTAAGGTTTATTCGTGTTATCGTGGTAGCATATAAACCATGAACCCCCATGAAAAGGACCGGAGGAGTTTGCTTCCCCCCTCAGGTTCTCGATGAATAATTCTAAAAATCTTTAAATCACTTCAATTGTTAATTAAATATTGGTAAACTTTCAAAATACCATCCAGCGTTATTGAAGACAGATATATAATCGGGAGTAATTACACAAGTGCTTCAAAATTACCGCCAATTTTCCATGAAAGCATGTTGTCTAAAAACTGCATGAGTTTATTTTCATATTTTGTCAAAAGAGCCCGACTCTGAAGGAGGAGGGCTCTTTTAGCAAAATATGAAAATTACCGAATGCAGTTTATTTACTGCCAACATGCTTGAATGGAATATTATCAGGTTTACTTTGATGCACGAGTGTAATTCGGTAGAATATTTCTGGAGTTAAAACAACGACGTTTAAAATTCAGTATTTATGCCTGTCAAGATGACAAATTTACATTTCAACAATCGTTACAATAGATACACGGACCGAGCGGGTATTTTTCGATACCTACCGGGTATTTACCAGCCCGAAAATGTCCCGGCGGGAATTTATCGCTGTAATTGATCGAAAATGTCCCGCTTCATATGGGATTCTTTACATACGATGGAAATGATATAATGCAATAGTGTACATTAAATATTTTCAATAGCCGAAATTGTCTGAAACGTTCTCAGAAAACTAGTAATGAAACCCATATCTTACCATAATATCCCTTCATGACAGTTGTCGATGCTGTTCATTTACTAATGTTTGGACCTGATTGTAATTCATTATCTAGTCATCAGATCGAACTGGATGATTATCTGAGGTCGAGCAACGTTCCACGTGGAAATTATTCCATTACTCAGGTTCTGGGAAAAACAATTTGGGGAAGAAAAACTGGTAATTTTCACGAACCCCAGAGTAATATCTCATGAAACTCGAATGGAAATGTAATGGTAATTCGAACTTTCGTTGGCTTCATTATTTAAGTCGAATATAAGAAATACTGTTGGTATTTGTAATTGATTTAAATTGGTAAAAATGAAAGAACCAATGTGAAATGGGGGAATTGAAAGGAGAAAGCAGAAAATGCAATATTTAAAAAAAGGAAGAAATATTGAAATAGAGCTAGCTTCCAATCGGTAGTATACGCAAACATCTTCTGATTACCCACCTAGACATAGGGATTTCGTTAACCCTTTTGACAGAAACCAATAAAATTCGAATGATCGGAAAACCTTGAAAATATATACTCATAATTCATATTCTGATGCTATAACTCTATTAATAATTCAAGACCTATTCCAGATTTCCGATCATAAAATGGAAAATATGGTTTATGTAATGTTTCAGAATTATTCAATCCACTTGGATGTTTGCCAAACATGATTTGGCGAGACTCGTCGATTGCAAAAAATCTGGATGTTATTTGAGGAGGTGGATATTTATTGAAATCCATTTCTACAGTTTCGTCTCTCCTGAAAGTAGCCACTTGCATATCAATGAACGGAAATGAGAAGACCATAATATACGATTTGTTCATTGAATAGAAATCAATGTTAGATGCCTCTTCCAAAGAGGAAAGTTGACCTAGGGAGATTCAGTTCGAATCAGGTTGTCAAAATCAACACTTGGAAGTACCTATTGGTAAGTTACTCGGCAGTATCACATTTTGACTTTCGACAAAACCTACCGAAAAATACAATCTCTCAAAGATTGTTAACATTGATTTTAAAAAGGGAGTAGAGTATTTTTTGAAAATCATTACTCTGTGGCGGATGCGTTTTTCTCTTTAGTTTTTTGGGTTATTAACCTACCACAAACTGAAAGAAATTAGAATGTATATTGGAATCTATAGAAGTGAAGAAGGACAGATTTCTAATCTACTCCGAAACGTCGCTGTGTTAGTTGAAAACAGCTCCTCCAAATTGAAACCGTGCTATCAGTCAGATACTTCTCGCAAAAAAAACTACGAAGGAAGCAGAGTAGTTTCCGATACGTCGCCAAGGGGAAGTATAAAGTATTTTTGATTTTTTTTTGATAAAATATCTGAACTCACAGAATATAATACGTAGGTAACTGACAAAATGGTCAGTCAATTTTGCTTTTTCGTGATGTAGCAGTTAACTTCAATAAACTGATGATTATAAACATTTTCATATCAAATGAATTGTTTTCTAGATTCCTCATAAGGAAATAGATGTAAATGGTGGTGGGGTATGGAACATCTTAAAAAAAGCTCTGTATGAACCATTTCATATTTCTTTATAAAAGCTAAAAATAAATCAGCACAGATTCAATACGAAGAGTATTCATTTTTTGATCTTTTCCTTTCTTGTCAGTCAAAATTATTGTGTTTATGAATACTCATATTTCATTCAGTTTCGATTATATTCCGTTTCAGGAAATGATTCCAGCAAAAAAACTCGTCTTCCGTTTTCTGCAAAATAGATTTCTCTACTCATTATTTGTTGTTGAATAGTCATTATACTCGAAATAGTATCAGATAAAATTGTCCGTCATTTGAAATCACCATTTATCAATTAATTTCGGTCAGACTAGTTCATTATTGTGTTCTTGATGCTCAGTCACCACAAATTCCCAACAATGTATTTATGCCCACATAGCATTCAAACTATCTAATTGAAATCGAATGGAAACTTCGATTTTATTTCAAATATTCATCGTTCGTAAGTATTACTGATGAAATAACGAACGAGTATGGCGTAAAAGTTTGTTTGCACCCCTGGTACAGATAGATTGTTCTCGGCTTCGAAAAATGGTCGTCCTCAGTGCATGATCATCTACTCCCAGCATTAGTACATGAATAACTTGGTATCATGTTTCGATTTGAACTCATCTTGAAATATCATCAAATTTTCAAGTTCGAGTAAAATCTTCATGACGATTCAGATTTATGGGGAAATGATACATATTGGAAACCAATAACACCAATTCACGAAGGTGGTCGACTTGGGTTTCTCGACAAATCAAAAACGCAGTTCTACGATTACTCTAAACCAAAATAATATGTGTCCATGGCCGGCGGCTCATCTCATGGATTCGCTGTTTTGGTGACCATTTTCTGACAGGAAAGGAGAGATTATTCGTTCGACTACTACTCCGTAGTGATAGTTGAGGATAGAACTGCCAGTTATTTTATCCCTGTAATTATAAACGACCTTGTGATGTTTATCATCGAAAGAAACACTAGAAAATGAAGAATATCGACATCGTTAAACATGGCACGATATGCCAAGTAGTTCCGAAAAATATGTTCGCACATTGCTGATTCTCCCTTTGATTACAGCGCAACCTAGCGAATAATGAGCATATACTACAAGGAAAAGACATGAAAACAAGTTCAATGTGAATCAGTAATGTAAACATATTTATCGTAAGTAGAAATAATGATAACTTCTGAAATTCGAACTATATCCCAAATGAATATCAACTCAGTTCTCCAGTTATATAATGAATTTGTACTCACTCGACATGTTGAAACTGAAACTATTGCTCAGACATAATTCATGCCCAAATTGCTAGGGAAAGTTATTTTACCAATTCAGAAATATGATGTTGAGAAAGCTCAAAATTATCAACGAATGAGAAAATGTTACTTGATAGCTCATAATCATCTCGTTTTTCATGATGTTTTTAAGTTTGATTGCTACGGAGTTAACTCAAACATTCATGTTGCACTCATTGGACGCATATAGATTATTTAAAACTTCACTATTAAATCTGGATATTTGCAATCTACACCTGTTCACCTCCACTCACTTCTCCATACGAGAAAACAATTCCATACATGGACCTTTGAAAATATTCATATACCCCTTCTGATAATAAAGCAGTAGCATCGAACGGTTTTGTATTAATATATCAGCAGAAATTCAATTAGCAGCATTCTTATCCGGCGAATATTGAAATGAAATGCTTCGTTGGATATAACGCATATTATTCTGGGAGTGACAGCTCTGACGTCAAACCAAGGGCCAGAATGATTAATCTACACTGCTTGGTCGACTATTCATTTTTTATAATCTATATAAATCATATTTCCATTAGGACAGAATCAGGGGCTTAAACGCAGAATGGAAAAGACACCCTGGAAGAACTGTACAGGGCACACTTTCCAGGATCAATGTATACAAACCTATCAACTGAGGCCTGGAGACAATCAGAACTGGAACCTCCTTTGTGGGCCTCCAGGGAAGAATGGCAGGTCTCAAAGAAAGTGATAGATGTGGAAAAAACGAAATGGGCAATCAACTCATTTCAACCGTATAAATCGCCAGGGACGGATGGCATTTATCCTATCATGCTACAAGAAGGTATAAACCTGCTAGCACACAAACTATGCACGGTACTAAGGGCCAGTCTCGCGCTGGGATACATACCAAAAGCATGGAGAGCAATCACAGTTGTCTTCATCCCTAAACCTGGAAGAACGGCACAGGAAGGAGCGAAGGCACTGAGGCCAATAAGTCTTATGTCATTTATACTTAAGACCCAAGAAAAACTGATGGACAGGCACATTAGGGATACGGTATTGGTATACCAACCTCTACACAAGGACCTACACGCCTATACAATAGGCAAATCCACAGAGACAGCACTACACCAACTCGTAGAGAAGGTGGAAACTGCACTGAGAAACAAAGAGGTCTTGCTGGGTGCATTCCTTGACATCGAGGGAGCATTCAACAACACATCTCTAAACTCAATCTCAAGAGCGTCGAGACGAAAAGGCATCGATGAGACCTGCTGCAAGTGGATAGACTGCATGCTAAGGGAAAGAATCATCCACTCCTCTTTAGTGGGAGAAACACTGGCGGCCAAGGTCACCAGGGGCTGTCCGCAAGGGGGAGTCCTGTCACCACTGCTGTGGAACCTGGTGGTGGAAGACCTGTTAATCACACTCGAGAGGAATGAACACAAAACACTTGGGTACGCAGATGATATAGTCATTACGGTCCAAGGCAAATTCAACAACACGGTTAGGGAAAGAATGCAAATGGCCCTAAACCTGGTCAGTACATGGATAGATGAGGAGGGACTAACCATAGCCCCTCCAAATCAACCATTGTAGCGTTTACCCGAAGACGGAAGTTAGAGAGCTTAGGACCTCTAACCCTCCAAGGTACCCACATACAGCTGTCGGGGGAAGCCAAATATCTCGGGGTGATTCTAGACTCGAAGCTCACCTGGAACCAACAGCTGGCAAAAGTAAAGAAAAAAGCCGAGGCGACGCTAATGATAGCCAGACGGACACACGGAAAAACATGGGGGCTAAATCCTAAAATGATGTATTGGATATACAACATTGTAGTGAAACCCATGATCACATATGCATCTTTGGTATGGTGGACAAAGACAACACAAAAAATAGCCGCGGTTGAGTTGAGCAAGATACAAAGACTTGCATGCCTTAGCATAACGGGAGCTATGAAAACAACACCAACACTAGCCATGGAAGCACTATTGGACCTCCCACCGATTGACTTGACAATTATGGGAGAGGCAAGAATGGGACTCCTAAGGCAAAAAAAATCGAGCAAGAGATCGGATCACAACAAGATAAAGGAGATAGTGGGCGGGAACATTCTTGAAATGGAAGCAACGGACCACATGACTCCTAGATACTCCTTCAACATCAACTTCGAGGTTATAATACAAGATCGAAGGGAATGGTCAGATGACAACATCAGGGGCAAACCCGGAGAGAGGATCTGGTATACGGACGGATCCAAAACAAGGGAAGGAACTGGTGCTGGAATATACAGTGAGGGGAGAAACTCTCAAATAAGTGTCTCACTAGGAACAAACACCTCCGTATTCCAAGCAGAGATGTACGCTATCTTGCAATGCGCAAGAGAAATCAATATGAGGGAAATGCGTAATGCACGGATCAAAATATGCTCAGATAGCCAGGCATCACTGAAGGCTCTTATGAACCCGAAAGTGACATCAAGACTGGTATGGGAATGCCGAGAAGAGCTCAGGGTCCTTTCAGAACATAACAAAACAACTTTGTTATGGGTTCCAGGACACTGTGGCATCGAGGGCAATGAAAAAGCTGATGAACTAGCCAGAAACGGTTCATCAACTCCATATATTGGTCCAGAACCCGCACTCGGGATTACTAAATCCGACATTCGAGGATGCATTCGGGACTGGATCAAACGAAAACATAAGGAGAGGTGGAAAGATGCCCCTCTCATGCACCACGGGAAAACATACATCAAAGAACCGTCAAAACACAAAACTGAAGAACTACTCAAGCTGAGCAGGAATCAAGTTCGAACAATAACGGGCCTTCTCACTGGTCACAGCCCAATGAGGAAACACCTGAACAAAATGGGGCTGTACAACGGAGAACTTTCCTGCAGACAATGTGGCAAAGGAACAGAAACAGCCAAACACATACTGTCAGAATGCGAAGCACTAGACCGCAAGAGACAGGCAATATTCGGGAAGCCCAGACTAACTCCCGAAGAATACAACAGTCATCCGGTGAAGAACCTGTACAGATTGGTACAGGGGACTAGAATTACGGAGTGGGTGCTGTGAAACTAATTGGAATGCACAAAAAGCCCAAGAGGCTGAGGTGCTGCTGGTGACAGGACCAGCATCCGATGGAAAAAAAAAATCATATTTCCTTATGAATGAGGAATAAACCTTTCTTATACAAGTATTTTCTAAGCCAGCTTTGTCATATATTTCAGAAATTGAAAGTGGAATATTCTTAGTGACTCACAAATCAATTGGAATTCTCATGTACAACTCATGAACAATCTGCAATGTGCCGTCTTGTACTTGAAATGTACGGGGAGCATTGGCTGTTATCTCACATTTCTTTCACAAGAGATTCACCCTCCACATCTGGGGATTTTTTTCATCAAAAAGTAATGGCAACCTTTGTCCTTGATGGATCTTTCGGAAGCATTCAGACGCAAACTGAAAGGTGCTTTCGCAATTAGTGTGTATTTCGATCTCCATTTTTGTGGTTAGTTGATCATTTTTGTGCCTTCAAAACATGAGGGTCTAGCCCCCGAAAAGATTTAATTTAGCCACCAGAGCTCCCCATTTTATGAAATATGTTAATAAAAAAGTATATGTCATTACAATTGCAGTTGTTACTATCTTTGGCCTTTGATTATGTGCATAAACAGACTTAGATCGAATTTTTATCAAAAATCATCAATGACAATACAATGACAGTTCACTATATAATTTTTTATCTATCTATCTATCAACTATTCAAAAACATGTGCACGAGGTGATTACCAACAAAACTCTTAATATGTTAAAGATTTTTAATTCCTTCCCAGTAATGAACTAATGTTGTTCATCACTTGTGTTGCTGGATGTCTAAATACAAATTTTTGCTACTGGACGTCTGAATACGAGTTGTTACATCTACGACTCGAATTTTACCATCAGTGCAGGGGTACAACACTGCTGTGATTATACTTCCAAGGCCAAACATTTCTGCAAAATTCCGAGACAACAATGTATTTTAATTATAACCAGATCGCCAATTTTGATCTTTCCTGATAAGTGATTGAACGGGGTGCGCTGCGTTGCACCCACATTTCGTAACACCCACACTCTCCGAACATACCCGAATGATGCACTGTTGCAAAATTTACCGGATATTCTGCAATTTTCTAACCTAACCTAACTTAACCTAACTAACCTAACCTAAAAGAGAGTGTGGGTGTTATGAAATGTGGGAATTACATAATGTAGGTGTATCGAAATGTGGGTATAACGCATTGTGGGTTATTGTGGGAAATGAAGGTGCAACGAGATGCTCCCGATTGAACCATTATAAGTGTAGGTAAACACTTCCGAACACATTTTGGCCATAAATGATAAGCCAGCGATCGGGAAATTCGCCAATGTTTCTGTGACAACAAATCGTGATCGTTAAATTTTCCAGGAATTTTTGCCTGATGAAAAATGATTAGTTGTCAATGCTTCATCGTCAGCATGGTCTTGTGAAACATGGACTAACGGGCGACAATCGACGGTAAAATCAGCTTCTATGATTCCAGCCTGATTTAGATTTTCACCACTTTCAATTGAACCTCTTGGAATAATTAGCTCGATATCGTCTTGGTCTATTAATATTGGAGGATTTGTGGCAATAAATGATAAGATGTTTATTTGTTTCAAATGATTCAAATCTCTGCTCATTTTTTTGACACTGACTGATTGTACAGGAGGTGACAAAATAACTGTGCTCATATCATCCATAATGAATTCGTCACATTCTCATTCTGACAGCAGATGTTGATGAAATTTTTCTAGAATCATCTTGTTGGCTGATATTCGAGTTTGTCCATAGGATTCTCAGAGGTTCAACAGGGCCAACGAAAGTGTTCAATTTTCCTTCAAGCCTACTAATTTGAACTGGAGCAATGCTCACGAGAATTTCAGTTTTACCGCCGCCATTGATATAATTGATGATTATTCTTCGACATGTATTATGACATTTTCGTGTAGAAGAGAATGATGTTTCAATGAACAGTTCTTCATTGCACAACTTTTTCTTCGACGACAAAGTTTTGTTTGATACGAGAAAGTCAAACGGCTAAAGCAGACTTAACTTTTTCTGACTCATTTTCATCGATTGTCAACGTCAAATTTTTTCAAGTCATAACACCTTTCAACTCTGTAGTAGTCTTTGCAATTTGCCGAAGACATTGATTGTACATAAAGTTTTCTATTTTAGATCTTTTTCTGGAACACTTATATAGATGGCTGCTTCTCCAAGTTCATCCAGCCATCGCGACAATTACAAAATATTTACAGGTTTTGATTTTCATAGATTTTTCACAGATTCGTTTACCCCACTCTTTTCTCAAAGAGATACTCAGTATACTCAGTCTGAACGTATTTGGCATTTTGGTATTCGGATGCAGTATCGCCATCTATTGAGCGAAAGCTCAATTGTATTACACACGCATTGACCTCGATTACAGATCAAAAAGATAAACCTAAAAACAGACAAAGCGATAACCTCTCATTTTCATCGATCCGTTCTATTCTGATTCGCTGTTCTGGTTGTTTCAAACCAGTCAGAGAATAATCGTCCAAATGTATTCTGGATACGTGTAAATCTTTCCACTCCACAACTGGCTTACTGATTTAAAAAAAAATCTGTTCAGACTGAGAATAGAACAAACTTATTGGACAATAATATTTTTTGGGTTGCAAAAAATAAGAAATGCAATAATTTTTCTGACTAAAATGAGAAAAGCATATATTCGACTGAAATTCTGGTAAATCAGCTGACAAATTGGATAACAAGAGAAAGTGCCTGTACGCACGATGTTCTTTTAGTAATCAGTTTTATGTATTATGTATGCAAAGTTAGTACTAATGATCTTATCGCAATAGTTCACCCCTATTGAATGCGTACAAACATGGTGTCATACATTTGTCGATATTTTTATGCACCCTTCTTCACCGTCATTCATTAGTGGATTGCATGTGTACAAGAAGAGTAATACTACCATAATGTTTGATCATTATCCATTCAAAACAAGGAAAATAAGAGTGAAACAGGAGGGAAATATCATGAATTTTTCATATATAAATGGGCGTCGATGGAGAAAAATGTGTTCATTCCATCAATTTATTCTTTTGAGATCATACGAGTAGGTAATTAATTTCGAATCTATAAGCCCTTCTGGCAGAAATTTTTTTAGAGGATATGTTGTAATCGGTTAAGATAGTAGAATATCTGTTGAAAACATGCTATTTTTCCTTCCTAAGCATGTCAAATTTCTGAACAAACTTTACAAAACATTCTCATACATATAACATTGATGGAGTTATTGTTATATTCTCAGATTTTATAGTTATCACACTAGCCAACCCCTGCCCACTTCCTTGGACGTAATTATGTTTGTGATGCAATAAATATATTGTGTTGTATTAAGTTTTAGCAGGTTCATCACAAGGCTCTGCCTTCTGAGCGCACTCGAAAGAGTGTTTAAAGAAGTCGAAAATGTTACAAACCCCTTCTTTACCCTGTTGGGTGATGAGTTTCAATGAAAAAGGAACAAGTCTTCCATCTATTCTGTTTATAAAATATGTTTATAATCGTCGATGAATTCCTGATATGTCCCTTCATAGTATGAGCGTTGCGATATGTAATCGCCAATTACTATAAACAAAATATGTATCACCTGTATTCTACTTATTGCTTTTTACTTTTACTTGATTAACTTTCTGTGCACAAAACCTTGCAAATTATACATTGTAGTTCAATATTCGTTACGTGGTTCTTCGTGAACGAATAGTTTTTTTATGCTAGGCGTAGGCATTCTGTAAATGAAAATATATCTTTTTTCATTGCTTCGAACAGATTCGAAGAATAGTAGGTAGTCTGTTCTGTAATATGACTTGAGTAACTTGAGTGCCTACTTTATGAACTGGTCAGATTTGTAAGGCCGAGTAGGACTCACTGGCAAACCAATACCTATTACAGAAACCCCAAATGATATTCGTTAGTGGCAATATTTCAAATTTCAATACTTCGATTTTCTGAACATGGCTTGTTTATTTGATAGGAATCAAAGAATTGCAGCTAACCATAGGCGCGATTGGAAGTTTTTCCAACAATTGATTTCATATCTAAGTTCCACCCTATTACCAAATTGAAGACACTTATACTCGAAGCATGTTTTACCAACCTAGTCTACATCAACAAGAGAACTTGGCTGTCAAAGCACGCGTCAGTTATTCGCTGTCTGGTATTGTCGTGATTGCTGTTGGAGGTTTTGAAAAAGTTCATGGCCATGTAAGTAGATATGTTGCGAAGATAAACAATATTTTCATCATAATCATAATCTCCCATACAAATTTTCAAGTTCGTTTTTTTTTTTCAGATGCTATGGGAGAAAGCACCATGGAAGAGGACTTCGAGATCATCAACAAAAAAACAGATGCATGAGGAAACGGGTCTGAACACCTTATGATTTGGGAATATATAGGTGTAGTTTTCGAATATTTATTGGTTTTTTATAGTTATTATTGTTTCTGAAGAGCTCATTATTACGTTTTTGATCTGTCTCAAGACTGTGTTGAATTATATTTCATTCCACTATATGCTTCCTTCATTTATAGAGATTGGAAATTAATGTACTGAAAATGCAAAGCAATATCTGTGAAATTGTTAAGTTAAAATTTCAATTGTCAGGAATATTCATGCTTGAATCAGAACCTCTGAAGTGAAAGTGAAATTTATCACTAGAGATAAATGACCCGAACACCAGACAACTTGTCTGATAAGAGAGTGAAATCAGTTTGTTCTTTTGGTAATTGATCACTGCCGAAAATTATGTTTCATAAGTTATAAGAATACAGAAGTCTAATAGAGGATTCGAGGGGATTCCTGATACAAATTTCACAGAGAAAAGAATCAATTATCTGATTATGCAATAATATTCAATTTCACATAGGGAGTGATAATGTGAGCACATACAGATCAAAAATAAGAATTTAGCAAAAAATACTCCGCATAGACGATCCCAAAGTGGAAGACACTGAGATATCTGTCAGTGATTGCATATGGACATTATATTCAGCATGCCTTTGAAATCGTATTTAGATTGGTACAGTTATTCTTCTATTCAAACAGTTCACAGGAATTCATAGGAATTCCTATTCGAGCTTCAAGTCGCTAAGCTACCTCCATAGGAATTAACTGTTACTGCGTGGTGTTTTCTGTGTATTCTGGTCTATGGAAGCTATCATGATTTTCCGCGATATATATGGATATGTAGAGGGGTTGCAGCAGTAGAAGGGATTCAGTGATATGATCTTATCTCCTTCCTTCCCGACTGAGTCGGCACTTAAAACATTATTTTTTTAGAACATGTTCAAACGACGGAAAATTCATCAGAAGCAGGGCGCAAAGCCGCTGCTGAGGCTTCAAAGATGAGTAACAATATCAATCTGATTGATTTTATGATTCATAACTATTCAGAAATCATTAATGCACAGTACTACAAACGATATTCAACAAAAATGTGGTTCGTATCTCAAGTGATCAGACAATTCACAAGACGCAGTAACGTGACAATCGACAGTTCGGATGGAAATATCAATATTTGAGTTCTTGTATATTTATAGTACCTGAATATAAGTGAATATGCACCAAATCAACAGACAACACTCATCATAGAATTGTTGTATAATTATAGAGAACTAGCTGTGAACTGCAGGAGTACATATTTCCGAATCCGGGCAGGCACGTTCTCAATTTGAACACAATTATTGAAGTCATCAAAGTTGAAGGCTGGGAACTAGGTACTTGAATCCTAGTTATAAACTAATTTGTTTTCCTTTCTTAGATCGTTTATCACGTTTCGTTTATATTCAAATGGAAGTGAAAATTTTCCTGCATTTGCCACTCACTCCCTAGTCATCCGACATTTTCTTCTTACATAACGATTGGAATGTTCTTGTTTTATATATTGAAATCGAACACGAACCAATTGCTTTTCAATGATATAACATGGAAAATGTAGGGTTTCATTGGAAAAAATCAATAGAAATGCACGTGAAATTATACAGAAATTTTCAAATTTTTCGGTCACTAAATTGTAAAAAATATCACCTTGCCATCAATGTGAATTATAAATTTGCTCTGTTGAACAGTGAAAACGTGTTCTTTGTTCTTGAATAATAAGGTTCATGAAATGTTATCAGACGATAGGTATTGAATATTGTCATTATTTGATTTGGCAACAACCCGTACATTGGTGACATTGCACCATTCTGCAGATGTTGTGTCAAAAATCAATATATTTGAATCTCATTCAGAAGGAATGTGACGGCAAAGAAGATCTTCTGCAACACGGTTTCGAAGAGTCCTAGGCATATTACGAAGTATATTTCTTCCAGGGCTATCAATGATCATCGACATCTATAATTGCTTAAAACCAGCATTTCAGTTTATACATATAGATTGAAAGTACAGTTCCTGCTAGCAGGAACGTGATGTTTGGATCCTTATGAGAGTTTTTGTTACATAATATACATAAATAGTGAGAATATTCCTCACCTGACCATTCTCCGTTACCATCCTGGCCGTTACTATCTTATTTATCTACCAACGACAGGCAGGAGGACAGAATAAACACCTTACAGGAATTTGAGCAACTCTCAGGAAAAATTTCACAACGTATCCGGCATACTTCTCGTATGACCAACTCTATGCCACTGAAAGAAGGGGATGTAAACCAATGGCACGGAGCAACCTCGATATCGACCGGAAAGTAGTTTTGATAAGCCAAGGGTGGTTTTCGCGCCCGGAATAAACCGCCGGCTACTTTCGACTGTTTGAAGGCCGCATCGCACCCCAAGGCGGGTTTAGGGGTGCGGGGGTGGTGGGTGTGAGTGATAGGATAATTCTGGAAAGAATGTGATCAGCGGCCTTCATGGGTCAGTGACACAAAATTTGCAAGTTTTGTATTGCTTTCTTTCAGTCCCGAATCCTGCGTAGACAGATGGAAATCATAAAATTACAAATAAGTATTTTCCATCCTTGTGTTATCAAGTTTTTTTATAATCTTACTACAATACGGTTCGTGTGTAAATTGTAAATATATATTCCGGCTTTGATTATGTACACATGATGTCAGCTGTTAGAGAATTCTTGGGAATATCATCTTCAGACAAAAAATATAGTAAATTGATTTGGGCATAAGGGATGAACATCACAAATACCACTCAATAAGCAACATTGTCAACCACATTCAAAAAACGGAATTTAAATAATAGATTGGGGATGTCTTCAGGCCCATAACGAGAGGTTGAGAAAACTTTTTACAACTCAAATGAAGTTGCAAAAATTTATGGAAGATATCAGTGTATAAGACAAATTTAAAATTGAGACAAATAGATATGCCCAATAGGAGAACTGCTTCTTTTCTCTAGAGAACTTTATCAAGCATTGTATTTCAACGAAGAGGTTTTCAATATAGTAGATCTTTCACCTTTCACATGCATACATAGTACGGCCAAAGTAACTCATTGAATTTGTTTCAAAACGAAATGATTTTGAAGGAAAACATCGGACAGGTCTTTTTGGAAAATAATTACTGGCATCGACGGTATATGATGATACATATCAGAGTAATACCATGAGAAACATGTTTCTTGATGGCACACCTACTACAGTATTATTAGATTTTTTGAATTACCCACAAACGATAATTTCAAGCATAATCACCCATGTATATCATATTCATAATGGTTGGTGAACATTATCGAGAACAAATGAATGAATACATTGTGTGAGCCTTTGAATACAGTTGAAAATGATTGAATTGAATATTCTAATAATCCGCCATTCTCCTTGAAAATACCCAGGACAATATCGAAAATCTCACAACAACGGGGTGGGAATTCTGTACTCGTCGGGTTTTCCGTGTAGATATTGCCAAGGGTGGAACGATTGTCAACAATTCAGAAGAGCACCGACCGTGAATATATCTATAGAAGGAGACAAGTCTCCGACCCTTCTACGATTGTTCCAATGAAGTGAGCGAGTCTGTGAGCGAAGAGTCACCAACAAGACGGATTGCCTTTTTCTGAATAGAATCAAGAAGCTTCGATGAATATACATGAGAACTATATAGAAAGATAGATAGATGTTTATATCCAACAGGTTATTACACCCAATAACAGGAAATAGAATATTAATACAAAAAAAACTATACCATAACATAAAATAAAATGCGATTTTTCATAAGATAATAGATAATAAGAAAAATTATTTCGTATGGAATGTTGAATCCAAACTACATAATATCAAGGAATGGTAAATTGTCATGATATAAGTTATAAAAAAAATTAAAATAAATCACATATTGAATGTTGAATTTAAAATACTCTTTCGAATGGGTGATAATGTCGAATAGTTAGTTAATGTCGCAATCCTTACAAATAGTATTGAAAGTGTGACACATAACTGATACAGGAGACCTGTTATCAGTTCTTGCACATTCACAGTAAAAAGGTCTTGAATGTCTTTCATTAAGTCGGGGAACATTGAGAGATATTTTACACAAGTATTCGCAGGTAATATTATTATTTAGGATATTCTACAAGAATGCCACAATCGACACGCTGCGCCGTGTACTCAGAGATATGAAGTTGCTTTCATTGAGCAGAATCGTATAATCAACCCTAAAAAAGGTCGTATGTGATTCTTGTAGATCATTAAAAGCTGACAAGAGGTGAAGTATTTTTTCGGGCGAAATAGAAGTCCAAGTGAGAAGTGGAAAGCACCTTCAGCGATCGATCTCACATGGTTTTCCCATGAAAGATTATTACTGATCGTAATTCCCAGCATCGAGATACTTGACTTTGTAGAAATAGTTACTTCTAAAATCTGAATACTAGATAATGATAGAACGGCTTTCTTTGAGAAGAGACATGCCTGGGTTTTTTCAGCATTGAATTCCACCAAGTTCATGTAAACCCCATTCTATTATTTTTACCAAGTCATCGTTGACTTCATTGTCGTGAATGTTTCTTTAAATTTTCATTTCTTGACTTGGTATGGGAATTCTGGAAAAGAAACTAGTATGAATAGTACTGTCGTCCGCAAAAATATGTTCTGAACAATATGTTTTCTCGAGCAAATCATTGATATGAAGCAGAAACAAAGTACGCGCCAGAACTGAACCCTGTGGAACACCTGCATTCATTAAGAGAATATCAGATGATTTTCCAAGTCACTGGTTGATATTTGATGGCGAAAACCGTATCGTCGATCATTGATTATTCCTCATTTCTCTAGATATCTGATAAGCTTCAAAATGATTGTTTTTCTCATGACTTTGAAAATGGTAGAAAGCAACTGAATTGTTCTATAATAACAAGGTGAAGTTGAATAATTCGCGAAGTACTGCTGTCAAGTCGGGGGCAGACACTTTAAGAACAATTGATGGGATTCCATCAGATCCGCAAGCCTTATTCGTCTCATATTTTGTTGGTGAAAAATGATTTCAGACATATGACTGTCGACAGGCGTGATATTCAGGGGATAAATAAGATTTCTTTGGGATATCTTTGAAACGTCTTAAGACATTACAACATTATTTGGACAAAAATAAGATATCTTCGAGATGTTCTCCCACGTGTACAGAGTATATTCGGACCGGATTCCGTTTGTATTGGATTCACCCTTACTGCCGGTTGGGTTCGAACCCTGGTCCTGGTAATTCTTTTTTCAGCTAGCTTTATGCGCGAAAGCCATTTGGAGGTTTCTGGGATTCCCCAAGGTAGGAATAACTATTGGGAGCAGCAAAATTCAGTAAAACGCTCCAGAGCGATATAGGGTACTCAACATCAACCGTCCCTTGCTCGATAAAAAATTTGACTTCTGAGTGCTGGGAGCGTTCGAAAATAAAATAAAAAATATATACTATGAAATTCCCATATGCTTGTAACACATTCTTCTACTAATACTACAGAGGAGCACACGAAATCAGTTCTATAGACCATTTGCCATATTTATTTTATATACTTTATAGGATCATAATCACAAACCATTCATTGGAATCAATGAATATTTTTATTTTATTTCTGGTTGATGGGGAAATGAAAGATGAATATGCAGTAAAACTACTGAGATGTCCATAAAATTCCTTCATTAACTGCATATGATTTGTCGATGAGGACATTTCAATTTCAAACATAAGATTGGTGATGTTTGCGGTTTTTGCTATAGAGTAATAGAGAAATTTCATTGGTTTAGAGCTATCTCCAATGTCGTTAAGGGTATGGTGGTAATTTCCATTCATTATATATTTTCTATGGCATCCTCCATCTGCTAGACAAATTCCATTGAGTTGTCATGTCTGTTTCCGTGGTAGTAAGACAATAAAACAAACATAAATACGCAACTTTCATTTCGATCACTCTTAGGGTTGCCACCCGTACTTTATAATAAAGTATATACTTTACTTCGGGGTAAATGTACTCTATACTTCACGAGAAAAATAAAGTACGCGAAAATACTTTATTTCACATAGTTTGTAATTTCTCTAGAATACATTTCATAGATCATAGTTATTTAATACTGTTGATTATAGTTGGCATATAAAGGAATGCATCGCATTTGCACTGAGTACAGAGCTCATTGTTTTGGAACACAACCTATTGTCTCCCCAAATGTCATGTTGTCATTGTCATCTCTCTGTCATTGTCGCGCGCGCGCGCTTTGTTGTTATTTTGTGAATGTGAATTGTGTTTCATGGCAGCAAATATTTAGTAAGGATAATAATAACTTCAAAAATTTGTTTAAAATACTTTCATTTATGTTGTCTATTCCTGTTACATCAGCTTTCACGGAGAGAGTATTTTCTTTGATGAATGTCAAGTGGCGGGATGAAAGGAATAAAGCGTCCCTAAATTTAATTAAAAACGAATTATTTGTTTATTTCAACTTAAAAATAGACACAAATGCTGTAAACATTTTTAAGAGCTTACGCTATAAGGTAGACACGATTAAATTTCCACAAAATTTATTGTCTTCGCGACATGTTTCGATACACTGTATCTTTATCAAGCGATGTCTTTAAACACTTCTTGATAAAGATACAGCGTATCGAAACATGTCGCGAAGACAATAAATTTTGTGGAAATTTAATCGTGTCTACCTTATAGCGTAATAACTATGGATTTCCATCAAGTAAAGGCCACCTCAATCCAAAATTTTTAAGAGCAACAAAAATTTGTTACACATTGCTAAAAGTGATAAAAAATATGTTTTTGGAGGAAAAAATAAATAATACTTTATTTTGATGCAGAGTACTTACCCATACTACCCATACTAACATTACCTACCAATATACTTTATTGGTACAAAAAAAATGTGGCAACCCTAATCACTCTGGAGCTGGTCGTAATGGTTTATCCTGCTGTCTCAAAGAACGTGAAGCTGCAAGTGTTTATTCTCACATAGCAGGTAGTAAATTATTCGCTCCCCTGCTACCTACCTGGCAGGAAGTCAATTGCATGTACGGTGTACGGCGCGGTCCAATTTTTGTTGGTCTATTTTTATGGGAATATTCAGCGCTCGACTTGCAGGCGACCCGATGGCGTTTGGCTCAGCTCTTGAAAATTTGGGTCGATGAAATCAGACAGTATTTATTATTCTGGTTGGGGTTTGGTGAGTTTCCCATGTGAAATGAGTCAGTTCTATTTGTATAGACTAGTTTCATTCGCATTGAGGAATTGAACTTCCAATATACACTGAAAAAATGTTCGACTTTTCGAAAGATTTGTATTTTCAAACAATTTGTTGAGAGGGCCTTTCTGCTCATATTGGAAAAGTACAAATATCGTTTGGGTATATAGTACTAGAATTCAAAATTTTGATTTTGGTCGAAAAGTTTGAGAGTTACACGAAAAATTCTATGAAACACTGAATTGGAATCACTGAAAATTGAAATTCCAAATTCTGGTTTTGTTAAAGCACTCAATCAATTTTTATCTTTCCAAGTGATGACGACAGATGTCAAATTCCATACCTTGTATGTACGAGCATAAATTAGTTATAATGTTTAAACTGGAACCGATATTTGAAATTCCAGTAATTAGGTAATTGTTTTTGTGACAATAAGTTACAGATGAAATCATATATAGTGACTACGTCTTGATAGTGATGAAAGTAAATCCAACAAGCGGGTACAAATAACAATGCCACTAGTCCACTAGAAAAATAACACGTATATAATTCTATTCTCCTCTATGAACTTGATGTGTATAAGATGCATGCAGTCTTTCGAAGGTTTCTTCTGAAACATCAACTATTTGAAGAAAATCAATATTGAATTCAATTAGTTTGAGTAGTCTTGGGAATGTTCTTGCGATTGACAATAGTGTTAACAATGTTATTTTTCCAACCACCAAACTCACTGATACACTCTTGTACTTGTTCATGTTCTTCCAATCAAGTTGGCGTCATGAAAGGTTCCTAACGTCATTGCAGTGTTCTAGTTTGTGACTTCTGTGAAGAATCCCGCACTAACACCTGTTGGATATAATCCAATGCCCTTCGTGGTATTAGCCAGGGGAATAGTTGTTTTCTAATAGGTGTTAGTCCGTCAACCTACAGTGTAGGTGAGTTAAGGCTGGCCTGAACAAATTGTTCATTTTTGGAATATTTGATTTAAAGCCAGTCTTCAAGCATGCCCATATGAATATTCGCATTATTCGTATTTTCCTTGTACTAGGAATTGGGTCCATGCGGATATGCTCTTGGTTAGTACCTATAGTCTACGGGCAGATGGCGCAGAAATGCTATTTTGCTAGTTGTTTGTATCAGCCTAGGTCTAGGGAAGATACTCTACTCGAATATGATATTTAATTATGGGAAGTCATCGACTTATGTTGATGATGGCACTGCCTTGCACTGACGAGAGGCCAACTAGCCCGAAACCGGTCTGCAAGTGTGTCCCGTCCCAATAATTGAAAATCAATTCTGGTAGTTGTATCGCCAAGAGCATATGTGGAATTTCTTCTGTGAAGAATCCCGCACTAACACCTGTTGGATGTAATCCAATGCCCTGGTATTAGCCAGGGAAGTAGTTGTTTTCTAATAGGTGTTAGTCCGTCAACCTACAGTGTAGGTGAGTTGAGGCTGGCCTGAACAAATTGTTCATTTTTCGAATATTTGATTTAAGACTTTGGTTAATGAATGCTGAAAGTATCACCCACTTTTGATTATTATGATTGCTCAGAAATGACAAAAGTCATAAAACATGAATTTTTGTCATATTTGGCAGCTATCTATAGTAAAAGTCGGAAATTCTCTAGCCTACCTCGAAGACGACACCTGCTGAGGATTAATCTGCCCTGATTTTTTGTGTTACCTGAAAGTTAACTTGAGTTTTGCCCCCTACTCAGCAAATACAGTGCATTGGGTGATCAAAATGGAGTTATAGTAGGCTTCAATCCTCGGTGAATATTCAAGGAAAATATATCATCATGCGATTGTCTGCTTTTTTTACTAGTCTTCCAGTTGATACCTCCTTGGTAAGAATTTTTCCTTATCTATGGAAATAATGAAAGAATACTTTCAATGCCAGAATCAATAAGCGTAAATACTTTCACTATAAATATTAAATAATATTATAGACAAGAGACAATTTTTACACACGTAACTGGTTAGATTTGGGAATTCAACAGAAATACGAACTGATAAGGCCGTATCTACAAAAATATTACGGGGGTATTGAATTAAGATGCGGTTGAGCTCGAGAGAATTTTCTTCTGCAAAATTACCATTTTCTACTTTCGTATGGTCATAAATCTGAATTTTCACCAATTGATCGCATATGTCAATTTACAAGTGCAAAAATTGTCGTAATGAATATATTTTTGGTAAGAAAATTCTGCAGGATAAATGAGAAATTCCCATATAAGAGAATTCTCCGGCGCCAGTTGGCGTCATTCATCTCTTGGTTGATAACAAAAACATTTCGGGGCAGTTCGAAGCCTCACGACCCCTCTGGCTACGTCCATGAGTTATCAAATCTGAGTTGGCTGGCGCACCTATATAACATCTGTTCGAAAATATTTTGAAAAAATTATAAGAACACTCTCGTAATATCAATAGAATATTCAATAAATTTCATAGATATTCAAAATAGATTTAGAAAATTCTAGGACCATTCTTTATTATCCGTAGTAGATCTCGATAGGTTCAACTTTGCCCAAACAGCAACGCTGTATTCCGTCTGGGGATGGCCACCACCCTGAAGCGTATCGATCCACATAATATATAGTACAGGCTTATTTTGAATTTTCTGCCTGGAACAGCCAGTGACGATCTGGAGTTTGTCTGTAGATCAAATAAATTAATCAGATCTCCCGGTCGTTTCTACCAATTTGTCCGCAACAGAACAATTTACCTTCTGAACTCATAAATGAATCACAGTTAACGAACTTAACTTTTCTATTGGCAGTTGTATATCAAGGTCATATTCAAAAATCTTGTCAAATACCTACTTCAGGACATTGATTGATATTATTCTGAAAAATTGAACGAAGGGAATTTATTGAACGAAGGACCCCATTCTCAATCTGAGTTATTACTAACAGTGAATTATTCCAAGAGAGGGTCAGATTTCACTGAATAGAATCACCGTTGTTATTCCACCAGAAAACTCGATAACCAAAAAGTAGGAAACCATAAAAAATTGAGATTATCCACGTTAATCAGGAAGTTGGCTTTTATGAATTCTAAAGGAGGATTAAAATCTTTCCAAATTTTTATATTCACAAAATTATCAATGGACTGAATTTTCAGATCATCTGAAAGATGAGCGATGAAAAAGAAATTCAAAAAAATGTTATATCAATGGCGGGGTCGTAAAAAATGAATTGGTGACATCCGGCGTAAACTTGGCACCTCGCCCTGGATATTGAAACAGCCAAGAAATTATTTTTAAGTTGATTGAATGAAATCTGCACTGAACAGGATATAGAAATCAACATTACTGGAAGTATACCCGAATGTGTAACAATATATTTCGTTGATTCTGACAAACTCGCCTTCATCGGTTATAAGTCTGAAAAAATAACAGTTTGCTCTAAGCTGGAGGCACGTCTTTCGATTCAATGGAAAGGAATCAAAACCTCAGAAAATCAAGTTTTAATAAACACTCCGTCTCTCGCTCTGCCTTTTTGGAGATAAGCATTAATCATCAACGGACGATAACTTCATACATTAAAGTAGAGAAATGTCCAAACAGATGATTTTCTGACTTTACGATTACGTCTGGGTGGGCATTGGATAACGTAAAAGTAACGTGATTCAATCTAATGTCTATACTGACGTTTTGCTTGGAGCGACTCTTGTGATGATCGCCAGCCGGAGAATTTTGCTTAGGCCGACCATACACGTTGCGGTATACCGAAGAGGTGTTCCGCAACACAGGTGACCTGTACAGGTCACCTGTGCGGCTAAAACAGAACGTGTGTGCCAGCCGCTGCCGTCAAACCTGTGCAGGCGTTGCGGCCTGTACAGGTGGTCGGAGAAGAATCGAAATTTAATTATTTGTACCTGCGCAGGCGAGTAGACCTGACCGTCTGTGTGAGTCATCCGGCAAACCTGCACCGGTTGTGGCGAAGACTCCGACTAGAGAGTTTCTCTTCTCTGCACTCGCTTGCCACTGGTCTTGTAGCCCGTTCTATATTATAAATCTGTGTTAAAGTCATCAGTTCTACCCGAAAACTCTTTTTCAGACAGTTTTTACACCAAGTCCTGCGTTTTCATTTTTTTGCTGGCCGTAACTATCAAACCCATCAAAGAAACCACGTCATCTTGTCGGCTCGCCATTCTTCGACAGTAGAAATCCTTTACTCATTCAGTTAACCGTAGCGTGTGTGAGCTCGCGCCTGTACAGGTATACTACAGAGCATACCTGTACAGGTATACCTCTCCGGTCCACCACGACGTGTATGGCCGACCTTACAGCGATCATTCTGTTGGCAAAACCCAGAAATAATATGTGGCTAAAATTCGTGATCATTCTTCAGTAGACTGTTATAGACATAGTTGATGAGAGTGATAAAAAATAAATAAAAATGATGTTGGATTACCTTCTGCTGGAAGAAATTGACGATGAAGACACGTTAGAAATATTGAATTTACAAAGACTTTCTAATCACCCTATCTTCAAAACAAGAATGTGTGAAGGATACTTCATTTATTTGCTGACGACAAATAGTTTTCAGAATTCTTTGGACTTTCTGAACCTCAGTTTGATTTTCTGATGAGTTTGATTCAAGAATATATCAAGAAATTGTCTTCGAACTGCAATCTTTCCAAACACCTTTCAATATAATATTCAACTGGCGATTGATTATATCTGCTCTAGGACCAGATTCTCGTGATAAACGCCAGCGGTTATAGCGATAGTTGCCCGAAGAAAAACGGAACATTGCCAAACATACTCAGGAGAGCTCCGCAATTATCGTTGCGCAACTATCGCTCTCCGATCATCGCAAAGATTTCCAAGCAAAACGCACCTTTAGACAGAAAATAATCTAAATATACTAATGAAAATAGGGAAAGGCAATGGTCAGGATATGTATGTGAAAAAAACTTTAACATGTTGATGATGATGAAATTGAATTAATCTGGCCGATACTTGATGAAAATCCACACTAACAAAAAATATCACAGATTCCTGTACGATTGTCACTGGAAATGGGGCAAATGGGACAAAGGGTTTGAATTCCGGGTTTACAACGATGAGACGGAATTATTTCCCCCCTTCCCTAGGCATAACGTGATCTGGAAGGCCTAATGGACTGTTATGAAAGAGACTGGACCAGATATTGATTTAATTCAACAAAATACAACGCGACATGTAAATATATGTAACAGTGACAACTGTGAGTTGAGAAACATAATCAATACAAGATGAAACAAATAAATGACTTTCATCACATTTTCCCTCTCATTTAAAACATTCGTAATCATCCAAACACTCAGAAGAATACAGAAGAAGTCTTTCGCCTTGAATTGACTTGCTCACTAGTCGTATCATCTGCATGAGTTAATGTTTCCGAACAGTCTTCAATATTATTTTTTCCAGGTAATGAGTCATTTTGTCTGTTGATTGGAGTGAAATAATATTTCGGATTACTTTGTTCCAGATATCATTCTTCTCCTAGTGGTGCTAGATGTTTGTTTAAAACAGTTGTTTCCCTGCTATCAGACAATTTGACATATAAATAATTAGGATTTGATTCGAGAAACTCGACTTTCTCCACCAGTGGCCCATATTTATTAGTTTCAACATGTCTTTTCCTGAGGACAATTCCAGGAGTCGTTAATCAAGAAGACATTGATTGACCATTCACAGATTTTCTATCGTGTATGAACGTCCTTTCGTGTGGAGATGCATTTGTAAATGTACAAAGAAAAGATCGTAGGGAATTAAGAGCTTCTTGCAACACTCATTCCCACTGAGATATTTTTATCTTTTTGGAATGAATAAACAACTAAATCATTTTCCAAATGATTCCAATCTCTCATTCACACTGGCTATTGCCTTGATGATTATATGGTTTCAATCGACTTGTGGCAATGCCTTCAGATTGGAAGAATTCTTTTGACTCTGAGGACATGAAAGACGATTCGCGATCAGAATAAATATAACTGGGTTAACCAAATACTGAGAAAAGCATCTACAGATATTTTATAACAATTGATGAAAAAATATCAGAACTTGGAAAAGCAAATGGGAACCTTGAGTATTCATCTACCACCGTCATCAGGTATCGATTTCTTGAAGTAGATGGTAACGGACCCTTGGAATCGAGATCCAATCGTTCAGAAGAAACAGTTGCTTTGATAAGGGGTGTCATAAGTGTTCATGGAGGTTGAACAACTCTGACGATTCTCTAGAACTGCTAGCACTACCTCTCGATAATATATCATCTACGGCATTGTCTTTTCCAGGTCGGTATACAATATCGTATTGTTACGTCCTAGCGCCGGCCCTGACCATATCGTAAACGCAAGGCGAGGGATCGCGTCGTAACGAACGTCATTTTCCTGGAACCCGGCGTAAGCCGCCTGGAGAATTCGAGACGTGTCATCGGGGCTTCTCTCGACGATTCTCGATTGGCACGCAGATATATATACGCGACAGGTTTCGCTGGGACAGAGGATTGGTATTACAGAGAAGTTTCTATTCGGAGCTAAGTGAAGCGAGAGTTATTGAGATCTAAGTGGAAAGAGCTTTTATTAGTTATTGCTAAGTGCAAGAAGTGTGTAGAATTGTTAGTACAGAGAGTTTTAGTAGCGAGCGATTTAAGTGATTGTGTTGTATTGTATTGTGATAGCGAGTTATAATAAAAGAAGTTTTGTGTTGTTTGGTGTTTTAATCGAGGAACAGGGGAATATCGTAACAGTGGTGTCGGAAGTGGAATTTTTTGCTGGTAAATAAAAACAATTTATGGTGAATACGAGAAGTACATCTTACGATACGATGGAGGACATGTTGAAATTAATCCAAAACCAATTTGCGGATTATGAAAGACGACGGCAGGAGGAAAAACAAGAAGAGGAAAAGCGACGACAGGAAGAAAAGAAAGAACGACAATTAGAACGAGAAAATGAAAAGAAAGAACGAGAAGAAGGACTCCAGAAAATTTTCGAAGACCAGAGGAAAGAGCGAGAAGCTGAAAAGAAAGAACGAGAAAATGAAAAGAAAGAACGAGAATTAGAAAGAGAGAATGAAAAGAAAGAACGGGAAGAAGCACTCCAGAAAATTCTCGAAGAACAGAGAAAAGAACGAGAAGACCTCCAGAAAATTCTAGAACAACAAAAGAATGAATTAGAGCAAATGGAAAAACAACGAGAAGCAGACTTCCAGAAAGTTCTAGAAAATCAGAACAAGTTCTTCGAGCATGTTTCACACGAAACAAAAGTACAAATGGAAGAACTAAAAGGAGAACTAAAGGAAGATGTCAATAAGAAAGTGGAATCAGTGCGAGAGGAGATGAAAGGACTAGAAAAGAGAGTCGAAAAGCAGATAGCATTTCTCAGGAACCAAGATCGCCAAGACAGGGTTGCCACGTCAGGAATTTCCGTAAAACCGCCGACTTTTGATGGACAGTCGTCTTGGTCCATGTACCGTCGACAATTTGAGGCTGCGGCAGAAACTAATGGATGGGGCGACGAAGAAAAAGCTACGGCACTGATAGTAGCTTTGAGAGGGCCAGCTTTGGGTATATTACAAACGATACCCATAGAACAGCAGAAGCAATATCAGGACCTGATTTCTGCACTGGAGTTGAGGTATGGCGATCAACATCGAGAACAGCTGTACCGGGCCCAAATGAAGACTCGCACACAAAAATCAGGTGAGAGTCTGCAAGAATTTGAGGCAGATGTTCGACGCTTAATCCAGCTGGCGTACCCAGATGCACCCGGAGATTTCAAGGAGCAGTTGGCTGTGCAGATATTTATTGACGGACTTAGAGACCCAGAAGTCCAAAGAACTCTGCGACTTACAAGTTTCAAAAGGAGTAGCGATGCCTTGGTGCGTTCGCTAGAAGTGGAGGCGGCCTTCAACACCTCGAGGCCGAAAGTGCGAGCGGTAACAATTGACGATCCCGAACAAAGATCTGGCGCTACGAGTGGTTCATTTGAGAAATTTCTGGAGGAGATCAAATCGTTGATAAGTGGAATGAGCACCCAGGAGAAGAGAACGTGCTACCGATGTGGAAAACTGGGACACCTTATCAAAGACTGTTGGGTGAAGATGCCGCAGAGGATTTGCTATAGATGTAGGAGGCCGGGACATTTCATAAAAGACTGTAGGGAGAGAATGCCACAGAGAAAATGTTACAGATGTGGAAGATCAGGGCATTTCATGAAAGATTGCAAGGTGAGAATGCCAATAAAATCCAACTCACCTGCCAGGACGCCGACAAGTTCGCAATCATCTGCGAGGTCAAGTTCACCGAGGGTCATTTGTGTTAACAGGCTAAAAAGAACATCTGAGAGCCTCACCATTCCAGGGAAATTGAATAAAATGGATGTAATATGCACCATAGACACCGGTGCTGCAGTTTCCTTGGTACGCAGCGACATCCTTCGGCCTGGAAACGTAAAGCCAATTTCTTCCAACGTCGTGATTCGGACAGTCACTGGTGAAAACGCACCTATTCGAGGAGAAGCTGAAATCACGTTGATTCTTGGGCGACTCACTATCACAGGTACAGTCTACGTCGCAGATATAGAAGATGAAGTCATACTCGGAATGGACTTGATCAGTGACCATGGAATTTCATTCGACAATGAGCAAAAGATCATAAGGTTCGGAGAAGAAGAATTTGTCCTTACAACTCCAACGGAAAGGACGAAACCTGCCAAACTGCGATTATTGAAAACTGCGAGAATCCCTGCACTGTCGAAGGAAGTAGCTCGTGTCACAGAGAATAATGTCCCTGAATGCAGCGTCCAGCCATCGGATTCCGGACAAGTCCAGGTGAAGACAGCAAAAGCCATCCTTGTAAGAGCCGCCAGGTGTTGCGTTGGAGGTACAAGTGACATCTCCGTGATGAAAACAACTGAAAGGGCTGACTTGGTCAAACAGAAAGTCAACAATGGCCAAGTCCACTCTATTCATCAACCATCAAGTAGAGTTCCATTCCCTAAGCGACAAGAGATGCTGGAGCGCATTGACAGGAGGAAGGCGCGGCACTATCGGAAGGTAAATACTGGCGGATTTCAAGAAGGAGATCGAGTGTGGCCGTATAACCCCCGTCGTACGATGAATGATGTGGTGTACAGTGTTCAACGTAAGCCTAGAACAAACAGGAGATGTTATTTGATCGGGACGATCAAAATTGAGAGGGGGATAATGTTACGTCCTAGCGCCGGCCCTGACCATATCGTAAACGCAAGGCGAGGGATCGCGTCGTAACGAACGTCATTTTCCTGGAACCCGGCGTAAGCCGCCTGGAGAATTCGAGACGTGTCATCGGGGCTTCTCTCGACGATTCTCGATTGGCACGCAGATATATATACGCGACAGGTTTCGCTGGGACAGAGGATTGGTATTACAGAGAAGTTTCTATTCGGAGCTAAGTGAAGCGAGAGTTATTGAGATCTAAGTGGAAAGAGCTTTTATTAGTTATTGCTAAGTGCAAGAAGTGTGTAGAATTGTTAGTACAGAGAGTTTTAGTAGCGAGCGATTTAAGTGATTGTGTTGTATTGTATTGTGATAGCGAGTTATAATAAAAGAAGTTTTGTGTTGTTTGGTGTTTTAATCGACGAACCCAAGGAAATATCGTAACAGTATTTATAACTCGATAATTCCAAACGCAATCTCTGGATTTTGTCATTCTTAATTTTTCCTGCATGAATGACACAGATTTTTGGTCAGTAATCAGACGGAAGGTTCTCCCAATGGGATAGTGCTTGCATTTTCTAATTGCTTCAACTATTGCGTACGCTTCTTTCTCAACAGCGGAATGTCTTTTTTCGCTATCAGAAAGTGTTCTCGAGAAGAATGCAACTGGCCTACCATTTTGTGATAGGGAAGCAGTAATTGCGGAATCTGAGGTATCTATTTCAACCATAAATGGGACGTTCTTCTCAATCAACGTAACCATGGATTTAGGGATGTCACAAATTGTGACAAATTTTGGCCAGAGCATGTATGCCGTAACAATGAAAGATTTTTTTCAAAATTGAAAGATACAGGAGAATGTGATCTCTTTTTAAAAATTTGCTATTTCACCTTGTATATCCTAAGAGCGAATCTATAATTGTTACGGCATATCTGCACTGGTCAAAATGTGTCTTACCATAGTTTTTAGCACCGTTGCGATAATTGTCATATTTTGCAAAAATCAAAATAATTTAGATGTTGATTATGGGATAAAAGGAAAATTCCGTTAATTATTGTTTCCACTGTGCCTCGAAAAAACGTACAAATCAATTTCTCAACCTCAAAATACTTAAAAAAGTATATTTTGAAAGTTTTTATGGAATATTTCCGGTGTCTGTATGGAATAAAAGTTGAGGGAATATTTTACGTATTTGAAGTTTGAAAAGAAACGATTAATCATACAAGCAATATGAAGTGAGTATAGGTAGTGTGGATGTAATTTTAATTTGTTTGCCAATTATTTGAAAAAGAATATCAAAAAACATTGAATTCATGATATTTATCAGATTTTGTCGAAACGTCTACGAATATTATAAAAAATCAATTTCTTCTAAAATAATCAATTTCGCCCCTGTTCAACCAACTCTCTGTAAATAGTATGGGGCGAGATGCAGTGTGCGATCTCAATGTGAGAACTTTCAAGGCAATACAAATTTTTAAATTCGGGTGACTTTTCCAAAATTTTTGAAAAACTCCCCACGAGAAGAAATGTGAGTTCCAAATAATTCTTGATTGAACGGCCGTTTCCTTTATTGGCACATAAAAGTCGGAATTTTCGGACAAAGCTCGGGACAAAGTCAAGAGACAAATTTCGTTTTTTTTTTTGCGAAAATCAAGTTGAATATCGTTGCCATTTTCTAAAGTAATCTTCAATTCCCAAAAAACTCATGGATGATCGAGACTATGAGTTGAACTTTTTTTGTTCATAGAATGATTAAGGTCCTAACACCTAACACTATTGTATGAGGTTGACTTGATGTGACCAATTCAGAATTTCCGAATTCTTCTTGTGATCAACAGGATATTGATAGGTTCACTCTTCACCTGGGAAGCGCATTTTTCATTTGAAAATGCTCATTTCTGAGAGATAAATTACTGTTTTGATCATTTTTTCCCAAAGATTTGTTAGATAAATTAAATTGCTTATATCTCGAGACAACGAATAAAACTTCTATTTTCAAGTTGTTATTTTCCTTTTCAGCGGCATAAACGTATTTCAAAAATGTCCAGTAGGCAATACAGATCACATGATGTCTGGGGGGTAAACTATAAATGAACCCCTCAGTTTTCAAACTAATGTAACATTCGTGTATCTTCATCTTCTGTTTCGAATGCCTTATAAAGGATGAAAAAACACTGAGGGCGTACCAATTTCACCATTGAAGTCTTTTGAAAAAAAAAAGCAAACGGAAGTTTCTGGGTGGCAGATGCCGCCATATTGGTTCATTTGACAAGTATCTGGAATGTCTAATCATTTCTCTAGATTGGAGATAAAGTGTGAGATTTTGGCGTTGTGCCAAACTTGGACTCATTTGTATTGGTCTCCTTGATTGCTGGTACCAATAAAATACGATTAGCAGCACTACTATATACTCGTTCCAAGTATATTTCCAACTTTTCTTTTCCAATTTCAGCATTTCCACATAAGCTAGTGCTATAGCATTTCGATTTTTTAATTGTATGCAATATTTTGGCAAAGGGACTTTGCTATTACAAGTTACCAAGGAGCACTTATCAATTTCAAATGGATATCATAGTAAACTATTCTGAATTTGCAGGTAAATTTACTAAACTTCTTATAAAATGAGGACTTTTTCGGATATTCATTTAAAAAACAATCACTCGATGTCTCATCGTTGTGAACCTTGAGTTTAAACCCTTTCGAGATACTGAGGACGAAAGAACTCTTCACTCCGTGCTCTGAAATGTCTCCTTCATTGTATATATTGTTCATCGGCTCGAGAGCTCTTTTGATGTTACTTCCATCAGCTACATATAATGGTGAATCGAATGTTACGCTGGCAGGCTTTTCAAACGACCGACTCCTGTCAGCTTTGTATCTTGTCCCATAAGGGATGAATTTTCCATATCTGGTTTCATTGAAGTTATTCATGAAACATTATTATCAACTGTTCATTTTAATACTAATGATTCATCGATTTGATCAACTATCAATCGTCGTATCGATCCTTGTTATTATATATAATACGAGATAAATGATGTACTGCTCCAAGACATTCTGGAAAACATGCTTGACAATATTTTGAAATATTATAGAAACGCATCAAGAACTAAGGAATATTCTATGTGGATCTTCCACAGCATTCACTAGCGTGAAAAGATATTTGCAGAAATATTCAATATATAATTCAATATTTTTTAGTGGATTTTTCAATAACAAATTCCCTCAGCAAACTGTCTATGTGATAATTCGTACTTTTTGAACTCGATCCCAAGTTGTACATCATATTGGATGGATGGAACAGGTTTGGTCAAAATCGTTAGTGGAAAAATTAATATTTCAATATGAATATTGGCTCAAAATTCTCCCAACAAGTTCCAGCTGCGTATTCTTAGGTGTATTATTATAGTTTGACAGCTTGTTACCAATGTCACAATCACTAATCTGGTTATATTGAATAATATCACTTTAATGAAATGTATTTTTAGATATTAATTGAATATGTGTTCTGAACACAATTTGCAACATTGGAACTTTCTCTTATTGAGTATTGACATTATTTGAATAATAATTTAGATTGCGTATTGGCATAATATTGTAATATACCAATTCCAATATTGGTTGAAGATGATGTTTATGTAATATAGAACCAATCTTTGAATTATGAACGGCAATCGTTCCGACTAGGAAGTAATGGGATTTCGAGAGAAGCAATACCCTCTCTGCTTGAAACGTTCTATCAATGTCAAGATTGGGCAATTTATTTGAGTTTTGGCCTAAGTGTTGCTTCGATGTCAATTTGAAAATTCGGAATATGATTTAATGTATCTCCAAATTGCTTTTAAAGCACAATTCACGACTAAAATACACAAAAATCAAAAATCATTGAGGCAATGGTAATCATTTTCTTTATGTTTACTCTTTTAAATTTTCACAGTGTTAATGTTATTTAACTAGAAGGAACTGTACCCTTACCACCATTCTTTTCAAATATCAATAAGTTTAGTACAATCAATTGTCCCAATTTACAATTACATATTTTTAAATTTGCTCTTGCCTTCGAATATTTTCTAGTCGGAAAATTCAACCCCGCTATCCCTTCTCGCTCATAGCTCACCATCAGTACCCGTGTATTCGATCCTTATCGTAGGAAGGCAAATATGATGAAATCTTCACTTGTTTCGAAAAAAAATCAAGGAAAAGATCGGAACTTCCGGCTTCCCAGATAGCTTTCCCAGATAGGTTCGCAAGAGAAATCCAGATTATTTTTACTTCAGTTTCGAAGCAAACGAAGGTTTTCAATTACGATACATACAAAATCTTCAAAAGTGAAAAAATCGTTATTTTGAGAAAAAACTCACCTGTATGTCAATGCTGGTAATGGATGGAAATCTCTTCTTCATCAGTTGAGACATCTTGATTAGAATATATTCAGTGTACTATGTTGACGTCACGATAACGCATAATAATAAAATAACAGCTATATAAAAGTAATAATTCTGCAAAATTCAATCATGTTTGAACCATTCATGTTAAAATCGCGGCGTAGAATGAATTGATTCACAAACTAACCTAGGATGCTTTCAGGGTAGCTTCTAAAATACACATGAAACTATCGGAAAAATACATGATGCGAAGAACATTTTTCGCATGGATTACTGTCGTTCTCCCAATCAGATTTCCATGTTTCTCTACACTGTTCACTGAATGTATTGATTATCCCTTCCCGAACCAGTCTACCTGGAAGCACATCTCCATTATGTGGAATTGAATCCATGGTTACACTTGTTATGCGCCCGTATATTGAAAAATGTGAAATTTTTCTGATTTCTCCAAAAAATGTTCTCACTGTCAGAGGTGAAACGGACTCTGCTTGAGTCAAAAACGAGCAGACAGGTTTTAACTTGCCACTACATTCAACTTTGAAAAAAGTCAAACACCTATTATTGCTGCTGATTTTTCAACAAGGTAGCTCATAGAATATGAATAATAATCTTTCAATTACTCAAACTTGGTTGGCGATACATGTCTCGAGTATTATCGTGTGTAGTTCTGGAGTTGTAATGAAGCATTAAAAATATTATTATTGAAACATTTTTTTTCAACTGAATCATTTTCAACATAGAAATTTCACAAGATAAATAATGTGGCTACTACTCATTCACTTAATAATGCTTTTCGTGCGATATGAGTGAATCTCTTCGATTGAATTCAGAATAGACTTACGAAATTATCACCAATAATAATCGATATTATTATAAAATATATTTTTCCGATGAATATAAATATCAGTGAACGCTATTGAAACCTGGTTGAGAATGTCAATCTATTCATTTCCTAACCTGACGTACATATTCAAACGATTATATTCTTATTTGGACACTATAATCTACACGATTGAACTATGTAAATTACTGAGTATGAGCGAAGAATCTTTGATAAAGATTCAAATCACACATCATTAAGTTCAGAATTATGAATTGTTGATCGTGTTTTGTTGATTTGAAACAAAAATTCAGATCCTTGACCAAATTTGTGATGTAGATTTGTGTTGTGATTTGAAAAAAAAATTCTGAATATAGAACCTCTTGGCTAAAGGAGTGCAGAAAGCTGTCAAAAACTTTCGTAATACGCATCATTTTTCCCAGATATGCCTCTCGTAACGTTGCCAACATATTGATGCATTTCAACGAAAACATTCTCACTTCTGATTTTGTAGATCTGAATTTTCATCCCACACAATGATCACTTCAACATAACCCGACCAACAAGCGGATTTCATTCAATTTTTCTCAACCTCAATCTATAAACTATTTCAAAAGCTCGTATAAAAACTATATAAAAATCAACGAATTGGTTTCGGTTGTCAACGGATCCACACTGTCTCGATCGAAGCAATCACGCACTTTTTCAGATTATTTTCAAAAACTGAAAAGTTTTTCGCGCCGACCGCGATAGTGTTAGGCCGCAGTAAGAAGGAAACTGGCGAAAAACTCGCTGTATTTTCAGCGGTGCTCTAGAACGGGCTATTTCTATCTTTCGGCCGCGAATAGCGAACACACACACAATCATTGACAGCATCATTTTATTCACTAACAGGTTCAATTACTGAAAAGTTGATCGGATTCGATGTGATTTAGGTTTCTGCTCAGAGGTGATGAGGTAATTGGAGTTAATATTAGTGCTCTATTACTTTTTACTGCGTACTTTCTTGATCATTCACTCATTTGGATTTGAAAGTCAACAACTTTATTTTTGATCATATGGAATTATTACGCAGTTTCCTGAGCTGAATTGAATTTGAATTATTCTCTCCCTGTTGGATTGAGTAGAAAATATTATTTACCTCTTCGATGAAGCAAATGTATACCAACACACTGGGTGTCTCAAGAGTTGATTTGATTCCTGCGAGAGCTGTCAGCACACTAGGTATATAGAATATTGGAATATGGCATCAGAAAAATGGCGATATGTTTTGAGATATTCACGCTCGTATAAATTACATCAAGGGCTGGAATCAGCTTGAGAACAATTAATGTCATATATTTGTAGATAAAATTCCATGATACAGAATACCTAAAACTAGGAATGTTGATTCGAGCTAGATTTGGATAATGAAATCCATGAGTCTATATTCACCCTGGAAAATAGTACGACGATAACCTTGCGAGTGATTGCACAGTAGCTAATTCGGTTATGTGAAAAAAAAGTGTACCTATCATTGCATTTCTGTTTTGCATTTTCAGAAAAAAAAATCATTCTAATACTATTGGGATTCAGGCGGGAAAGTGTTTCAGAAAGTTTTTCTTTCTATGAAAAAAAAAACGCCTATGAAAGATATACATAGATCCAAGACAATTTGATAACTTTTTGGTGATAATCAGGTTACACTGTTTATAAAATTTTGTTTTTTTTAAATTGAGCTGGAGTAGATACAACCAATAATATGTCTCGAGAATCATGAGAATCATGAGTTCATTTCAAGGTATTTGTTGAAGTGACAGGTACTTTTTTGAAATGAATTAATCGGTCCTTGTTGCATGTCAGTGCAGAGAATTTTACTTTCACATTTTCAAGAAGGAATACTAGAGAATTTACAAACTTTGAAGTTCATAAAAATCATTCATTCAAGTTTGAAAAAAAACTCCGATTTTTGTTTCAAATTCTGAATGATGTTTTTAGTGATTAAACTTGGAAGAACACGCAATTCAAGATAACATAACCTCATCTTGAATCAATATCTTCATTGAATGTGAAAAGGTGAATTCATGCAAGCCAACTCAACTTCTCTTCAACTTAACTTATCTTAGAAAGTTATATTGATAGAAGGGTATTCATGCAACTACTCCGAAACTTGACGAGCGAAGATATGCGCGACTGATTTTGACAGCTGACAAATTTTGGAGCGTTAGCCGAAAAAAAATTGATAAGTTGCTTAATATAATTCATGAATGCTTCCATACAATTCCGAACATCGAACTTCTTAAGTTACTAACCTAAATTGAATACAAGTTAAGTTGGCTTGCATAGATTGTGTTTCGAGTAACACATTGTGGAGATATATTTCCACCAAATAACATTTCTATTACTGTTACGAAACAGAGATTTGATAGGTATCAAGTTCAGGTGGGCCCAACTCTACATGTTGACAGACAGTCATTCGATATCTGAAGTTAAGCAGTGCCGAGCGCGGTTAGTACTTGAATGGGTGAAATGCAAGAAAAGGCCGCTTCGAAAGCCCATATAACGGCAGCAAAATAGCAGCATAGCTCTTAACCAATATATCAATGAGCACAAGAAATATTGCGGATATGCCGTCCTTCGGAGGGGACGTAAAGCTGGCGGTCCCGAATCCATGGATGTTGGATATCGTAAAAGATCCCTACCTCTGGTTGGAATACCAGAGGGTTCGCAAAATTTCCGGTAGGGGGAAGTGTGCTCACTGGCGTCGGTGATTGGCCTTGGTAGCGGAAATAGGTCAACGTTGAATAAAGAATTGAAAAACAAACTTCAGATAATAAGTTGCCTAAAATATTACCAGGTAAGTTATATTTGGACAAGACGTCGAAATAGTATACAATGTATCGTTTCTTGTCATTCAAAAACTAGGAAATGAGACGAATTAGTGGTTCTAAATTATCAGAACACATTCTCACTGCCAATGGAGATCATACAGTGGAATGGAATGATACTCAAATGATAGCGAGAGAGCAGTAGCAGAATACGAAAGTTGAAGGAATCTGCTTTCATCATGCTGTCTGCGGATGCTTGCATTTCAAACACTTCGGTTGATATAGGTCGCACCTGACTGCCACTCTCGAAGGAATAATGTCAAAATTTCAATTTCTGACTTTTAAAAAAGCGAACATAAAAACTGAACTGGAAGAGAATATTTGTGAAAGTTTTGAAAACTATTTTTAGATTATCGCAGCAATTCTCGGGGTAGATTGAAAATATGCTCTTCTACACTTGTACCTATAGATTCCAATATTTATTCCGATATTTTCAGATGGTGGTGGGTTGAGAACAAAAAAAAAGTTGATAAAAGGAAATGAACAATTGTTCGTCCCCCCATTTCGTGTAATTGGTGATCTACATTTCACGTAGGTACCCTTCAATTAAAACGGGAGCCTGCTACCGTAGCAATCCTTCACAATGTGACATCATTTAATTGTCACGGTTGATATCATCCTCACTTTTATGAAGTTCATGTATTTATATTGACATAGGAGTAATGGGGCAATAACATTATGTGTAGGCTCGGAGCAGGGACATGTAAATTATTTTTATTTCCATTCCTACGGACGTGGAATGATATAATACAATTAGCGGATATAACTGTCATTATGTCGCAATTCATGAGAGTTGTATTGCGATGAAATGAATATATTCAAATGTACAGGATGCTCTCGAAGAATGCCATACTCATACTGGGTAATTATAATTTGACTTTCACATTTGTGATTCCACAAGCTATATGAGATACAAAAATGATCACTCTATTATCAAAAATCATGTTTGAAATGAAGTGATAAGTACAAGAAAGGGGGAATGCTCTGAAACGTTTGATGTACCTTTTTCAGCTCATTCTATTTCTAAATCAATTAGGAAAAAAACTTTTATGATAACAGTAACACGAAATATATCAGGAAACACTCTCTGTGGATATTTACTTTTATCATACCAGAAATTGAAATATATTTCAGACAACTGCTTTCCTGCCACAATTTGGTAACCAAACACACCTAACTTGAATGGAACAACTGGTAATATATATATATATATATATAGAAAGTGGTATTTACTATGAAGCAAAGTAATCAGGAAACTGATAAATGGATTATCAAATCCTCTGGTCATCTGTCACAATTTGTCTTCGATACGAGGACTCTGCCAACCCACAGCTGATGACGGCCAAACAAAACCAGACACAGCTAGCTGTCTTGTGGTGGGCATTTCGAATTGAATGAAAATTGTGATAGACCAGAGAATTTGATAATATATTCATCAGTTTCCTGATTATTCTGTTCCACAGCAAATACCAGTTTCTATTTGTATCATTTCAGATATATTTGTGGAGTCGATTTTCGATAACACTCTGGAAGTGCTTGTCATTATTTCTGCAAATGCAGTTGTTTGTTGACGTGTCGAACTGTCACTACTGACGGAAAACTATGACAGCATTTTCTTAGAGTGTTACACCCTAGGTGTTTCCGCTTATGTGTCGCTTGCCGTTAAGGCACGATTCATTTCCAATCCTCTAGTCATCTGTCACAATTTGTCTTCAATACGAGGACTCTGCCAACCAACAACTGATTGAGGCCACATAAAGATTGATTGAGTTGTGGAGTATCACATCAGATGGCATTGCTGGGTCTGTGTCTTGTCCATTTGATGGCAATAATAATAGATCTGAAGTGTTGCATTGTATATAATGATAGTGTGCGAAAATCATTTTTCTAGAAAATCATTTTGTCGACATTGATATGCGGGCGTTTATGGCCTAACCAAAGAAGATTTACGTATAACGAACAAGAAGCGACACTTGCCGCTACACAGCCGCTATTCCTGTGGTCCTCACCATTACCATATTTCATGACCTCCAAACTATTTTAGTTGCGACTACGCATGACTGCCAGCAAAAAACAGTAATCCAGTTAACTACTCCCAAGAAACATCAGTACTTGTTTGTTGATATGACTGACCGACTGCAAAATGCTGACACTGCTGGTAGACATGCGCCTTCAGGGTGTATCTGTCGAGTGAGAGTGTAATGGTATTCTTGTATCTTAGATAAAAATAAATAGTTGAGTTGAAATGAACAATATGCTACTTCTTCATGAAAATGAAAGACTATAAATCAGATATTTACAATATTTCATTCAACCAACATATGATACAACGGTGTACTTCAGAAAAGTGGCTATCACATAGGAGCCAGATTGAACAATATATTACAATCCAGTCCCAAGAGCTACCCAGTACAATTGTAGTTATAGTGTGAAGAAAAGAGCCCAACCTCTCACCTGGACGACCCAGATTCGAATCCACATCATAATCTGTAGGTACAGGGTATCTCTTGCTCGCTCAAGCTCTTATATGAGCCTGGGATATTATTTAAGAATTAATGAAAGAAAGAATGAGCAGTCACCATAGTAATTACAAATCCCTACTGTATTTTACTCGAAAGTGTAACCGTTGAATGTGAGTATAGGTTCAATTTAGTTTTAGGGTAATTGATAATCCTTGAATGTTTTCACTCCACCAGCAGAGTAAAAAACGTCTTTTATCGGAATATAATTTCAATGAAATATTTGAGTGTTCCATTTTTTTTGGGCAATTCTTCACAAAAATATTCGTTTGCTGAATTTTTTCAAAGTACACTCTTCAAACAATTCAGAGCTATTTTTCCTATAAATTTCAGTCTGAGTTCGAATCTTCTTTTAGCCTTCACCGATATATATATATATGCCAACTGAAACCCACTATAAAAGCAGTAGTGTTTATCAGATTCGTAAACAAACGCAATAAGAAGCTATCCAAAGTATGTTCAGATTTGTTTCACGAGAAAACGCTATACGCGCATTCCAGGTTATCGAAACACACTTTCATGATTTATTTTTAGTTTTCGCTCTAATAGGGAAGCTTTCAATGCCAGTTCGATCGGATGCGTGATGATCAAATTGGCCTTGGGATTATAATCTGAAAGAAAAATATATGGGATATATTATTTCCTTAATGCCAAATAACTTCTCTCCAGTTCAGATCTTTCTATGAATTACAGTTGTATATACTGAACGGTATGTTCCTTTAAGCTCACTCCACACAACAAATTTTTTGGTGAGCCCCTCCTCAATAGCTTCACATGTATTCTGATTCAGAGGGCATTACACTTTCACTTGTCAATTTTCGAATTGTATATATTAGGTGTCGAATAACTTTTAGGTTTCATGCCAGAGCACATTATAGAAATATTTAAATGTAATACAGATTGCAACAATATAAAATGATATTTTGAGAACTGATTGAAAAAGATGTTGAAATATCTTACACAGGATAGAAATACTTCGACTGAACTAATACAACGAATGATACTCAACTAAATACGTTAGTGTTCAACTGAACCCATATTGAAATGATTTACAAATCGAATGGGATGAAAATGAAGCAATAACTTCATATAAATAACTAGTGGAACTTTTCTGGATATTTTGGCTGCTTATATAAACCTGATGCCCCTTCAAATCGAAATCAGAAAAGAAATATAACTAAATATCCACAACTGAAATGAGGAATCAGAATTTCGAGTTACATGTGAAGGAAAGTGTGGAGATTCATAGCACCGAAAACTAATATTTCCATGGAATATTCCATGAATTGTATTCTAACCCCATACCACAATCCAACAGTGTATATTGGGCAATGAATGAGCAAAATAAAACAATTTTTTTTCTCTATGACCATCTCTCGAAAAGCTCACCCCATCCGAATCATGAATTATTGAAACGAAGTCGAAAACAATTTCCAGACTCCGTTTTCTTCTATTATGCGAAACATCATTCTGCCCATTGGAATTCATGAAGTGCTCAGCTCCCTGCTTATGTATACACACCAAAGCAATTACAAAAAACGAGCTATCCCTTGCATTATATTACAATCATTATCTCAGTACCAAACTGACAGAGAGACTCCGTTTCTCAGAGACCACAAACTTCTTCAATAAGAATATTTTCCAAAAATTAAATGTTACCGTTTCTTTAGCTATTTTCAGAATTCAGTGCTCTCGTCTTTCATTGTGAAAAATACCGCTAATATTTCAGTAAGTAATCCAAATGTAGATATTTGCATATTGATCGAAAAATTATATGAAAACAAATATATACCAGGTGAGGAAAATTGGAGTCGACATAAATATCTCTGAAACGGTAGAAGTTACAGAAAGTGTTGAATAAGGCAAAGTCGGGTATTGGTATTATAAAAATCATTATTATGGAATTCGAGCTAGCCCTCTCACTTTTGGAGATATGCAATCCGAAAAATCGGAATTTGAATTTTTGTCGGTTAACTTATGTCCTATTCAAATGGATATATTTTCGGTTATAATTGCATAAAAATTACCGATAATTTTGCAAGAAAGCGTGATATCTAAAAATTGCAAGTTTATTTTCATATTTTGGCGAAAGTGACCGAGTCCGAAGGACGAGGGCTCTTTCACAAAATATGAAAAGAACCGAATGCAATTTGTATAAGATATCACGCTTGAATGCAAAATCATCTGGTCATTTTTATGCACGAATGTAATACATTGGAATATTTCACGAATGAAGAAATTCTCACGGAAATGTTATTTTTTGTTCATTTATACTTTCCTCTATAGATTGGATTGTATGGAGCACTCACCAAAACGCAAAATGTTTTTCTATTTTTGAAGTCTATCTGACATTTATTTGTGTTGTTTACTGACGTCTAGCGATACGGTTTCAAATGTGTTGTTATGGTGACTTGATGCAATGCAATTACCGCTGTAAGTTTTCGATAATTGCATTGCTCTTATGGGACATTTTATATATGAGGGAATTATTCAATTTAATTACGCATTGTCATTGTAAATCTGATTGGGCCGTATGTAAAAGCTGATGAGAATACTTTACAGCATGTTGTTCCCCTTGAGCAATGTTCTTTATATTTTAAAAGCAATATATCTCGAAGTAGAAGGGGATACTAAAATTTTTGAAAACATCATGAAAATCTACTTCATAAAAAGCCATTTCGCCTTCATTCACTCTTCTCTGTAACTCTCACCGTTTTCGAAATCCTGATGTATCAATTCAAACTTAATTCCGTCGTTATAAGGGAATTTTTTTTTTGAAACCGTTATATATGTCAGTTAGGTTGGGTTGGGTTAGGTTAGGTTGAGGTTAAAAATGCAAAGGTATAAAACAAGTTGTTTCATCAGTTCATAATCATGTGTAGGTAATGATATATTAATCAATTTGAATTTTCATTATACGAAATTCAGATAAATACCTGGAATGTACCACAAAAGTATGATTAACGTCACACAGGGTGTAAGAACGAAATTCAAAGTAATTATAAGTATATTTCAAAGTATACCCGTTCAGTTCCATTTCCTTTTGGTGGAAATTATAATAATAACTGTCAGGTAGGACTAATATGTTTCTACATTCTCGAAATACTTTATTATTCGGTATTGGCACTGGCACAGCTGACGAGACAAAAAGTTGAGGATGAGAAGATCAATAAATTTCAACATTTCGAATTCATCAATCGCACATAAAATGTATCACCAATTCTGTTCCGGTTTGAAGGCCGTCATTTTTGGTAATTTCTTCCTGACGTTCGCTAGCGCGAGTGGCTAGCTTCTTCCATACATCTTCATACGACTTCAAGCAAAAAACAGACGTGATCAAAGTCGAAGTGATATGCCCCGCTATGCTATGGATCATTTCAAACAACTCCTTCGAATAGATTCTATTGTTGAAAAATGAGTTACTTATATTTTTCTAAATCGTGTGAATTCTGTTATCCCAGTGGGTTGTGATTTGTTTGAAAGAAGTGAACTTGTTTTATAAAGGATGAGTATTCCCTTAGAATGTCTTCATAAAAGAGAGAACAATTTTCGAAAACGCCAAAAAAAATACAATGGGTGGTCGTAGTTGAAATGAGATATACTGAACATATGTCATTTCCTACTAACTACCTTGATCCAATCAAGTTAACTGTTCAAGAGATCAAAATGACGATTTTCGCCTACCCGAAAAGTAGCTGCGGATTCCGGCAGACACATGTATCCTCATTATCCCTTAATGTTTGAGCCAGATTCTGTCCGTGCGTTTAGCAACAATTATCGGTTGAATGCCGGAAATCATTTTTTTTGTTTTTTGCTTATATAATGAAAACGTTTGGTCGAATCGAGTAAAAGCTGAATTGAAATTGTAGATAATTTAAAAATCTATCGATTAGCGTTGGCCCGATGTCGATATTCTAATTTGTTGCTTAACTATTGCGCTCGAAATTTGAAAAAAGGCGTTTTTTCCATTACTCTATTAAAAAATGTTGGAATGCATTTGGGGGTTGCAACTGTGGATTTGGGAAGCGTTCAACTAGTAGAAACAGCAGTTTCAATTTGGTTGAAAAACAATCAATAATCGCGCAGGAATATATAGCCCGAATATCACTGTTATATCATTTACATGTTAATTCAAACTACTTTAACTTCGTAATTGGATGGCAAATTCCTAATTTGAGAATTTCTCTTACTGCCTGTATGTATTCTGTTTAAATACTACTGAATACCGTTGATTTTCAATTAATAGTGCCTTTGTCGACTCGAAAAACTTCTGAAATTTGATACTGACGAAAACTCATCAACCGTAAGCAGAGCACGAACCCAGAAGACAAATTCCAAGTTTTCATATAAATTATATATCTGGTTTTTATATGACGAGTATTGTAAATTATTCGAAACAGATTGGAGAAGATGATAGCAAATCATTTTCAGTTGAGTGAAAAAAAGATGAGCTATTCAAAATATGCTATTGGAAGACGACATGGGAACATTCCGTATCATAGTTCTTCTCGTTAACTGACTGTTCAGGAAAATGCAAATAAGGAGTATTATAATATCGGAAATAGTGTACTTACCGAAGTTGGACTTTTGTTATCACTCATCTCTGCTACCTAAACATTTCAATAAGTAATGTGGTCACGTATTACGAGATGACTACGAATGGTTCATGTCGACATTCCGTTGGAACTGATATATCTGCTCGTGAGAATACTCTAGTCCGGAATCGTCGGGATCAACGCTGATCTATGCCAGAAATTGAGATAACCTAGAAATTCCAACCGGTAGGGGTGCAATGCGTCTGCCGATTCACTCCTTTTGGCAGTAACCGTGAATTTTTCAGTCCGGCTATTGGCTGGCCCGATTCTAAACCACGCCCTTCGAGGATATCAAGGTCGTCAAGGACGACCGGATAATCGATGGCTCAGGAAGTTCAACAGTTGAAGCTGAGAATGTTTTCTCTCTTTGAAATTTCGCGTCACAGTGGAGACGTCCGCAAGGCGGCGGTTGGTATTTTTGCAGGTTATTATGTAACAAAATCGATACCACTCCGCGTTGCTGAATGTATTCACATATTGACAAGTGGAATGTTTCTTTTTCGCACGGTTACGGTTATTCACAGCACTTATACTGAATCGATGTATTGAAGGAATATTTTCAGAACTCCCGACTATCACCTGATGGATTGATTGTTGGGGAAGCAAATGCAACATAATAAATCATCTCAACACACAATATTACCGCCCCAAACAAGATTCGAAATTTGTCGCTTTCGGGGACACCGTACATAAGCGTAAATATTGTACTTTAATGTTATTGATGTTATTACTATAGAGCTTTTGAATAAAGAGTTACTCGAATTGTCAAAATATAATCTTTATTTTGTCAAGATAGGCTTGTATAGCAAACTTTTAAACATTGTAATGGTGGATTCATGGAGCAATCGTGTAGCTCGGAATTCGTAAGTCGTAAGGAATAAGTCGGAAGAAGTTCAGTCAATGACTTTCGATAAGATCGTTCATGAAGCTATCATAAGTCGAAATTCGTGAGTAAAGTCGACCAAGTATCAACTCTAACGAGTTATGAATTTTTCAACTGTGCATGCGTTATCCGGTTCGAATTGTGCTGTCAAATGTCGTGTATCGTGATTGGTTGTTAAAAAGTATGACCTCGCCAGAAGTCAGAGCGACTGCGTCGAATCGACCAATTAGAATTGCTAGTCTTACGATTAAACAGTCCTTAAGATTGCTGCATGAATGGTGTATATTCTGTTACGAATTGAGGCCTACAATTTTCGAGTTCCAAAAACCGACTTCCGAGCTACGATTGCTACATGAATCCACCACAATTCTCCTTACCTTCCAATTTTCCATGTAGGAGACTTGAAACTGATGACATCTTCACTGTTTCTGCAAATCAGTCACTTTTCCGAAAGCCGACTTCTGGATCGAAAAAAGCTTACACATTGTATATTTCTGATTATCAGATATATCTATCACTTTCTCAGCTTGAGTTCATGACCCGTTGGTTAACTCAAGTAACTGTAGTAGATATGTTTGAAAAATGGAGAATAAACTGTAACGATTCGATTAAGATGCCTAGGAAACCCTGGTGTATCTAGTGATTTGATATTGTTTAGAATTTTTCGGCGAAAAACAATCGACGATTACGAAAGCTTTCTAATTTTTGCATAGGGGGCGTTATATGAGCATTTTCAAAATGTGTCAAATGTCGGTTTTGTCAGATTGACGTAACTTTGAGGCTTATTGTTGTCAATGAAAACTACCTGAAATTATTTTTTCGCATTCAACAGTGTTTATAAGTCTATATAAGTAGAATAAGTTTTGAAGTTATTAAAAGTACTTTTTCACGATGTGTAGATTTTTTATTTTGTGTGGACAGTCAAAGTCTGGGGATCCAGATATTCGTCTTTATTCAGTACCTTAGGTAAGTACAAAACAAATCGCCCCAAAAAAATAACATAAATGTAGCGTCGTAGCTAATTTTATTCGTTGCAGCTTGAGCATAAGTCTTATATCGGGGAGGATCTATAGCTCTTATTAATGAGAGATCGAAAACAAAGTGTTGTTTAAATGAAGGTAATATCGATGTGATACGTATTTTGAACCGTTGCATTACTGATGTGTATATCCCCAATTCCAAGACAGTCTATCACTTTCAATACACTAGCATGTTTTTTTAACAGAAGGCAACTTTGTCATACATTCTCAGGTGAATGGGCAAAGTATATTTTCTCGGAATAGAAGTCTAGTTTCTAGTCTATCAAACTGATATAAAAACAATAAAAAACTTAAAATTTGTAGAGGTAGCAGGTGACAGTGACAGGATTGACAGGTTGTTAACGGTAGGTTTCCACGTTACATGCACGGTTCCTGAAACGCATTTGATTCGCTGCCAGGGCTGTCAAAATCTTGGTATGCAAATAATAAACAGTGGTAGAATATTCGGTTGCACATTTGTCTCTAGTGAAAATTAAGCTTCATATGGTATATGACTGATCGCCATCTACAATAGCGATCTGAAGTTTTTATGATCTCAATAATCAAGTAATCGGTTTTCGCCAAGTTTATCCCAAAATTATTCGGGTATAAGTAGATACACCAGGGTTTCCTAGGCATCTTAGATCCGAGTAACTTTTCATTCAACTATTCCATGGTATTAACATTGAAAGCATTCAAGCACATTGAAAAATACAGAGAGAAAAATCATTCGAGTAACTTTTCATTCAACTATTCCATAGTATTAACATTGAAAACATTCAAGCAAATAAATACAGAGAGGAAATCAATTTATAATCAATACAATGAATATTCATAAGATATCTCTTTCATTACAAGGATATTCTGGACAGAAATAGACAAAACAGATATCAATAGGATACCCTGCATAAACGAATCGATTGGAACCTTTGGTGTGAAGTTGAAAATTTTTGTATTATTTGCCCAAGGTTAGCAAATTCAGAAGAATAAAATCGATAGTATCATTTTTTTTCTGCATGATATCAGTTTGGTTTTTGAGTAATTATTGATCTCTACAGAAAGTTTCGGAATATCTGTGTTGATTGGGTATGGAACTCGGAAAAATCATTTTTCGATATCACCAGCCTTCAATAACTCAAGATCAATAGTCAAAATAATATCACTTTTATTGATTTCGAATTAACAATGAAAAAGCAGCTATTGAAAAATTTTCTTGGTGTAATGTGCTCTCAGTGGTAGAGTCCTAGGAGGCACATATTGTCAAATGATAGATGATCAATACAAAATATTATTGTTTTCTAGTTGATTATGAACATTGCAATCTTCACCGAATCAGAATGTTAACTTCTCGTTATATAAATTCTGCCGTGAATTCCAGGGCAACCGATCCAATTGACCTCTGCCCTTTGCGGCATACCTCGTTGTTGACTGAATTCCCGGAATTAATCACCAGTTTCAGTAGGTCGTAGCAGAAGCGTTATAAATAGGTTATGAGGTAGTGATTTATTAATATTCATTGTGGAATATATCTTCACAGACCCATTTACGTCTTTCGAATGATCAATAAATTCTCTATGGAAAGCAAACATTTTTTGTTTGCTCTCATGGACAGTTCAATATATTATGTGAATGATCCATAGAAACTTCATTCGACTATTTTTGGAGTTTTTTTTGGTGTCCTCAAATTTTCTCATCAACTTCTTTTTGGAGTACTCGTTTTGTTTCTTCCCGTAGCTCCTGCTCGATTTGCAAAATTTCATTTCTTGAAATAGTTTCACATGCATTTCTTTTCTTTCCAACCGAGAAATATTTCGCTTTTCGGGGCAGGATGGAAGTTACTGAGTTTGTTGGCTTGTATCTCTCAAAATATTTTGTTGAGCGAATACTTGGGAATTGTAAAAAAAATAGGAGATTGACTGATTGTATAGGTACGGGTGCACTTGGGAAATTTGGGCGTTGCATTTGATAAGGATATTGGCTCTGATTCTTGTATAACCAGGATTGAAATAGATTGCATGGTCACTGATATTTGAAAGATTCGAGGTGTTATGGATTGTTTTGATAATTGGCTAGTGAATATCGAGGATTTTGTAAATTATAACATTGAGAATGGTTAACGCTTGTGATGAACCAGAGGGAATTTTTGCTGGGACTCTTGCACTAAGTGGATTTTTCAACCCGATTAGAAACTATCCCAGTGTTTCATCAGTAAATACGTTTTTTTGGCTGGCTAAATCTTTCAACGATTCTCGCTACATGTAAATCACTACAATTACAAATTATATTCAACATGTTTATACTTGCCTAGATTCCATCAAATTTCGAATCAATCTCCCTCCCTCTGATTTCCAAACTTTTGGAGCAATAAATTGATGGATGTAGCCGTTTTGTGGTAGGAGATCCTCACGAAAAAAAAATGAGAAATAAAAATTCTGAAATTTTCATTTTTCATTCATAAAAATATCAATGATTTCTATCAAACTATCAGATATATCTATAGTTTCGATATAGAATCAGTATTATTCAACAGATCAATATTAATAACCGAAAAAATAACCGTAAAAGTTAATTCAATTTGTAAATCGTGATTAAATTTCTCAAGGTTGCATATCGAAAAATAAGAAAATATTCTTATAGCGATAAAGAGGAGTATGACTGAATCAGAATCTACTCGTGATAAAATAACGTTTACCATCCTTTTTCTTATGATGATTTGCTACCCTGGACTATTTCTAGATTCTTTCCCTGTGTACGAACCTCTCCTGATCCTCGATGAAACGGTGCTCCGCAATCACGAGTTCATAACATAAGTGCTTTTTCGTTACTCTCACTTCTTTCAAAAAATTCTTACTGTGCTAGTTATATTCAAGAGACAGCGAAATATATCATTTAAAAATATGTATTTTCACAAAAAGTACAAGTATCGGGAAGTTCACAGAACTTAACCAAAAAATAAAAATTCACATCGGACTAAATGTGTGAAGCGTCGTTCCCACAGAACCTATACGAAAGCAGGGCAACGTTACTCTCAGCAACACTTCTTACTATCAATTTCTTCTAATTAGCTATCTTTGAAACTCTTCGAGCTTTCTTGCTGTCACATATAGTCGGAGTTAGGTTAGCACAGCTTTTCGAGAAATTTCAGAAACGAATCTAGATTTATGAAGAATTATTCGGGATATCTTCGAGAGTATTCGAGCAATACCGCTTTCTAGAAGGTACTAGAACAGTTCAAGTCGCTAGTGTTCATTTGATTACAAGTATAGTCCATATAAACTAGGTCGATGTCACCATATGTTGTTGAGGAATGATGATTTGAATTGAGAGGAATGATGCATTGGTAATTTCCAGGGTAGTGTCAAAGCTAACTAAAGAGATGATGAGAAAGATAGAAAACGTAAGAAGGATGGGAAGTAGGGAAATACAAATAGTTCAATACAAGCCTCCGAATAGTCTACTGAGTATCAAGTATTGATCAACTAATCAGGTAGCTGCATAATGCCTACCGCCCTCTACATTTCAATAGCCCAACTTCTGCGTCAAATATACTGTAGGCAGGAAGTAGTTTTCATTCTGGCTGCCAAATAAAGTAGAAAACTATTTTCTACTATTATAGATCTCCAAAGGAGTTTTGTTCAGACATCGACAGATAGAGGGCAGTATGAGCTGTCATGTCCTGAGAAGTTAACTTTTGATCAAAGGTATTAAACCAGCTAAATTAAACTGAGACTGAGGAGATAAAAATATACAGAAGCTGTTTCAGAATAAGACAAAAAATCCAAGTGAAATGGGGGAAGTATATCCGACAAGGAGCCTATTTTGTTAAATATGAAGTGGGAATGAATAACATTTACTGTGAAAAAAAAAACATTAGTTCCAGAGAAAAATCTTGGTGAACTGAAACATGCACATTTAGATGGAAATGATAAACGATTAAAATAATTGACAAGGCAGAAGAAAAATGAGTTGATGACTTTCACGATCTCAACGTTCACCCAGTGTTTGAGAAAATTCTTTCTGCAATATATTATGCGTTTTCGTCTGCATTTCATTGTTTATAAAAATTCTTTATTCATTTTAAATTTTGATAGTGCTACTCGGAATGGAATAATAATGAGTATTCGTATCGAATGATAAGAATTTTCAATAATGAATTTGCATAATATTTTATTCGCATCTATGGAAATTAAGAATGTTTTTCATACAGTCCAAAATATATTTCAATTAGAGAATGTTTCTGATAGAAAAACTGAAAATGAATTATGGAAGTGGAATTCAGATTCCCAGGTATCACAAAATATACTATGAATATCCATTTTATATCCATAATATCCACGGACTCATAATGATATCCACTGGACATCCATAGGGGAAATATCACAGAAGTGAATATCGATGGACATCTACTGGATATCCATTAGTGGACCAATTGTGAAAATGGAAATAAAGAGAGATATATTGCCCTGTTACGAAAAAAAATGGAGAGTGCATTTCAATATATACTTATATGTAAACCGGGTGATTCTCCAAGATGGCTCACCCCTATAACTTTTTTATTATTGGAGATAGAAAAGCAGAATTTGGGGGTTGTGTATTTTAGTTCAATTTACATTTATTGTCATATTTACTTGCTTTGCCGTACTTCCGGTTTGACCGAATATTTCCCTCATATATAAAATGTCCCATAAAAGCAATGCAATAATCGAAAACAGCGGTAATTGCATTGTATCAAATCACCATAACAACACATTTGAAACCGTTTCGTTAGTCGTCAGTAAAGAATAGAAATAAATGTCAGATAGACTTCAAAAATAGAAAAATATTTCGCGTTTTGGTGAGTGCTCCATACAATCTATAGAGGAAAGTATAAATGAACGAATAATAACATTTCCTTGAGAATTTCTTTATTCGTGGAATATTCCAATGAATTACATTCGTGCATAAAAATGACCAGATAATTTTGCATTCAAGCGTGATATCTTATACAAATTGCATTCGGTTATTTTCATATTTTGTAGAAGAGCCCTCATCCTTCGGACTCGGGCACTTTCGCCAAAATATGAAAATAAACTCTTGCAATTTTTAGATATCACGCTCGCTTGCAAAATTATCGGTAATTTTCATGCACTCGTGCAATTATAACCGAAAATTACCCCAATTTTCGATTTTTAAATGGGACATCCTATATATTTTCACTTATTTCAATCGAGAATGACATTCTAAATCCAAAAACACCTCACTTTTCAATATTGTCAAATTTTATATTACAATTTTTATTTTTGGATCAAGAATGCCATGGATCATGTAAATCGCTTCATTCTTGATCAAGTCACATGGGAAAAATACGACTTTGAAGCATACGAATTCGCGCAATCTTTTTAATAATTATTTAAAAGTCGCAAATATGAATTTTTCCAGATAACTTGATATTTTCAAATGGAAAGGGGATAGCTCGTCGACTTTATGTGAAAGATAATTTTTTTAAGAATAATTTGATACCACCACTCCTCCTGGATCACGACAGAGTTCAACTTTTGTTGCGCGCATCACATTGAATAGGTGTGTTCCTCAGTGATGCTCTGGAATGCCACCCTTACTTTCTGATCTACTTCTTCACGAGTAGCTGATGTTGTATTGTGAACCCAATTTTTAATTGTTCTCCAGAGAATGAATCCAGCGGAGTAAGATCTGGTGATGTAATAAATGAAAAAAACAATACAGTATGTAAAAGTATGACACTGAATAGGTCCATAAGTGCGCATCCACTTTTCTGGGAAGGTGTCATTCAGATGTTCTCTTACGAATTGAGAATTGTGAGGTGGCGGTCCATCTTGTTGAAAATAGATATCAACTTGGTTAGCCAGTGGCAAATCTTCCATTAAATCATAATTTGATTTCTGAGGAACTGTAGATACCTTTCCGCAGTCAGTTTTGTCCGTTGAAACTTATTGGCCCCGAAAGTATTCCGATAATATCCATCCAGCAATTGAAACCAAATCTCTCTTGAAAATTTCCTTCTTGCATCAGATGTAAATTTGCTTCGGACCAGTACCTTTCATTACGATTGAACACACCCAAGTTGGTGAATCGGGTTTCATCTGAATGAATAATTTTAAATGGAAAACGTATACCTTCTCTGTATTCAGTCAAAAAGCAGTTGCAATAAGTCAATCTTTTGTTGTGATCGTTATCGTAAAGATGTTGGTGTAGTTGCTACTTGAATGAACGATAATTATATTTGTGAAGAATTTTCCAAACGGACGAATAACTCATACACATTCGGGAACAATTTGGCGAATTGACGCCGTACAATTCATTTCAACAAATGCTAACTCTTCGACTTCTCTTCCTTCACTGACGATGAAGTAATTGGCATTTTCTTTTGGTTCATTTCGCATTTTTCTTTCCAGTTATGGAAAATGATGCCGAGTGGAATTGCGACGATTAGGGAACCTCTAAGCATAAATTCGAGCTGCATCAGTTGCATTATTCTTTTGTTTCTCCGTAAATGAGCAACATGTCAATTTTCTGGTTACTAGTATAATTTTCCATATCAATTCATACATTACACAACAAACACATTTTTAAAAGTGACAGCATATGCATTCGCCTATTTGTTTAGGTAGTCCTAGCAACAGCTTCAATTGTTTGTCGCGGATAACTAGAATAACAGAACTTAGTGCATAACTATACCGAATACGTATTATTTGTTATTAGGTATGTTTGCTTCTTGCCATTATTCCGAAAAATAGTGAAAATAAGTGAAAGTATGCAGTATCAAATCAGTATGAAAATGATCTTTCACAAAAAAAGACGACGAGCCACCCCCTTTGCATTTGAAAAAATCAAGTTAATTGGAAAAATTCATACCTGCGACTTTTAAATAATTCTTAAAAGGACTGTGAAGTCATAAGCCTCAATCAAAGTCGTAGTTTTTCCGTATTACTTGATCAAGATTGAAGCGATTTACACGATCTATGGCATTCTAGATGAAAATTGGAATAAAAATGATTATATTTGGTAAATATTGACGGGTAAGGTGTTGTTGGATTCGGAATGTCATTCTCGATTGAAATAAGTGAAAATCTCTTGGATGTCCCATTTAAAAATCGAAAGTTCTTTCTGATTTTGTCACCTCAACGACCTCCACCCAAATATAAAGTTCACAATGGAAATCGAAAGCAATAACTCCCTTCCATTCTTAGATGTCCTTATCACAAAAACCAATGACTCCTTCACCCACACGGTCTATAGGAAACCAACACACACAAACCGATACCTCAACGCAAACTCCCACCATCATCCAGCACAAACCAATTCCGTTGTGAATTCCCTCATCCACAGATCTATCAACCTCACAGACCTCCATAACAAACCACAGGAACTAGCCCAACTCAAATCAGCCCTTCTTCAAAATGGATTCACAGACCATCAAATTGACAGATCCATTCGCCGCCATCAAACTTCTCCTTCCATTCCCAACAGACAACAACGTTCCCCACAAAGCTTTCCTTCCCTACATTGATGGTGTTACTGACAAAATCAGCCGCATTCCCAAAAAACAGGACATAAAAATGATATTTACAGCCAACAATAAAATCTCCACATTCATCCGCTCTCCCAAGGACAAAATTGTCAACGAATTGCAGGGTATATATAAAATACCATGTTCTGATTGCAATAGAACATAGGCCAGACCAACAGACGTGTGACAAGTAGAGTATACGAACATCAACTTGCTGTCCGAAAATCAGACCCATCTTCAGCTCTGTCCAAACATCATCAAGAGACAGGACACAATGAAGACTTCGAGAACACCAAGATCATCGCCACAGCAAAAACACTACAAGCTCGTATAATTCGTGAGGTCATCGAAATCGAGGAGCGACCTTCCTGCTTAAATGAACGTGACGACGGTCAGACACTTCCAACTGCGTGGAAACCCCTAATTTCCAGATGCCCAGTCCCCACCAAGAAATCCGACGGTGCTTTAGCAGCAACCGCTGCTATAAATACCACCCAACATCCCTCGATACCTCAGTTCCATCCAAGGCAGTGCTTTTCAAACTTTTTGAATACACGACCCCTTTCAAGGATAAAAATTTCTGGCGACCCCCTTGGGCCATAGAAAGACAAAAAATTGTAATAAAGACTACATGTAATTTGTGACTTTCTCTATTTAGGTACCTATATATTCTAAGAACTAAAGTTCTCTTCAATGGTGGACATCAAAACTGAAAAAGGCCTCAATTAGAAAACGATTTGATTGTGAATATTTCGAAAATAGCACCACGATTTGAAAAATAAACAAGCTCATCGTTCTCACTGAAATTGTGTTTTACTGTAGGTAGTGAATCATGTAGAACCTTAACTTATTTTCTTTTGCCGGCGACCCCCACAGTAAGGCTCCGCGACCCACAGATTGAAAAACACTGATCTAAGGAATAGGCAGATTGAGACCTTAGAAAGAACTCGTGACGAGACCTGGGGAGTAGGCAGATTGGGCCCCGGCGTCAAGTCACAAACCCTTGCCCCCTGTGACAACACCTGAGGAGTAGGCAGATTGAGAACTCAGCGTAAAGTCACATTTACTCTTGGAAATGGCTTCAAAATCGGAGCCGAAACGTCGAGAACAAAACTCCAGACGCGGTTCAACCCGAACTCAGCAACAACTGACCGCGGAAACCTATCCGAACATATATATATATATATATATATATATATATATATATATATATATATATATAATGAGTTCATATCATATAAATTAACATGAAATTTTTCACAAGAGTGTAGTATGTAAGAGAAAATAAACTCAGAGAGATCCACTGAAGGCAGCATCTGTGTATGGTCATATTCACAAGCATTAAAAACGGTTTCCTGCACATAAATACATGAAATAAATATGATCCAAATACAATGGAATTAAAAAATAAGACCTTTGTGAAAGAAATTGAACCAGTTTCAATTGATACCAGTGCTGGTCGTTATTATCATGAAGATCGATTAACGATTGTTAAAATCGAATGAAATGATTTTTCCTCTGAAATTTTGATATTTCATTAGTGCAAATACGATCAAAGGTAAACCTGTTGGTGTGTACCATTCTTCGAGATATTTAAAGTGCAACTGCAACTCTGTTTTTCGAACAGATATCTACTGAACATCAATTTGTAATCCATTGGATATGCCATGGACATCTATTTGAGATAGTTTCGGACATTCACTGGACACCCAGGTTATTGGATGCGCTCGAGAATTTCTGATTATACATTTTTTTTACTAATCTGATCCTTAATCCTTGACGGTCGGCCATATATATAGGGCTCATATTTGGTGGAGGTACTTGAACGGGTAAAAGGTATTCCCCTGTATATTGATTCGCCGCGCTTGAGTAAATCGCGAAATCCCTACTTGGGCTCCCCTACTAAGACTACATCTGCACAAATCTGGATAGAAACAAACTGACTTGGTATGTAATTCCGCCAGGTCTATCTGACCACGAAGCCGTTGTCTTAAAATTTGCAGTTAATTGCATCTATTAAAAAATGCGAAAATATACCATGCTCACATCTTTAATTAGTGATACAATCTATGAATTCCAAGAACTACTAACTGAGGTCTTAGAAAAATGTTTTCCAAGACAAAATCTCAAAAATAAGAAACAATGGGTAACATAAGAATAGCAAAAAAAACTTGAGATCCTTACATACTTTACGTAAGTATTTTTATGATAAATTTTTGATTACATATTTCAATAACTACCTCCGAATTCGAATTTGACTTAATGTGCTTGAGAAAGATACTGCAATGACAGAATGAAAATGGCAGATAACAAAGTCTGTGATGATTTTCTTGAGATGCGAATCTATAGTGTGTCACCTTAAGTTTTATCCAAAGTTCATCTATTTCTGGATGTCACTTTTCACACTGTTCACTTGAATCGTTGAATGTTCGGTTTATATATCCTATATGCGATTATGAACTGAACAGATTCATATACTTGGGTGATGTTGATCAGTAAACTGCCCATCTAGGAATGTTTCACAATAAAAATATTCACTAATACATACCACATTATGTATTTTTCACCAAGAATTCGCTTCTAACAGTTTCATCGATACACCATACACAAATGACAATATACATGAAGATATTCAAAAGTAGAATGTATGTATGTATCCCCAACGCAAAATGGGGCAAAAGTCAAAACTGACAACTGAATAAAATGTCAGAAGAGAAATATAAAAATATATTCTTGTCTTCGTCTTCTTTACAATTTCGACATAGTGATTTCAACTTTATATTCTTTTATGTCATCATTGCCAACTATGTGCGCCCCAGACATCTCCCCTAGCTTCAGATATCCCCTCGTCTATAACTCGTGACATTTCGTAACCTTCTTCCAATTTGATTTATCATATTATACACTTTATCTAAGATACTTAGTCTTATGTTTTATAAAGATGTTATAACTTAGATCGATGGACCTTCAAATCTGGAATTTTAATACAGTCCCCTATGAAGTCATGAGCCACAGGCTGCTTCCACCATTTTTATACCCCGTAAACAGTTGAAAAATAACACGTTTTCTTTTTACTGCTTCCGGAGGGTAAATTATTATACATCCTTCTGCTTCAATAAATCTGAGGGTCCTTTGTCAAAATAGATTTTAGGATTCATTTTCATTTCATTTTCCGATATTTTCCTTGTTACATACTTCATTTGATTGCTTGGTTTTGGGGTATCAACTGTATTATGACTTTTTTGTATCAGACATACAGATTCTAGAATATGAATGCAGGTGAGGGTAAGAATGCCCTTGCTGATAAATAATGGTCTATAGGGTTCTCGCTTTAGAGCTCTGCATAGATATATAACTTTTTGAAGAACAAACACTGATGATAATTGTTGACTACAAAATCTTTCAAATGCAATTCCATATCGCAAATGGGCCTCAATCATAGAGTGTCGCTGTAGATCTGCTCATTTCATTTGAGACAACTCTGAATGCATAACATCCCTCAGCCAGTTTTTTTGTCAATGCTCTAATATGATGGTCAAATTTCAGTGTGTCATCAATGAATAGTCCTAAAATTTTTGTTTTCTGAAGTTTGCCCGTTAGTTAAGTCACGAATCATCAGTGATGGTGTTAGTACATTTGATTTCTTTGTATTAAAACATAATCAATTGGATTCAACCATTTCATCACCATTTCAAGATTGCTAGTGATAAAATCTTTCAATAGCCGAACAGTTTTTACATGCCAGAGGATAGTAGTGCCATTTGCAAAAAGTGTAAAATTACTTCTGATTGAAATGAAACCCATAACATTTATATACAAAAAAAATGAATTGGACCCACAACAGATCCTTGTGTGACACCAGATAATATCTCTTCATTAGATGATAGTTGTCCATTTTATTGTACTATTTGTTTTCTATCACTTAAGTGAAAGGTTAACCAGTCAAATACCTCTGAAACCATAGCTGCAGAGCTTCTTCAGAAGCAGTCTGTGATTTACGCAATCGATGGTTTTTGAAAAAATCACAAAACACAGCTACTACAGTTTCTCGTTGTTTAGGTTCGTATAAGAATGCTCAAGGAAATAAGAGATTGCATCATTGGTGTGTTTTGACTTTGGAATCCCAATTGGGTATTTTTTGAAATTTTATGACTGTCTAGAAAGGTTAGTACCCCTTTAATGACAAGTTTTTCAATCAATTTCGAAAGTGTTGAAAGGGAAGCGATTGGTCTGAAATTGCATGGATCTTCTGAATCACCACCTTAGCATAGTGGAAAGACAAGAGCTGTTTTGAGACATGAATTATGTCGGCCGTTCCCATGTCAATCGCTGACCATGCTGATTCTGTCGATTCCTGGAAACACGATGTGTCAGGTTTTCCTTCTTTGTGGGAACATGTAGTTGAGAATTCATTAATTCTGTAACCGTTGAACAAGTCATTTGTATTTTATTAGATGATTTTTTTTTATTCAATTTTGAAAAAGGACTTTGAGATCCAAAAGTTATATTTGGCGCAGTCAGTAGGATACTCGAAATTGAACGTATCGAACGAGCAATATTTTTTTAATTAATCGAGTATCGAAATTGTTGGTTTGTGCTGTGGAGGTGTTTGCGAAGGAGCGGCTCTTCGAAACTCAAGAATCCCAGTCCATCGTGGACCTGAAGCTACCCTCGACAGGCAGATCATCGTGGATTGGAACAGAATCGTCGGATCTCGCAAGGCAGTCTTTTTGGGGAATTCAGAATCAAGGAACCAATGGCCTACCTTATAAAAGGATGCTCAAAGTATTTACGATTTTACTGTAAGTTATTTTGGTATTTGATGTCATTTGAAACATCATTAGACATTTTCAATAATTCAAATTTAATCGCGGAAAACCCTGACCCAGTGAGTGCTTCAGTGGACAAATTTCAGAATTCAACAATAAAAATGTCAAATCAATTCAAGCCGGAATATTTGAGGTGTGTGCCAGAGTTAGACGGCAATCCCAATGACCTTAACGGATATCTTTCTGTATGCGATTCTATTATCTTCTGGAAGTAATGAAGCAAACTCGTTCTGGAGACAACTAGATGACATCATCGATGAAGCTTCACGTTTAACGCACCTGAACTTCACTTTCGGAAACCAACAAATTCCACTAAATACTAGTCTGGAAACTCCAGAGTATCAGCCATCCTCTGATATTCAGACCATCGGAGAACCTCACAAAAGTCCCAAAACTCCTACTAACGCAACGTGTACAGTGAAACTACCTGAATCAAATCGAAATTAATCTAGAAACAAAATAGAAAAGACCCTGATAAACTCTGTCGATAATGAAGAGAATGGCAATCTTTCATTACAAGTGCAACCAGATACCGAACGTACAGATGGCCAAATCCAGCCTGAACGCGAAGTTCAGAACGTTCATAGCGAACACACGTCCAAATCGAGCCAAACCCCGAATTTCAAGATGATGACACCATTCATTCAAATGCCGAACAAAATCCTGTAGTTGCCATCTCTATCGCAGAATGCGCCGTAAACCATGGTATAAATCAGTTGATCATAAGTTCGGTGCTTCACTCACCAGCTTCACCAAAAAGATCAATATTGTTCGAGAAAAAATGCGAATTCATGTACTTTCCAAAAATTATATGGAGAGTGATATTCTGAATTTTATCAGAGAATATATCGCTCCCGGAGTACAATATCATGTTTACTTTGAAGACCTAGCATCATATGAACCATTTTCAGTAGTTATCCAAAAGTATTTCAAATGGTCCTCTATCAAATTCAAGAGATGTACCAAAAAGTTATTAGATGTCACCACTAAACAAGTTATTCAAAACCATCACGAAGGCACAGCAAACCATCGTGGTGTTGAGGAAAAAGGCAAATACTATTGGCCGAACATCAAGGAATCGATCCAAACTTATATAAATCAATGTAAAACTTGCCAACAAAGTGAATATCAGCGGAAACCTATCAATATGAAGCTCAATATTACTCCCACAGCCACAAAATCCTTTGAAATTATTCATTTAGATACATTTACGCTCGAAAACACAAAATTCCTAACTATCATAGATAGTTTCTTTAAATATGCACAGGCGTACCTAGTGAACTCTTTAACAATTTTCTCATATCAAACTTCTTGCATTACATAAAATGTAAGTACATTTCGTGTCACCCCATCATCCTCAGTCGAATGGAATGATAGAAAGATTCCACTCCACCATTTTAGAACATATTTGCCTACTCAATACGAGAGGGTTTCTGAAAACCTCTTCAAAAATGAAAATGTTATAAGCAGTTACAATCACACGATACAATCTGTTACAAAAATCAAACCAATTGACATCATAAGTGGACATATTTCAGCTAACGACCCTTTCAATATAGAAATCGATAGAACACTCTCGAATGATTACACCAATGAACATAAAGAATGGTCAAAAATTCCCTGTGCAAAAATTAATACTGATTAAATCAAGCATAAAGAAAAAATAACAATCGCGAAGATCCAATTATATTCAAAACAAAACAGAAAACGTCCTGAAAAAACATGTCAGACAAAAAGATGCCAATAAATTCCAAAAACCAACGCAAATAACAAAAGTCAACCGTCACATGGAGACAGTGTCAACTTACATCAACAAAAAAATTCATATGGGTAATTTGGAACGTCCCCTGAAAACATATCCATCCCCTGTTAAGAAATAAAACATATAATCATTTTTCAGATTATCTGGAACTCTCGAAATCCAGGAAAAATTTTCCAAACAAAACTTATAAAATAACCCAGGACTTATTCCTCTCAAACTTGGGACAGCCAAGGTAGAATCATACACCTATTCATTGATCCATTACTACGATCTGAAATCAATCATCATCGAAATCAATAAATTGAAACTCCATTCAAAAACACTGAGAACGCTCGTCGGAAATCATAAGGACTACTCAATTGAAACATCAAAGTATTTGGAAATAGTTCAAATCTCTGAAGAAAGAATATCCGACAAACTTTCTGAAATTTTACCTCATCCTTAGAGAACGAAACGTGGTTTGATAAACCGATTAGGATCAATCTTCAAATCGGTCACAGGAAATTTAGACTCCAATGACGGTGAAAGGTACGACCAACTGATCACAGAATTACAAAATAATCAAAATAATTTAGCTTCGAGCATTAGAAAACAAAATTCCTTATCTATTTCATTGATCGAGTAATTCAATAACACAGTTCAGAAGGTAAGGCATAACGAGCGTCTAATAGCATCAAAACTCAAACAAATCGAATCGATTGTCAAAAACTAAACATACAGAGAGAATTCTATGGTCATCAAGGACGTCATGAATCAAATAATCAATACTTACGAGATTATAGATTCAATATTACAAGATGATGAGAACTCGATACAATGTTCTATATTGAACGTTCTTTGTCCTAGTGTAATAAGAACAAGGGATCTATTTACTGAACTACAAAAATTGAAAAGATTGCAAAGATCAAGTACCAATCGATGTAAGCTTTGAGAATACTTTATTATTTGGGAACATCATAAAAGTAGATAGCTTTATATCAAATTTCAGCAAAACGTTCATTTTACAAATACCAATTACATATCCAGCGAAATATGAATACCTTCATTTATTTCCTGTTCCAATCTTTATTAAGGGTCAGTTCAATGCAGTAATACCCTGAAATAAGTTTTTGGCAAAGAACGAAAAATCTTACGCGTTTCTGAGCACTCCTTGTCTGGAGATCACCCAACAAAGCTATATCTGTCCGACTACCAACATCAGAGAACTTTCGGGAGAGAATCCATTAAAAATCCATTTGCTGAATATCCAAAAAACCTCCACTTGCTGCCGAACACCAATCCCCTTCTCGGGACCAACCATCAGTCCAACTAGACAACTACAACAAATGGATTGTTTTCTAACCACATCGAGAGATGAAACAACCAAAACAAAATTAAAAATTTGGCCACCGGGTGGTAACTCTTCGACATTCCAGTCGGGTGCCAATTATCCTGCAATGATCAAATCATCAGCCAACCAATCATGCTGCCAGATCTTGATAGAAAAATCCCAGAAATATCTGAGACCAGTATAGGACTCCACCTTCAAGAAACAGGTTTGATGAACCCATTCCATAAAAGCAGCCATTATCGAAAACAAACCCAAAATTTTATTTCAACACGTAGCACATATTCCAAGTTTTTGGACGATGTTCATCTATGCCATTCTGATACCAACATGTCTTTACTTCGCCTACAAAAATATGAGTTGCAGGACCTCCAAAACTTCGAAGCCAGACCAACCATCAGAGGAATTCGAGATGTCCAGGGTTCAGTTTCCCCGCTAACCCTCCTAAGCTGAATCTTCTAGGGAGGAATTATGTCGGCCGTTCCCATGTGAATCGCTAACCATGCTGATGCAGTCTCTGCCGATTCCTGGCAACTGATGTGTCAGGTTTTCCTTCTTTGTGGGAACATTTAGTTGAGAATTCATTCATTTTGTAACCGTTGAACAAGTCAGTTGTATTTTATTAAATAAATTTTGATTTTCAAAAAGGACTTTGAGATCCAAAAGTTATATTCCATGTGGTAAATTTTCCAAGCGCAAATGAACTATTGATAGCTCTGGTCAGTGAATCTAGAGCAGCATCTGGAAGGTTTAAGTGGAAATCACTGAATATATCAATGTGGTTAAGATATTTCATGGAATTTGATTGTGGTTCAAGGGTAGAAGTTAATATTCAAGTAATTGTGCAATAGTAGTCATGAAAAGTTTCGGGATTTATTTTGATGTTATGAATTTGTGGTGAGTTTGATTCACCACTCAGATTGTTTACTATAGCGCAGTTTCCTTTGACTTTGATATCTGCCTTATTCATTCTGTCAGTGTAGTACATTCCTCAAGCACATTCCATCAAATGTAAATTCGGCGGTAGTTGAAATATGTAATCAAAAATTTATCAGAAAAACACTTACGTAAAATGTGTAAGGATCTTAAGTCTTTTTGCTATGCCTTGTGTTACCTATGGTTTCTTATTTTGAATGAATTTTTTGTTTTGGAAAACATTTTTCTAAGGCCTGAGTTAGTGGTTCTTGAAATTCACCTAGTGAATAACTTATTTCAGATGTGAGCATGGAATTTTTTTGCATTTATTTTCAAATTTCTTAAAGTTGTTTTCATTATATATTTTTCCGAGCTTGAACTTTTTAATAGAGGCGATCAACTAAAAATTCCAAGACAACGGTTTCGTGGTCAGATTGACTTGGCGGAATTACATGACAAGTCAGTTTGTTTTCATCTAGATTTGTGCAATGTAGTCTTAGTAGGGGAGCCCAAGTAGGATTTTTTTTACTAAGGCGCGACAAATTAATTTACAGGGGACCTTGTACCTGTTTGAGTACCCCCATCAAATATAAGCCCCATATATACGGCCGACCGTCGAGAATGAAGGTTCAGACTATTAAAAAAAAATCAGAAATTCTCGAGCGCATCAGATTGAGGTAGGGTGATTTGAGTACATGCTAAAAAGTGTACATTCCAATAATCTGGGTGTCCAGTGGACGTCATTTTTGCCGTAGACCGAGTATACAGTACAATTATTTTTGAGTTCACCCATGCGTCATCAATTTATGATTTAAGTAATGACACACCCTTTGTGTAACATCTATTTCTATTAGCCGCTACAAGCAGATCAAAATCGTCAGCATTAAGAATTATGGTCTTGTGATAATCGATTAATACTCAATACAATGAAAAGAGATATTATTATCCATAAAACCGACAGTATTTCACATGGCAAGCCAACTTGCCACACATGCCTTTTGTCTAGCGCATTACCATGTATGACGTCATTGCTTGCTGCCACTGGAGTTCTGTTTATCAACAGTTTTGCAGTGGAATAAATGACATATACATAAAAGTTATTTTCGAAGCTGAATGTTTCTTGGCATCATTAGTTTCCGAGTACAATACAATGTGTTCTATTCACAAATATTCTTTAAGATTTCTAATCTCACAATTAACATTTGTGACCGTAATTCCGCATTATCGGGATTCACATACAACATCAGGAGTGTAGAAGCCCCAATAAGAGAACAAACATTACTTAAATAGTCCAAAAACATTCACGATATATTTAAAACATTTTTTTTAGATTATGTCTGTCGATCCAATGCTCGCACAAGTTTCGACTTCTGAGGGTTGACGTTCGTCAGCTGGTTGACGGAAACGAATGATGTAAATATTTTCCACTCAGTACATCATATTCCGGAAGAGCTGACAAGGAGTGACAAAGGACGGACGGTATCCAAGAGGAGGGATAACGGGAATTTGAATTATTATTGATAACTTGAGAGTATTGGTTGTTTATAATTTTTTGCAATATTTTTATTGTATTAAAGCTGTTAATCGTTTCGGCAAGGAATTCATTTCTTGAAACCTACCCATCCTGGGAAATATTGGATACAAATATTTCCAACATAATTCAGAAGTGGTCAAGAAAAGCAGTTTCTGGAAGCGAGGTGTATAGCAGCAAGTGAGAAATCAGCAAATAACTGAAGATAAACTACCAGAAAATACGAATTCATCCAAAAATTAAATATCTGTCATTTTGACATTGATTACTTCATATCAATGGAAGGTAATACTAGCACAGATTTTATGGATAGATTCATGGCAATGATGCAAATGATGGAGAGACAGACTGGAAAGTGAAGACAGATTTCTTAAACTTTTGGAGAGGCAAAGTAGTTCCCAAAGTCAGACACAGTTTCAGGTAATGCCCGATTTTAGTCAAAGCATTGAAAACTTCGATGGGGAAAGTCTAGGAAAGAAGGCAATGGACTGGTTGAAGACGGTGGAATCTGCAGCTTTGCTTCACAAATGGCCGGAAGAATTCAAATTGGAAACAGCGAAAATACATTTGGTTGGTACGGCAAAGAAATGGTACATTGAGAAAGCAGCCGATATTAGAACTTTTGATGATTTTAAAACGAAGTTTACAAAAAGTTTCAACCTAAAAGTTAGCAAAGATGAACTCTGGGAGAAAATGAGAAAGAGAATACGGGGTAAGTCAGAATCTGTTTCTTCTTACTTTCATGACAAAGTTATGATTTGCCAGACTCTTGGTTACGATTTTGAAGATACCAAAGAACAACTTTTGATCGGTTTAAATAACAAAGACATCATTCCTGGTCTTATAGCAGCCCAAATTGACAATTTTGATGACCTTCTGCATGAAATCGTACGTTTTGAAAGAATTTACAGCGAATCAAACTTCAACAAGAGTCAGTCATATCAAAAGTTTGGCCAAGTTCAACCATATGTATCGCATAATTTTCAAAAGAGAATTTATAAAGGACAATCTGATAGACAACATGTCACGAGTTTATCAGAATTACCTTCGAGTAGTGAAAGAGAACCAGTCAATATAGGGGAGCAACAAAAGGTCGAGAAAAGACATTGTTTTCGTTGCAAAGAAAGGGGGCACTTGAAAATCGACTGTCCAAAGAAGAAATTGAGCCATATACCATCCGGAAATCCCGAATCACAGACAATCAACAGTGAAAATCTTCAATCTTTAGTTCACTGATCCAACGATAAGAATGATTCAATTTCAAAATTCATTCGTCAGGTATATTTGAACGATAATTTCTATGTTACAGCATTCATTGATCCAGGAAGTGCAGTTTGCACAATCAAGACTGGTATTGTCGAGGCTAATATTTTGAATCCATATCCAGTGGATCAGAAGCTGTATGGTTTCGGGTCTAATAGTCCAGTTTGCTGTACTCAGGCAGTCAAAATCAAAATTGCTTTGGATGAAGTAGAGGAGGAAGTCGAGGCATTAGTAGTGCCAAATGATGTTCAGACATTTAACCTAGTCATTGGAAGGACTTTCACAGAGTTACCGAGTCTAGCGTATGTTCGGATGGAAGATTGTCTACATTTTGGATACAAAAATGAAGATCCATTCAGAGAAATCAATTTGAGTTTCAGTTCAAGAAAGAAAACAATTTTTGTCGACAAAGCGATGAAGTTAGAACAGAACAGAATCAATTTCGTCCAGGTTCGAATTGGGGATACTGTTAGTCATTTACCGTTGGTGACAGAGGCTGAACTAGAACTGAAAGAAAATCATCGTCTTGGAGAAATAAGAGGTAACTCGGATATCGTAGAATCACATGAAACTTCAGGTGAGAGAAAATTGATCACTATGGATTTATCGAATTTTGATGATTCTGTTGAAGTTTGTGATCGCTATAAACTTTTGGATTTATTGAATGAATTTCGCGACTGTTTTGCTTTGAATATTCACGAACTTGGGTGTACAGATCTCATGACAGTTAATATTCAGGATAATGACAAACCAATTCGATGCAAACCGTACAGATGTAATTTTTCTGATCGTAAAATCATAAAAGAAATTGTTGCGGAATGGCGAGATTGTGGCATAGTCAGAGACACAAACTCACCGTATTCTTCACCTGTTTTGTTGGTTCCAAAAAGTAATGGCGAGAAAAGACTTGTCATAGATTTTCGTAAACTGAATAGTCAAACTCAAAAGAAAAATTATCCGATACCATTAGTTGATGACTATTTTGAAATACTGTCAGGATCGAAATTGTTTTGTACATTGGATTTGATGTCAGGATATCTTCAGATAGGTACCATTAGATGAAGAATCAAAAAGTAAAACCGCGTTCATTTATCCCGACGGTACAGCAGAATTTCAAAGATTAGGTTTTGGCCTAGTGAATGCTCCATTTGAATTCTCAAAACTGATATCATTAGTCTTGGGACCGCTGAAAAACACTGTGGCAGTATCATATTTGGACGATATTCTCATAGGTGCAAGAGACTGGAGTGATATGCTGAAAAAGTTGAGAGAAGTATTTTCGGCATTCACAAAAGCTAAGTTAACTTTCAAACTCAGTAAATGTGTGTTTGGGAAACGAAAAGTTATGTTTTTGGGTTATCAGTTAACATCAGATGGATTATTTCCAGGTCCAGGAAAGATGAAAGCAATTGAGGAGTTCCCTGTTCCAAAAAACAAACATGAGGTCCGGCGATTTCTTGGTCTAACAGGGTATTTCAGGAGATTTGTTCAAAACTATGCATCGAACACAAGACATTTGTCTGATTTGACAAGAAATAACGTGCAGTTCTGCTGGGGTCAGGAAGAGCAGGAGGAATTTTCCAAACTCAAGAATTTCATGCAGAAAGCACCAGTTTTGCAATTATATAATCCGAAGGCGAAGACAGAATTGCATTGTGACGCATCTTCCTTGGGTGTGGCTGGACTATTGTTACATGAAGGATCTGATGGTAAAATGCATTTAACATACCGTGTTTCAAAGAAAACGAGTGAGAGAATGTATCATTCATCAAAACTTGAACTTCTTGCGATAGTATGGTGCTGTGAGAGATTGAGAGCAATGTTATTAGGAATTAAATTTACGATAGTGAGTGACTGTCAAGCATTGGTTTTTCTGAATGCTAAAAAAACAATTTCTCCCCAAATTGCTCGTTGGTATTCTACATTGTCGGAGTATGATTTTGAAATTAGACATAGTTCAGGAGACAAGATGGCTCATGTTGATAGCCTCAGTAGAGCAGCAGTAGAAGAAGCGAATGAAGATAATAATAATAATAATAATAATAACAATTTATTCACAATAAATCTCAATATTACAATTTTAAAATAAATAAAATGTGAATAAATATTTAAACCTTACGAAGTTATTGAACTTGTTGTAAGGATTAGATATTTTCTGAATAATTATTATGGATTAAAAATAAATGATTTAATAACATAATAACATTTGAACAATAAATGAAAATAACAGTATAATCAGCACACTGGCAGTCACATGGAAATTTTCAATTCTATAAGATTCTGGAAAAATAATCTGGGAGTTTCAAGAATCCATTTTTTCACCAGTTTTTTATAAGAATATTTCGACTTTGTTACTTTAATCGAATTTGGTGATTTATCGTAAATAAAGGATGCTAAATATAAAAAGTTTTTTTGTGATTTGGCTTTGGAAATTTTATTTTTAGCAGTAATTTTGTTTTTATTTCGTGTATTATATAAATGTTTATTATACTTACAGCAGTTTTTATGAGAAAATATGTAAGTTATTATATTGAGACAAAATAATTGTCTGATATCCATTTTTTCACTTTCACAAAATAATTTATTGGAGGAATATCGAATATTTTTACCATACATGATTTTTAAGAACCATTTTTGTAAATTTTCCAAATTTTTCAGATAATTCTGATTAACTCCCCCCCATGATAGTATACCATAATTTATTTGAGATTGAAATAAAGAAAAATAAATCATATCCATGTGTTTTTTACTAAGAATATTATGAAGAAATTTGAATTTTGGCAATAGAGGGCGTAATTTTTTTATTAAATAATCAATTTGGAAATTCCATTTCAAATGCCTGTCTATCATGATGCCTAAATATTTGATATGGTCGACTTCTTTTATATATGAATCATTTATTTTAATAGGTCCAAAATAAGGTAGATGATTTCTATAAGAAGTAAAGGGGAGATAACGTGATTTCTCGAAATTGAGAGTCAATAAGTTATTGTCGAACCAATTTTTCATATTTTCAAAGTCATTTTGTAGGAGTATTTTAAGAGATTGCCATGTATTTGATTTATAGATTATAACAGTATCATCTGCAAAACTGTGTATGGAACCTCTTGTTTTCACATAAAAAATGTCATTCAGGAATATGTTGAATAACACAGGACCTAGAACTGTTCCTTGTGGAACTCCATAATTCAAATTTTTTTCTGAACTAATATAGTCACCTATCTTGACACATAGTTTTCGATTTTCCAGATAACTTTTCATCAATTTATAACTTAATCCACGAAATCCAATTTTTTCTAATTTTTGTAGTAATAATTCATGACTCACCGAATCGAAAGCTTTAGCTAAATCTAGAAATAAACAAACAATTGGGGATTTTTCTTCCATGGCTTCATAAATTTGAGTTGTGAGATGGCATAATGCATGCTCAGTTGAGACGTTGCTGCGAAATCCAAACTGGTTTTTAGAAAGAATACTATTTTTTTCAAGATATTCATCAATTCTGATTTTCAATATTTTTTCAAAAACTTTCGCTAATGTTGAAATCAATGATATTGGACGATAATTTTGTAATTCATTAATATCTCCTGCTTTGTACAATGGTTTTATCAATCCTGTTTTGAATGCATCGGGGTATTGACCAGTATTTATAATTGTATTGAATAAGTGCATAAGTGGTTTTGCTACTAAAATATTAATGGTTTTCAATATCTCTGATGTTATACCATCAATACCGGGTGATTTATTAGTTTTTAAACTGGATATAATATTCATAACTTCTGTTTCAGTAATTTCATTTATGAAAAAAGAATCGATGTAGATGGAGGAATGATAGAGGAAGTTTATGACAAACGATTGAATATGTTCACTATAGTTTCTGAAGAAGAAAGGATTCTTACGATTCAAAAAAGTGATGAGAAATTGAAGAAGTTAGCAGAAATTTTGAGAAAGCCAGAAGAGGAAAGAACGAAACAAGAAATGAACCTAACAAATGATTATGTACTTGATACAGGAAGAATATATAAAAAGGTGAAAGTAAATTGTGAAATTAAATTATTATATGTTATTCCAGATTCCATGAGAAAGGCGACAGTGGTGAAGTATCATGATCAAATGGGACACTGGTCATTGGATAGAACTGTTTCGGCGATACTGAGAACATTTTGGTTCAAAGGACTGAGAAGGTATGCGAGAAGACACATCCAAGGTTGCTTTGAATGCCTTTTAGCCAAGGTTCCAGCAGGAAAGAAGCCAGGAAAACTCTGTAGTCCAAGAATGCCTGAAAGACCTATGATGAAACTTCACGTCGATCATTTGGGACCTTTTCCAAAGAGTTACTCTGGTAAAATGTACATATTCGTTGTAGTAGATGCATTTTCCAGATTTGTAAGACTGTTTCCTACAAAAAGTACAAGTTCCAAGGAAACATTAACACAAATGGAAATTTTTATCAACTGTTATGGCACACCAAAAATAATCGTGAGTGATCAGGGAACAGCCTTCACTGCCAATTAATTCGAAATATTTTGTAAGAAATATAATATTGAACATAAACTCATTGCAGCGAAATTTCCTCAGGCTAATGGAATGGCGGAAGTGAGGATGAAGTCGATTGTTCCGGTCATTGTGACATCACTTGACTTCACCAATGGAAAATGGGATAAAACATTGTCGGCAGTTGAAAGAAAAATGAACGCAGCGGTGAACAAAACAACAGGAGTAACCCCTTTCGAATGTTTATATGGATACCAACCAAACTTCGAGGATGCAACTATGGTAAATGTAGCAGGAAGAGAGGAAGATATCCAGAAGCATAAATTGATTAGAGAAAAAGTAATACAACATACTTCAAAAGCGCAGCAGAACTATAAAACTTATTATGACAAGAAGAGGTATGAAGGAGTTGAGTATGATATTGGGGATATTATTGCTATTAGGACCAATCCAGTTAATACAGGAGAACCCACCAAAACTCAACTCAAATATCGTGGACCATTCACAGTTCTAGAGAAACTCCCAGGAAATACTTATAGACTGGAGAAATTGAATAAAGAAGACGGAGGGCATTGTAGAAGTACAGTGGCTCATATTTCATAGATGAAAATTTATAGAAATCACGACGAAGCTGATGAAGAGGAGACAGAATCTGAAGAAAGAGAATTTTTCAATATAATAGCTGGACAAGAATCGGGTGTTGATGAAACTGTGTCACAGGGGGAAAGTGTCTCCCAAAGCGAATGTACCAGTGATGATGAGTGGACTCCTCCTACACCAAATCAAAATAATGGAGTCGAGAAGAAGGAGAGACCGAAAAGGAAGGTTGAAAAGCCATCCAGATTCGACGACTATGTTTGAGAGCAAACATACTACAGGATGGCCGAATGATGTAAATATTTTCCACTCAGTACATCATATTTCGGAAGAGCTGACAAGGAGTGACAAAGGACGGACGGTATCCAAGAGGAGGGATAACGGGAATTTGAATTATTATTGAAAACTTGAGAGTATTGGTTGTTTATAATTTTTTGCAATATTTTTATTGTATTAAATCTGTTAATCGTTTCGGCAAGGAATTCATTTCTTGAAACCTACCCATCTTGGGAAATTACAAATATTTCTAACACGAACAATTTTAGAACGAACAATTATATATTCTCTATTCACAATCACCCATTCACAAACACAACAATTTTTCCTGAACTTGAGGGAGAATTCTGAAAAGGAGAGAGCGCACGGAGACATTCTTTTGATACTATCATTTGTTCAACACAAAACAATGTCATCATTTTTCTAAATTGTATTTGAGAGAGTTGCACATGCACTTGAAATATCTCGAAAAATGGTGTTCACCTTGAAAAAATCGGAAGTGTACTCTTGCCATCAAATCCAGGAAAAAGTAGAAGTCGTTTCAAAAAGATAACAGCTTATATACCTGAGGGCAAAAATGGCAGTAGGAAATACTTTCTATATGGACACACATCCTTCGTCATTATCTCCACGTTGTTATTTATGTCGGGGCATTAGACACATCGTTCTACATTCAGACTTTTCGAAGCATTTCATATGCTTAACAATGATGGCGCATATATAGGTATGTACTTAGCGGATTATTTTTCTGATTTCATGAATCACAAACCGTATAGACTTGCAATGAAAAAGATTGATTATTTCAATACGATCAACATCCTAAAGTAATGATTTTTCAAACAAATAATCAATGTCATATGACTTTGTTTGACAAATTCCGAAACACCCTATATGTATTATAGTTTCGTTCATTTTGAAATTTGGTAATGTACGATTGTTCGCATATGGTCGGCATTTAGTAAATTTTTCGACATATTTCAATAGGGTCTTACAAAGGTCGAGACTGGTGTCGGGGAAAACCGGAGTTCAATAGATAAAGTTGATTGCTTATAACTTAGTCTACCCTAACTAGGTAGTCCGATTCTCAAAAGTAAAGCAGTGTTCGATGTCAAACCAAAGAACAGCATTTGTCATTTGATCGATCGAGAACAGAAAAACCTAGATAGTTCTTTCCGCAATTTGTGGCCAATTCGTGAAATGGAATCTCCTAGGAATTTCTATTTTGGGTTTATCAGTATCGTACTCGTTCCTCTGATCGGCGTTCTTTCTTGTGGAGGATACGACCCTGCGTGATGTACATGCGGTTACATTACTTCTGCGCCATGGCATGAGAACTCCATTTCAAGTTGAAATTATATCCGAGAAACTTCTAACCCGAATCCTATGTATAGAAATTTTGGAAAATATTGAACTCGGCAATTTACTCGAGCGGAATATTCCATTAAAGTTCAGTCCAGTCTGCGCCTCCACGAAGAAACTTTCCTAATTTGAGAAAACAGTAGGTCAATACCTATTTTGAAAGCTGATTTCACTAAACGACTTGATGGAATTAATGTGTAGTTATTGTTTCACCAGATTCTTCAACGTGGTTTTGGTATATTATAAAATGGAGAAATTTGTTATACTCGGAAGGTATTTCAGAGTGCACCTCTCTGCATATATTAGCCAATAGTGCTTCAAATATTCTAACGTGAAACAACTGATATAGATTTTGATTCTCTTTGACTAAACAAGTAGGTATAGAAACGAAATACCTAACAATGGGAAAATTCTGACGAGGAGCAAGTCAAAAATTATTAGTTCTAGCCTCGATTCATATTCACTTTGAAAAAAAAACGAACGGGACATTTCCAAGAGGAGTGATTAACAAAAAAAGGGTTATAAAGCATATGAAAACAAAACCATCAATGGAATGAAGATATCAACAGTTGAAAAATGCCGAATGAATGAGTCATTACGAGAATGAATACCCATATCTGAAAAATGGAGATGAACTTGCCCGTACAAATTTGATTTCTCTGGATAAATCACAGCCTACTGGTGTCAGAGACAAAGGACGTGATCAAAAATTACGTTAGGAATCCATTATCAGAATTATTTATCCGAAAAAGTTGTTTGACCACATCCAATTCTCGAATATTATTTAAATGAAAAATTAAATGTTTTATTTTAATTCTGAACAGGCTCGCAGTTTTTCTGTGTGACTTTTTTTGTTCCAGGTGGAAAATTGATAAAAAGATCAAAAAATGTTACTTGAACATTGACCTTGAAGGAATTGTATCAAATATGCCCTAAAAACGAAGGAACTGCGATTTTTTTCAACTGTCAGTACTTCCTTCTGTTTAGACAATATGCATCATTTGAACGTTCAAGAGCGTATTCACTGATGGGGCCACATATACAACAAACAGTGTTGTGTTATCGCAGATTGTGAAGCAATGGGCTTATGTGAATCCACATTCTGTATGATATACTGAAAAATAGCAAAAAAATGATAGTAACTGCCCCCTTTTTAGAAAAATCTCAATTCGGAAAGCTTCATTGAATTGCTCGGAATGAATTAAGAGTGGTTGTTGAAGACTTGCATCTCACAGCAAGAAGAAACTTATATTTGCATTTCAATGGAACTTCAACTCATTATGCAAGGTTGATAACTTTCTACAGAAGTGGATTGGAAAAAGCAGTCCCACAGTTTGGTTTCTATTTATTCCTCGGCGGAATATTGAAGCGGATATTATCAAAGAAACCTTTGGCGAAATGTGCCGAAAAATAAGTACCAATGCAATCCGAAAGAGACTCGGAAATCTTAGAAAACGAGTAGATAAATGCATTAATTTGAATGGGCGGCATGTTGAGGCATACTTACTCTCCCATTATTATGATCATATAAAGAATGAATTATTCTTTGTATAATAAATGAAGTGTATCATTACAGTTTTTTCAATTGTTAGAATATCTATTGATGATGTATCCTGAATATCATCATCAACCAAAATATAGACAAACTCAAATATTGCTGGTATATAGAAGACTAGAAAATTGTGTAATTTTTCATTGCTGTAAGCTATGATTTGGTCGAAAGAAATAATCATTCTTTGCAAACTAGCACGATTCAAAAAATCTTCATTATGATAGAAACAATTTTCGAATACGATTTGAAATAAAAGATACAGGTCTCATTAGAGTACAAGTGATTCATATTTATATTGATTTGAATAATATTCGTGATATGGTTGTTCGGGGTGATTTCAAACAAATTTTCCATATGAACTTTTTCTATAAGAAAATGCCGAACTCGTTTTTTTTTGAAATTCGGTCTTATCTTTTATCCAAGTTAACTAAGATGTTTTCAAAATGAACTTTTTTGTATTGGAAAGTAGTCCACTGAATTGTTTCTTTGTCATTGTCTTTATTTAGGCCTTATATTGTGTACGTTTCTCAGGGGACGCATTTTAATTTTTTTGGTGCGTGAAGGTGGCATACAGAAAAGAGGAAATACGCTTTCCATTGTGAATTACTAGACATCGTAAGTTGACTTCTGAAGCAACAATTTTTATTTCAAGTGTTTTTTTTTTATTATTCTATGGAAACAACTATACGATGAAAGGGATGTTTGCAAAATGCATATCCAGCGCTAGCAAACGTTACGTTAGAAAAAAGTTCAATTGTTTCGATGACTATCCAGATTATACATCAGCCTCTGCAGATTCGATAGGCATTCACACCAAAAGCACAGCAATGCCGAGGAGATTACGTTTAACATAGATTTATTGAATAAAATTTCAAGGTTGGATGGAAGAGTAAGTTTTGTCCATGTTCTGAACAGGGACAAAAAATTAATCCTGCCATTTGATAAGTGCTGTGTATGTACTGGGTACCATGTATATAAACTTATCAATAAAATCAATTATTATTATTATTATTATTATTATTATTATTAAAATTCATCATTTTTTCTATACATCATTAGAAAATGACAACCATCGAGAGCAAATTGATAAATTCATTTGAAGAACCCTCTTATTTTGTTAGAGTTATTGAAAGAGATTGTAAGAACTATTCCCCAAAATTCCCTATGATATTCTACACTACATGTTTATATCATGAGCTCAGATGTCTATTCAATGATGATTTCAACTCAGTGTTCACATTTCCAATCTAATGTCAATACACAATGACATAGGTTATACTTACACTCAAGAAATTGTATATATACAAGGTTGACATCATTCCGAAATATTCAATAATGATAGTTTCAACATAAGTATTTCAAAGAAATTGTTGGATTGTTGTTTCGTCTTACGGTATGAACTGAAGCAACAAATGTGCAGCTGGATTCTGGTGTTGGCTCCGTTACCTGCCTTTTTACTAGTCTATAATGTACTGATGAAGGCTAATAATTCAGAAACACATATCTGCACTTGCACTTTTTTCTTGAGACCTTTGTCTACTAATTTTTACATAACGACGTAAAAAACTGAGATTTCGAAAAATAGTTTTTTAAAAACAGTCCAAACAAACTACTTGAATAATTCAAGGAATGATTTCTCAGAACATCGCATATTCGTTATCTACTCAAAAAGTTCCACCAATTGAAGAAAATATCAAAATCCATTAATTAGGTACCGAGATGAAGATCTTTAATAATTTTGAGATGGCAATGCTCTTGAAATTTTCTGAGATACATACAATCGATTTGATAGAACAATTCTTCCTCTTTCACAAGGTATCTGTATAAGTATTCTACTATTATTGCACGTATAATGATATTTTTTTCATTAACAATCACAGTTTTGCGGAAACCATTTTATGAATCGATCTGAAATTCTAACCACACCTCTAGTATATCGAAACCGATCTCTTCACCTGATGAAAAGACGGATGCATTATTAGTTCAATAATATATTTTTTTTTCTTTTTTCAATCACCCTATCTACTCTATGAGGTGTTCATTTCGAATGTTTGGTAAAACTCTTTCCTACTCAACACATTAATTGTTGATGGCTAAATTCTATGCATAATTTATATACAGAGTGGTCCAACGAAAAGTATGCACCTTGCTTTTCTCCTTTTTTTGTAACTTAACGCAAAAATGCTCGGACAGGTCAATTTTGCTTTTGGGGGAGAGACATTTTAGATGTATTTTTCTACCTGTGCCTTCAACCTCCTAGCGAGGATGAGTAACAACCCTGAAATTTTAAATAGAAAGTGGGGTCAAGTGATATATCATTTGAAAGGGCACAAAATTCTCTTTCCAATGATACCTAATTTGTTATATTTCACTTATACATGTAGGTATTATGAAGAAAAACAACTACAGCTTGTCCAATCCATCTTGGCACAAATTCAAATAATTTTCCAGTTGCACACTGGTAGTGTAGACTAGGACAAAAAAAAAACATCTTCTAGGAAAAAATTTCGACACACTGAACACATATAATAGGTGTTTTTTATTTCAGTATACTTCACAGAGATTGTAGGGCATATACGTTATTAGTTCTGTGCCAAGATGGATTGGATAAGCTGTACAACCCATTACTTTGAAATGTGTAATTGACTTAGTAGAATCCTACTGCAGCAAGTGCTGAAAATGTGACCCATTTGCTTCCATACAATAATACGGATTTTGTTCAGATCTATTCCTATCATTCTGTAGCATATCAGGTGTTATACGTCTGCACTCTGCTGTAATCCTTTGGCAAAGATCTTCTAAGGACTCGGGCTGCGTAGCAGAACATTTATTTTTCAAGTGTCCCCAAAGGAAAAAGTCTGAAGGCGATAAATCTGGTGACCTGGCAGGCCATTCGATGGGGCCTCTCCTTACAATCCACCGTCCAGGAAACCGATCATCTAAAAACTGTTTTACCGGAGCAACATAGTGAGGAGGTGCTCCATCTTGCTGGAAATGAAGCCGATCATCATTATGATGTTGGTCATTTTCAATTATTTCTGTCATGAGAGGATCAATTGTATCTTCAAGCATGTTCAGGTAGACCTCACCAGCTAAATTCCCAGGAATAAAAAGTGTCCCTACGATAATATGACTACCTAATATACCACACCAGACATTGATTTTTTGGGGGTACTGGGTATGGACCTCTCGGAGTAAGTGTGGACTACTGTCATCCCAGTAACGACAATTATGCCTATTCACAGCTCCATTAAAAAAAATGTACTCTCATCGGAAAAGCACGTGTTGAATGATAGGTGCGGATCATCAATTAGTAGCTGGCTCAGTTGTTCACAAAATTGCAGCCGTCTATCAGGATCATCTTCATTGAGTTCCTGTACTAATTTAATTTTGTACGGATGAAATTTATAGGCTTTTAATATCCGTATTATGGACGAACGGGAGACACCTGAGGCTGCAGCAAACTGACGGGTACTGTGAGTATGATCCAATTCAACATGTCACAAAACAGCGACTTCCACTACTTCATTTCTGATCGGTTTCCGTGGCTGGTGTTTCACATTACAGACAGATCCGGTATCGCCAACCTTTTGGACTAACTTGGCAACGTACGAGTCATTCACATTTTTCCCGGGATGATTGTTATTGAAGAGGCATGCAGTAAGTCTAGCACAACTATTATGTTGATAATAAAGTTTAACAATTTCAACTCGTTCAGCAATGGAATGAACCATTTTTACAGTGAAGTTGAAATAATTTCAAACGCAACAGAACTGAATCACCGAACGTTTGCCTAAATTCTTTGTGTACACTTATCTGCCGTTGTTCTTTAAACCAAAAAACGCACGAGAGCAATTGAGGAATGTAGTAGTGATAAAAATGCCGTTTTTTCCGCAATTTCATCAACACCAAAAATATCGAGTAAATGTTCTTGCTTTTTTTATAACTATTCCAGTAAATACAACAAATTAGGTATCATTGGAAAGAGAATTTTGTGCCCTTTCAAATATATATTTCTCGACCCCACTTTATATTTAAAATTTTAGGGTTGTTACTCACCCTCGCTAGGGGTTTGAAGGCAGAGGTAGAAAAATACATCTAAAATGTGTCAAAATTGACTTTTCCGAGCATTTTTGCGTTGAGTTACAAAAAAAGGAGAAGAGCAAGGTGCATACTTTTCGTTGGACCACTCTGTATGTTATCCTTCTATGCCTACTATCTGAATCGCCAATCAGATTACTCTAAGTTAGCATCTTCAGAGGAAGGGAATTGATACAGTTTCATGATCAATTCATATGGTACCAAATAGGGCAATCAAGGGTTTCTGATTTCTGTCATACTGTTGGTAAGAGTCTGACTGAACTATTTCAGTATGTTCTCAAAAAAATCAAAAAGTTGATCCACAAATTCTATTAGCAAACTACTCAGAGTATGGACCAGAAGCTGATAACACAGTCATTTTATGATATTATTTACCGCCATAACAATAGGATAATTAGTACAACTTGAAGAAGAATATTAAATAATAATGCAATGATCATATTCACCTAGATAGTATAATATCAGATGAGTAATTTTTCGGAAAACCATGTATAAAAAAGAGTCTTCATCCTGCCGAGCGGAACAAACTCGTTTGTAACAGGGGGTAAAAATGTTTTTCTCATACCCAGTGCGAAAATGATTGTCCATCTCAACAGTTATAACATAACTTCTTCATACGTTCAGTTTCGTGGTGAAAACGATTCTACAAGGAACATTATTGAAAAGTAACATATTTACTATCTCTTTTTGAAAATTCTACCTTTTCAGTTGATGAATTACTATTTGATGAACGGAATGTTTCGTTGAATTTTTTTCAATCAATGATCAGAGCCGCAGTTCAATAATCGATCATTCTTCTGATGATAATCAAATATTGTTCAAACATTCAAGAATATTGGATTTTTCGAGATAAAAAAGCGTTGACGATAAGAGCTCAAGAAAACATACAATCCGTATTTGGAACTGAGAAAGGGGCCCAAGTCAACGACAGCATTTATTGAAAATAGACATCTGTGAATAAATTAGTTGAATAAAAAAAAACAATATTATGGGTATTGCATTGTTGTAATAATTATACTCCGGAATTGGTTACTCTTTTTCACCAGTCGGATCAGAATAGCCCTATATATGTACTGATAAAAAAGGAATTCTCCCACTGCCATGATTTCTTTCTGGCCGCGCTTCGCTCCTGCTCATATTGCATTCTCCCCATTATCCCCTACAGGGGTGAATATACGTTAACCATTCCAACAACTTCGTAAATGGACCACTCCAGACGCTCTGAAAGTTGTCGCCCCCTCCCGCATCTCATACAACCCCTTACTGGCATTTCCAGGAAAGAGTAGAGTCCTGCCTGGCATGATCCCAAGGACAAGAGTAAGTGTGGAGCCCGGCAGGCGCGACTCAAAGGATAAATGACCTCACGGCGCTTTTACATTGTTACGATGGCGTCAGACTGGCTCCTTCAAGTCTGTGTCATCAGGAATTTATGGGATGAACGTTGCTATGGCGCGCATCACAGACCGACCCAATGAAATTCCGATTTTTCGGGTAACTTCCCACTGAAAGTATGTCTCAAGTTTCTCTCGAACTGCGTATTATATTCTCCACAGTATATGAATAAACAATTTGGTTGATATGGTAATAATATCCCCTTCTTTCTCATTCAATGAGGCTACCTATAGGTTAGTTGCACGGAATCACAAAATGACTAATCCAATCCTCATTGCATGAGATCTGCTATTTGAATGATTCATCATCATTTATCTATTTTGCTTTGGATTTTTCTGTTCCCACAATTCACACAGAATTCCAAAATTCAAGAGTCTGATTACAGCTTTTTTCTCGACGTAAACACAATTGATTACGAAATGATGTACAGTTTGGAAAATATCGGTAAAGTTAAATTTTTCAACACTCAATCAACTTTTGAACAAATCTCTTCAGGCCAGAGTCAACCGCACCTACATCGCTGCCAGTGCAGAGTTCTTCACAGAAACAAATCCCGATTATGCTTTTAGCGACACTGCCGTAATTAATCTTCAATTACTGAGATGGACACACTTACACACCGGTGTAGGGCACATTGGCCCTCGAAAACGGCTGAAGATGACAGATGAGGCATTCCAAAAGAAAACCAAACTCGCCCTTCCATGATATTAGCCAGGGGAGTAGTTGTTTTCGGAAAGATGTCAGACCAGCAATATTCTGTGATGGTAGCTGAGATTGGTCTGCACGGATTGTTGGAATATGATTTGATTTATCGCCAGTTTTCACGTATGATGGATAAAACATTTTATCTTGCTTGAAGAAGCTATTGTAATAGCGAAACACGTGTCGCGGTTTTGCAAACCCATCGTAAGTGGAAATCATACAGGAACCTGTGAAATTTTTTTGATAGAAATTTTGATCGAGAAATATTTCTGATTAAAAATTCGACAAAATAAGTGAGAAAAATGCGAAATTTGGTTGCAGGAAAATAATTTGGGATGACTTTCAATATTCTCCATGCTATTCGTCCATTTATAAACTATTTCAGTCTTAGAAGTCAATCTCCACTACAATTTTACTTTGATTTTTAAGTGGAAAATTAATGGAAATGCACTGTAGTAACTATTTAGAGATCAACTCATCTCTAGTTGGTAGAAGTACAAAATAAAAACTTTAACGAAATATAATCCGGGGTACATTGGAATTTGAAAACTTTCCGGAGAGTATTTTGTACGTCGCATAACTGGGCAAATTCGTCCCATTACAAGGCGAATGCATATTAACAAAATGGTTAAGGCTTTCGCGGCCGAGGTTTCCAGTATCACTACTTTCGATCGGGTTTGAAGGTCGTCGTTTTTTGGAATTTCTTCCTGACGTTTCGCTGGCACGTGTGGATGGCTTCTTCAGAGGCTTCGTAAAGCGGAAAATCCAGTCATCAGAGTCAAACTCAAGATGTATGGGCCTCTGAAAAAGCTAGCCACTTGCGCCAGCGAAACGTCAGAAAGAACTTTCAAAAAACGTCGGCCTTCAAACCAGAACAAAAGTAGTGATACTCAAATTTATATTTCCTATAGTTTCCGACATCCCAATGGTGAGTCGCATGTGAATTACTCGGTATTTATTATACTTCGGTTGGTCCCATCCGAATAGATCACCTTGTAGTAGTACCTCTATGACTGAAATGCGCAAGTTGAAAGAAAGAATGATTCACGATGCCCCTATCTCACAAGTCCTCACCCGAATGTCCGTCAATATACTTCTTGCGCTGAAGGTGATAAATTCGAAAGTGTAAATTAGTTTAAATAAGTGAATTGAATAAAATTTTCCATATGTACTATGGGAAACAAAACAAACGATGCTCAGTGAAAACAACGTAGAAACTTGGCGAACACTATGGAAACTCGAGGAAAAACTCCGTTCCTACTCGTTTAGTAAGTGAGATTGTTTTATGTTTTTTGTCATGTTTTAGAAAAACCAACGGAATGAGTGGACATATAATTGGAAATAGATGAGACTGACAATGATTTCTGATCATTGATCATCGGCAGGGGCAATCTACCTTGTAGATCAACATACGGCTGAACTTTATTCATCATCCTAGGCCGTTTTCTGTCCAGCATACTTTTTGAGTTGTGCCAGTCGAGTGTCCCGCGCCCAAAGACAATTTCACTTTGGTTGACGCAGGTCCGTCGTCAGATTTGACATCGGAATTTTCCGCCACCAACAGTGAATCTTTCCGTAGTGATAACGCTGTTACTACTATACTGGGAGATGATCCGACTGAAGCAAAGTTTTACGGTAGTGATATCCAGGATGATTTCGCACTGCAGTGGTGTACCTATCTGACACAAGCACAAGAGAACGACAACACTCGAGGACAAACTCCGTTCTCACTCGTCGTAAGTAAGTTTGTTTTTCATATTTTGTCACGTTTTAGAACGGAACCAAAGACGAGAGTGGACGTATAAATATTGGAAACAGCTGAGACTGACAATGATTTCTGATCATTGATCATCGGCAGGGGCAATCTACTTTGTAGATCATTCTACGGCTGACCTTCAATCATCATACGCCGTTTTTTGGTCCCGCACACTTCCTGAGTTGTGCTCGCCGAGTGTCTCGCGCACGAAAACAATTTCTTTTTTGTTGGCGCAGGTTCCAGGCCATTACACCACCTCATATCCACCCCAACTGAATCCGGTAGTTCAGACCCTTTTTCTCGGCATCTGAATTGAGGTTTTCTACTGGACCCTCAAATTTCGTTGGGCAAAGGTTTCTCAGCCCTCATCATGCCTGATGAGTGATCGATATGCTGAAGCATTCAAGACTACTTTGTCTGACAAAGCCGGTGCTGATGAAGCATTATGCAACGTTCCTCCCTCGATTTCGAACCACAGGAGATTTCTGCTTGCACAAGACCTGAAGGTACAACCTTTCCCTTCAAAGCACCTCGAGGGCACTGCTCATCGAAGTCAATGGCAGTCTTAAAAAAATCAACAGAGGGGGGACACCTCAAGCAGACAAAACAGAGGATGGTGAGAGCGGTTCACGACGTACAACAACAAATGGACGAAGTAACATATTTGAACTTATACGCTGGTCGCATTAAATATTTGACAGCACGTGGCAATCTATAACTAACAACTCCAACATTCTGGAATGGTTTCAGAGACATGAAATCCATTTTTAAACTCTACCTAATGAAAAACTGGCACCTGAACCCCGACAATTCCACCCAGCCGGCTAAACCTATGTTGTGAGTGTTTAGCTATATTACTGGAATTTGACTACATTGGACCAGCCGTCAATGTCAAGAACAATTTTTGGTTCAGCTGTTTTCTCAGGTTTGAGTCTAACTGATAGCTATAGATTTCTTTTGAATCTGAAACGTTTGAATTCATCACAGCCCCTCTCTTGGAGCTGTGAAAAATCTGATGTCTGAAAATTGTTTTTTAACGTCAGTGGATTCGACAGATGCCGATAAACCTAAGAAGTATTTGCGATTCCAATCTAGACACAAATTTTTTTAATTTAAATTTTTTGTGTTTTGGCTTATCTTTGCACCTTATATATTTACAAAAATCTCAGAAACAGTTATACATTTTTTGAGTTCAAAAATTTTTTGTATCTGTAGCTACGACATCTTTTTCAATTAGTATTACCAAGATAGAGTGTTCAGGAAACATTCAACAAATTTGAGGTATCTTGGTAATCATTACGATTCAATATTAATGGAAAATAAATTCATTTGACACTTGATTTCGGTTTGCTTTGTTTATGTATATAGGTGGCCGTCTACAAAATTATTTGAGGGGCACCGATGTATAACCTTGCAGACGGATCGAGGAGATTTTGACAATTTAAATTTCCACCGAGCTACAGTGACTTTTCATGTTGGGCAATTAGAAGGTGAAACAAGGCCTGAATTTTCCAGAATATTACATGCAACAACGAGAAAGCCAAAGGTTTCAGTGAAGCAGGCCAAACTTCACATTAATGTTCAAAACCTCCAGACATAAATTTAGATAACCTGAAGTTGATCTGTTTACTAACTACTCTAACACATAGGGCAAAACATTTTTATCTCTACAGCAAAACCCCATAAGTTATGCAACTGATGCATTACATTAACTTGGTCTGACACAAACATTTGTGTTTTCCCAATCATCACCACTTCCACATTTTCCTAGAATATTGAAAATGATCGAAGGGGACAAAGTAACATGTTTTGTGTTTCTGTTATCGCAGTCCCAAACTTGGTTTCCACAAATTGATATCAATTTTGAATTCCATTATATTGTATTTTGAACCACAATATATAATTTTTTCAGTTTCGTTTAAGCACCTACATCCACTGTGGTGCCATCTTTCCCTGGGTGAACCGATTTTGTCTGGCATCCATTTTCCTGGAGAAAAACTGAGGGGTGAACCTTCAGCGATTCTAATGGCATCACTGATTGCAAATACGATGGAATCATACAATTTATTTTCGTCTCATTGGTGGATATTTGTGAAGGAGATGTGGATAAGGTAGATCGCCCATGTGTGCAGCTAGGTAAAAATTATAGTACTAGAAAATTACATAGTTCAGCTTGAAATCTGATATCTCATGCATGTAACTATGATACAATGGAAATGTTTTAGAGGGGTATTTTCAAAATACGATCCACTTTTTTCCCGATATGAGAAAATCTGGGACCCTTACCAAGTGTTGATCAAATTAGAAGAATCGGAAAACCCCATTTTGAAAAATATATCACAAACTTATTGTTATGGTTGCTCCAAACCTTGCTAAAGCGTAAAAATATGATTCAAAATCAGAATGAGTAGCATTTTTATTGTATGATCAGTACAAAAAAAAAATCGTTTACTGGTTGACGAGTGTCGCCCTTCAGAGGTCGAATCTTCCGCAGAAAATGTATTGACGAGGCCTTTTGCCTTTTGGCGTGTGTGAGTTCATCTGGTACAGAAGTTTCAAGATTTTTTCGTATCGATATACATATACGGATAATATTTTAATATTTGTTGTTCATCTCAGGATGATTAATTTAAAAGTGGAGTTTTATCATTCCGTGTAAGTCGTGCAAATCAAAGATGATTGGATAGATTATTCAATTATTTCTTTCATTTTGTAGTTGCAGGAAAACATCAGAAAATGAATCATCTGTTTTCACACACTCATCAAATCCGAAAATGAGTCATTTACACGCACATTTTCTTGGTAATCTAATCAAGAACACCAGAACGTCGCTATCTATTGAAACAAACATTGTTATCTGATGAATATGTTCATTTCGAAGATCCCAAATCAATTTTTGTATTCAGACTTACCGAGCTACAACCGGAGCATGATAGCGAGTATTCTATGGCATCTTTTAATTGCATTACGCTTCACAGATATACTGGTTCGTTATTATAGGTACGCTAATCCTCATATCCATCCAGACTTCAACGAAATATCAAATCGGTATCATGTGAATTGTTGAGTAGAATAAATGAACGGGATGAAACTGTCATTTAATCGGTTCTAAGGGTGGCAAGACATCATCATGCATTCAGATTCTTGGAGTTATGATATTTTATTATCAACACGGGATTAATTTATTTTAAATACATTCTGCTTGGGTATCAAACAAAGTTCAATGGTTTCAGTGCTGCACTGGGGGCCGGAGTGCTAAAGTGTCCCAATAGGTCAAAATAATTTTTTTTTCCGCATAACATTTTCATTAATCGTTATTGATAAGATGCTTATTAGGAAAGCAATTTTTTGGTTCATTTGGACAAAACAATATCATATATGAAAATATGCGTCCCAAAGGTCTTGACTGCTGATGTACAGGATTCTAAAGATTTAATAAAAACATTCCTGATAACTTCGGTAGTACCCTAGATACTTTTTGAAACCTAGTGAGCTTCTTCCAATCATTACATACTATCATAGCGAAAAATTACTCTCCCAGATAAATTACTGTTTGAAGTTACATGAATTTTTTTTGTGTAAGTGGTCCATCGAGTTGCAAATGAATGAAATTTCATGTTTTTATTCGAAATATGTACGTTGAACGAAAACAAATAAAAAACTGCGCTGCAAATCCAGGACGGACGCCCCTGACAATAATGAAATATTCTGTTGTACAACAGACAACGACTTCTGATGCATAGAAGATGCGTACTGAGTTACACATACACCATAACAATTATTATCTATTTCTGCACAAAATAATACTTTTTTGAAATAGTTTATTAGTCATGTTATTCTTCTAAGGAGGGAGTTCCTACGTTCTAGTAGCATCACGCCTATTCTGGATTTGTGTCGTTTAGTGACTATTTGAGAATCGAATTGCATACATTTTACTTTAGTAGCTTATTATAATATTCATCTAGTATTTAATAGCTGAACTATCAGCCAAAAATGGCCAGGATGTGCCGAAACGCTTCTCAACTTTGTCATAGTCATAGGTAAAATCATTCATCTTAGTTATTTTCTTGGTTCTGATTTCAATTGTTTATGCCATTGTATTTTTCAAAATTCAAAATAGTTATTCGTGAACGAAGTTTCCCTTGGATTTTCCCCATTTCAAAACGATATAATGACGGTCAAACGTCAATCATATCATCATTATTCACTATTGTGACTGTAAAATGGAGTTTGTTGTTAATCGACCCAGAAGTGATGTGTACCAAACTATAATAATTTTCAGAATAAACGTCATCGGTTTCCTAAACTAGAACTTGAGCCTTAACTTTTTGAATTGTTGAGAGAAAGTGAGCAATCCCTTACTGACCAATAAAACGAAGGGGAAGATTAATTTTGTTGATGTTGAGCGAAATTTAACAGATTTTATACAGTTTTTTCAAATGCGATTATCTCCAACACTTTTGTTTGTTTCAGGAGCTTCTACTATAGAAAGTGAAGAAATTGTTTCGAACTTAGAAGGGGCAGTGCAAGTTAATGGCCACATACTTGCAATCAAGCTCGTAGATAATACCTGCCAAGAAATTCGTCAACCAGTGGCTGGAATGCCTGAACCTATGTGAAATAATAATTCCGCAGAAGTTGTACCACTTACATCAACAGATCAACTGGACATGCATATTCAATCTATGTATGAGGACATACACACACATAAACATGCTTTCTTTTCAATGGCATTACCAGGGTAGGTTATTGTTGTATAAAAAAAAATTTAATGGCTCCATAACTCGAACAGCAATGACGTCATCAGAAATTTAAGTGAACTAACAAACTCAACGTGTCTGAGCTCTTTCTCCCCAATGAATCTGTTTTAAAAATATATATTGAATATATTTCTAAAACAGATTCACACAAAAAGGAAGCCCTGTAATGTTCGAAAAACACCGCCTGAATCAAGGTACAGGAATTATGAATCAAGATTAAAATTTTTGAAGTTTGTAACCTCAGAAAAAACCTCCCTCGGCAAGGAGTTTCAAAGTTCAGCTGTTCTATTTTTTCCATTTCAGTATTCAAATTTTCAATGAGCAAATCTCTTTCATTAAGATACTTCTGAAGGTCTATTGTTACAATTACATCTTTCAGCAATAACTGAAGTTGGTATATTAAATTATTGATTCCTTAGTCAAGAGGTACGAATCGACATAATTGAAATTTCCAACTTTTGTATTGAACGACACGTGCTTCAATCGTTTTCGGAAGGGCACGTCAATGAATCGATACTGAAGTTCAATCTCTTTTGCAATAATGGCCATAAAGAGATGCAAGCGGGAAAGGGGCCGAGAGAATTGCCCGGAAACCACCCTTTCCAAGAATAGTCTGCACTTTATAGTTCAGTTCTAGCAAATCATGAGTGAAGTCTTCACAATTCTCATAAAGGGGGGTTGCACATTGAATTTTCAGATTCGTTGTATGCCATACCAGTAATGGAATATAACACCGAAATGGATCATTATTATTTTCGTCAGTATGAGGCACGTGAGCTCTTTTGAAACCATATAACCGTAATCTCTACCTTTCTGATTAGAATCAAACGGGTAGTGTTCGCCGGCTCTGTCAAAGTATGAGCTAAATATAATCTCAACCTATAAAAGTGAAGGTATTGGTCTCAATAACCGAATGGACAAAACCGACAAAAAGGAGTAAAATTTATAAAAATATATTACTTCGCATGAACTTCAATTGGCGCAGCTGGAAAGCGTGATCTAACACCACTTCTTGAGAACTGTTTCGTTCAATGTTTCACAAACGGTGCCTAACAAAAATGGAAAATGAAAATAGTGTAATTTTAAATATTAATGATCTTCTTGTTGACTTGAAGAAAAGAAAGATCCACCCGTTCATAAAATTCACCAATATTTTTTTAAATAGAATTAGTTTCTGCAGAGATCGTCCATATCTTCAAAAACAATTACAATTAGAGGAAAAATTAAAAATGAAGTGGCGCACGTTGGAAGATTCACCTAAATATCAGTTGTCACTCAATTTCAGTAGAGGCAGATTCATTATTCTTCAACAGTATATACACTAGTTCATGCAATCAATATGGACCCACATATGAATTTTGGATTAATTATATTAAAAACAATATGTAGTCGAAGTAAAAAGCAGAAACATAAAAAATCTAAAAGAATATACTCACATATAATTTGTTCTCGAAGTGAACTGGTTGAATAGCGATAGACTGCGGAGGGGTTGGCCTGATGAATCCTTCTCTGTACGGCGATTTTTTTTGTTTGTCTCTATCACCGTGATGACCTTCATCAACTGGATGACCGTGGTAATCTCTGTATATTCCTTGCGAGTCTATGAAATGCAGTTCGAAGGTATGGGGAACTCCATGGGAGTCAACATAGCGGCCAGAGTCTCTTTTACCACCTCCTTCACTCTGGATATGTTGGTCTACTTCATGGTGGTGGTGATCATGAGGTGTGTAGGGTAAAACTGGAAAATCCCTGGCATGTCCACTCACAATATTGTGTTCCTGAGGAGGATGGTCCACTTTATGGGGACTTTTCGTATGAGCGTGGTGCTCTTTTTCCTTTCCGTGGGAATCTTTACTGTGATGGTGGTCTTTATGATGGTCTTTGTGGTGATGGGGATGGGGTATGTGATGATGGGATGATTCCATCAAAGTGGGTTGTATGTGGGTAACAAACTGGGCCATTTTTATAATAGCAGTTCATCAGAAGTCTCATATAAGTTAATAGTCTTTCTATGTAGAGTTTTTTCGAATCATCAAATGGTGAGTAATGTCACACTCGATTATCTAACTGAATCAAATAGAACTATGAATATTATATTCCTCCCAACCAATTGGGATTCATCATTGACTTTTTGATTCTATCGAAGAGAAATCTCTGATTTGTGAAATCTATCAAGTGTCAGTGAATAATTGATTGATACTCATAACTGCGTTGAAGGTGACTTTCACTTTAACTTATTTTTCGTATTTGCAACGGAGAGAAATCAACATCAGAAATAATTATAAATAATCCAACCATTGTGGCATTCAACAGATATCCATAAGGAATTTATTGATGGTTTTTTCACTCTGGGAATCACTGAATTCTATATTTGAATTGTGTATGAGCCTTATGTCATCTCGCGATTACAAAAGCCTGATAATGCATAAATAAGTCTCTCATATACGTATGTGATTAATTTGTGTGAAAGAAATAATAGATTCAGTAGTTCAGTTTTTTGATTTCGTCTGCTCAAATATTAGATATTTTCGTTTCATATAAAGGATACCTATGTCTAATTATTGCTAACAGATATTTCATTGGATGAATAGGACCAGGTCAAAAGCGAATGTTTTTACCTTCGCATTATTTCTCTATGAAACATATTTCCATTACACGTTAATCCACACCACCCCCGATAACGGTTCAGAACTCATCATGAAGTATTCATTATTATATACATGGGCCTAATGCCAATATAACTTCACTCTATGATTTTGTTTAATCACAAAAAGGAAATATTTTATGAGAAAACTATTAATTTATGTTAATCCTTCTTCTAATGATGCAAACTCTGGTATTCGGATAGCCAATTTCAACACAAATTCGATCAAGAAACTGAAGAACCGACTATCACTTATTTTTATTGAATATCAATTTAAAGGTTGATTCAAAATTGTGAATATTTTTTTATATGACATATCCATTGAAGATAAGAATAATCGTTCCTGGAAATATATATAGGTTTTCAAAACTATACCTACTGATATTTAGGTATGCAATCTCAATTAAAATGGTTTGTCTATTCCAACATTGTCATTAATGGAACTAGCTAGGGTTGTAAGCTAATGTTTTGAAATAAAATCGCACAATGGATGTAATGGATGGAGGACCTCACACACTGAATGTGCTCCAGACTATAGATTATGCTCAGTTCAAATTCTATGGATCGAGGTGAGAATATTCCAAACAAGTTTCGAGAAATATATTTTCCGAAGCAAGACAAAATCATTTCTGATTATGGAAAAGATTTTCAATAGCTACTCTCGCGTTACTTCTCAATTGCATTTATCCCGAAAATTCCAGAGTGAATTATGGAATATATTGAAAACAGAATCGTTTTACCCACCAAGTATTCAAAAAAACTCTACCTCCAACACACGTGAAGTTATGTCGCACCAGATAATCTTCAACACTCCATACACTGAATAAGTTTCAATGAACACATTCGCTTGCCGAACATAGTGAAAATGCAACTAGCTCAACAGAGCACCGACAACAGATGATTTTCGTAGCAACGGAGAATAAGTTTCCCTCCTCCAGAACATTCCCGGAACAAAATCGTGAGATTTTCCCGCCTAACCCTGCAATCAATACAAACATTTGGTCAGGGCCGTACGTTAACAGGGCTCTGTGGTAGAACGATGAATTGTGGTTGAGCGACTGATTTTTACTGGAAACTCTGTGCTCAGAATGTTACATGGGCTCAAGTATTAGAATTTTACACTGAATCCCATTAGTGCGAAAGTATCACAACTGAAGCGAATCTTGATATTTTTATAGAGCTGATGCTAGCTTTTAAATCACATTATTCTTGGTTTCAGAAAGGAATATAATATGACAGATTGAATTCTAACCTCCTTACTAGAATTGAATAAAAATGATTAAATGAACATAGTTAAGAAAGAGTAAAATTGAAATAGAAATAGTGAAGTGAATAAATTTTCAAAGAAAATTAGAAAAAATGCTTCTTTTAGCAATTTCACCATCGGCTTTCAATGGCCTCAGCAAATATATTAAGTTTTCGATTATCGTTATTTCCTGAGTCCATTGAATCCTTCAAGCGAGCCCTTGGGAAGTGTTAATTTTTCTTCATCATACCGATGTTAACAGACCTAAACATTTGAATTCAGGTGAATTTGTACTTCTTCAACCACTGTAAAGCCTAGTATCGACTGTGCGAGGCTGCTCGCCGCGAATGCCTCGTGGCGAATGCTCGGCTTTGCCTCGGACTGTGGATACCGGGGTTGCTCGCCTCACATTGCGCGACTCGAACGCCTCATAGCGAGCAACCCCGGTATCCATAGTCCAAGGCAAAGCCGAGCATTCGCCACGAGGCATTCGCGGCGAGCTGCCTCGCACTGTCGATACTAGGCTTAATTGATTCAGCATATTTAGAAGCAAAAACTCAACATAAAAAATTTCAAAATAAGATATGAAACATATAGTAAGAGGATATAAAATGAGTTTGCCCGTTAAACAGCTCATGTCGAACTGCGAAGATCCACAAAAGTCAGAACTTATGCGAGCCAAGCGTTAACGTCAATGTGTGATTTCTAGCACAGGATACGATAAGGAGTGGAAGTCTGTTCAAATCCGTATCATCATTGTCGCTTGGAACGTTGCTCAATCTGAAACACCCTAGGGAACTCGACTAAAAAATAAGCTGAGTGGGAAATTATGATCACAAACAGTTTTATTTAAAATAATCATTTCAATCTTAGGTATAATTGCATTTTTTGGTGTGGCAATGAAACCGTTACCTACAGAGTTCAATGACCTAATCGCGCCTGTTCCAAGTGTTTTGAGTTTTTTGTACGATTTAATGAGCTCTTCAGAAAAAGGTTTTATAATTAATTGGACAATCGTTTCCTGATTACCATATTTTTATTATGACGAGTTTCGGCAGTCATTCTCTGAAAGTTTTCTTTCATCAAATCTCATTGAAAAATTTTGTCAGCAACTTGTGCAAGTGATCATTTGATGAAAACTTAACTCGTGGCCAAACCTCGGATTAGAGTGTGGTAGAAATTGATCATCAACATAAAACTGAATGTGGAATCGAGAAAAAAATATTGCGAACTTATTCCCCGTCTTGGAATGAAACAAGAAAATAAAACACGACCTATCTGGCCTGTATATTGCTTATCACAGTCCCCGCATGTGGTGCTATATACTCCTTGGTTTTCGAGAGGAATCCTGTTCTTTGGTCTCGGTAAGCAAGACGTAATGGTCCTTTGAGGTTTGAAAACGGTTCGTATATTTTGTTTTCTTATCAGTTTTAGGATTAACGGTCGTGAAAATACTATAAAAAGTAAAAAATTGATCAGGGTGCTTATAACAATCAGATAATAGTGAAGCATATGTTTCTGAAAACTTCGAGTCATGGCTTTCTTCTAAGTTTATTGAGCATAACTGGTGCGGTAATGCCGGGAATTACTGGAGCTGAACCATAATAGACTTAGTTCATAATTGGTGTCAGGTTATTCAGGAAATACAAGCAATGAAATGGCTAACGGGCTAGACAAAGATAATAAATATCATACATTGAAGCCGGGTCAACAGGATTGTTTCAAAACGATAGAAGGTACATAATTGTTTCATTTCAAAACATAAATATTATCAGACAAATGTACAACGCTCACGAAAGAACTGTCATAAAACGACTGTTAAGTGAAAGGATTGGAGAACTGAGCAGGAATCAGGTTAGGATTACAACTTGGTTGCTGTTTGGACATTGTCCATTCAAAGAGCACATGAACATGATATAGGCCACAATACTGTGATATAGGCTATAACGGATACTTTAGTTGCAGACAATGCACGTTGAAAGCCTGCTTGCCAAGAACTTTGCGAGTGAAGAATATGACTCACACCTAGCAAAAAACTCGTATAGAGGACACTATTGTTGGATTGCGTGTTATGAACTATGTGGAAGTGGAGCACAAAAAAAACAAAGAAACTTGAGTGTTTTGTGAAGACTTTGGAAAAGAAACAAATCAAATGTCGTATAAGATCGTTTAAAAAGTCGACCATAACACTTAGAATTCAATTTCGAGCAATAGTTGTTCAACAGAAAATTCAAATTGTTTTCTTTTAATTCAAGATATCAGGGGTAGTGCCGAATAAGAATCATAGCACAAAATTCCTGAGTTTGTACACATTCTCAACATTGACTTTAACAACTATTTCCTCATAAGCGACGAAAGATCAAATTTGATGTGAAGAATTGGAGAATATAAATTCAAAAGCAAATGGTTCTTTACTATAACATGTCACATTGTTCAATGAAAGAGAAATAGTATCGTATGGTATTGCATTCCAACAAACAATTGCGTTTCCCTTGAAATTCGTTACGGGTGCGCTCTTGACGAGAACGGAGCCAATGGAAATAAGGGTTTGTCCATGCGCTTCAGCTGTGGTATGAGAGAATCCAGCACCGTACTCAATACTTAGCTCTTTTCTCTCACACTTCCCGGGACATATGGCTTGCGCAGAATAGTTCGGTTGTCTCTTGGTTTCGCCAGCAATTTTGAATGCATTTATTTTCTATCCGTTCCCAGATATTCAAATGGATGAGGACTAATTGCTCAGGGCAAAATGATCAATCACGCAGGATGACGAATCAGACAAGGCTAATTGCTGAAATCCACAAGATTGCAGTTATGAAACAGCCGCTTTCGACGATGCAATTTGTCCCTGCAATTTATCGCGGCAACTTGTCGCTGCAAGAAATGTCATCTATCTGTCAGTTTGCATCGCCAATACTAAAAAATAGCACTGAATGCTACCAAGATGAACGCCTACATCATCACAACTGATATACGATTTTATTCATTTCTAGTAATTGTATTTGAGATAAATTCACCTCATTACTTTACTTTTCTTAAGTGTCGAAGAATAATTGAATTATTCAAAATTAATATTCTTCTCAATGGTGCGATCACATATTTGTAGTTTGCGGCAACAAATTCACCACAGAGATCACCAAGTCGCTGCAACTTATCGTACCAATGAAGATTCATGCATATATTCATGCATATATAAAAAGTGACATCAAATTCTCCCTATTCAATTCAAACCAAGAATTTTTTGAATATTTTGCCATTCAATTCGCAGTTAAAATACAGTATATACCCCCATCAATATGGATAGACCACCTTCATTAAAGGTATCTATTTTCTTGGATAATTTCGAAGATCTGCTGTTACAAGTGACTATATTTTAAAATAATATCATAATTATTGCTGATCTCAACATAAATCCCAGGAGCAGTACGATATATCAAACCAGAATCACATTGTGGATCCTACAAGAAATAGTTCTACTAGTAATACACAGCAGGCCTAATAATTGATCCAATGATCACAAACCAAACTGTTTACTTGATTTTGCTTTGTTAATACACCATAAAGAAGTATTAGTTATAGGGATTATGAAAATATAAACATGGAGTTTGTTTGAAGAAGGGGATCTTTCTTGGGAACAGCTTTTTTTCAACGTGGATGACAAAGTGAATATTTTTACAATAACGAATGGACATACTTTCTCAAGAGGGTATATCCGAATAACCCAGTCAACCGAACTGGTACGAACACAGGATAGAATATGACATCTCACGTCGTAACTAGTATTTTTTCTAACACTCGAGATTATCCACGGTGATCAAAGGTAATTGAACATCTGTGTATTACCGAAACTCAAAATTTACGTTGCCATTAAAAGTTATTTCTGCTCTCATAGAATTCGTCTAATCACGTGACATTTCATGGTCAACCACAAAGACAGAAGTAGAATGCGTTCCTCTATAGAATCAGAATTTTAAAATCAGATTCATTTGAAAGATATAAATATTTCAAATTCATTGTTTTTCGGCATTTTTACCTTCAGCAATAACTGATATTCTTCATATATCGACTAACATCAAACTTGCGATCTAACTGTGAAGTAAAGCCCTTAAAAAGTTTTAAGGACTGAGGACAGATGGATCTCTCTGATTTCATTAACTGTATCTGTAGAGTAGGGAGGGTTAGTGTAGACCCACAGCACTTAGGCCACAATATGGCCCATTGTACATCCTCCCAAGGAGTCGCCCTCCTAGGACATTGTCCATCCTGTCTTATCCAGGAAGGAGAACAGGTCACCAGGGGACATCTCTTTGATATCGGCAGGTGTAGGCCAAGACTCACCGAACACACACTCTCTTATCGACGATAGCTCCAGACATTTACATAAGACATGCCTGATAGTTTCATCTTCTTGTTCACACATCCTGCACAGAGGTGTGTCCTCTAGCCCCATAATATAGAGGTGTTTCTTTAGTTGACAGTGTACAGTCAGAAATATCACTGTTAAACGTAGGTTCTTCCTGGTCATCGCCAAATATTTATTCGGATCCAGCTTCCCAGGGTCGCCCAGGGTGATCCTGGCAAAACTGCATCCTTTGGTTTCATCCCATCTCTCAAGGGATTGAGTATGGGTGTAACGTTTGGCTAGTTCCGCAATTGTCGAAGTCGTCAAGCCATGGGTGTCACCTGGTCCCAAAATTTTCAGTCCAGCCGCCATCCTTTTCATAAATTTTACAAGACACGCTGTAATTGGAGCAAAGGTTGCGATTTTCAAATCATTCGGGAGGAGTGAGGAGAGCGATTTTTGGAAAACAGCAGTCAAACTAAACTCACGCTTGATAAAGACAATCTAATATATCAGACAATTTCAACAATGCCGTCAACTCACACAAGTTCCAAGAAAAAACAGAATTAACCTGATACAGTACGCAACGAACTGATCGATTTTCATTTAAATAACAGACTGTAAAACAACATCGATGAACTGAACAATTCCTGAAATTTGCCATTGGAAAAGACATAAAACTATTGAAGCCACTGTGGACCAATGTCAATACTACAGAACTGAAAGATTTGAGGCCAATTATTCTCCTCATCCTATCAAAAGATTCTGAAAAGCATATCTATGGTCTAATTTATCGTAATGAACAAAGTAATAATACCCGATTTTCAGTAAGAACTTAGGAAATATTTTAACACAACTACCATCTTGGTAAGCAATATAAATGGCATAAAAGATAGTTGCGGAAAAATAGTACATGTATGACACTTTTGAATTTCAGTAAAACATTGGACGTGGTCACTCACGATATACTGTTGCTAAATTACACTATTATGATTTTTTTCAATAGAGCTGTTCATCTCATGATAAATCTTGTAAGCTCTAGATGAAATTGTGTCCACACCATTAGAAAATCTTGTGTCGAAAAATCGGGATTTGTATGAGTCAAAAAAAAGAGTCCCACAGGCTTCCGTTTTTTCACCATTGTTATTTGGTGGTTATGTGGCTGATATCAATCAGTATACTGAATTTTGTGAATATTTTGCGAATTCGAACAGTTTGCTGATGACTCTGAGATTGAAATGCTTATTAATGAACACACCATCAAATATAAAAAAAATATTGATCTGAACCGAATTTTCACGTACCAAAAACATAAGTTTGAGTTGAATGTTAAGGAATCAGCAGCTATTATTATGAACGAAAACAAAATTTCAAAGATGAAATTAAAGCTCAATACAAATTACGATAATAACAATTTGATTCCCATACTTGATAAGGCTGAAAATTTGAGCTTGCTCATCGATAAATAATATAACCATTCAGCATCACATAAGAGTCATACGACCGTCTCTTTGGGAATGTTTGGGAATGAAAAAAACATTGATAAAAAATAATCAGCATATCACTTGTGCAATAGTCTTGTCCTATCCTTCTTCGTGGTGATATTGTTACTTCGACGACGAACAAAAATTCTGCGAAACAATGAAACCATTTCTCTACGCTCATGACTTCGCTTCCTCTACGCCTATGCCTATGTGAATCGGAGAAGACCACGCCTATCGACTGTTATCGCATATTATGTTCGAGAGAGATATCAACCGCATTTGTTCACACACGGGGAGAACTACAGGATGTTTACGATAAGTTGACCATGAACTCAATACTATTCATTTGTATTCCCAATAAAGTGACTCCAAAATAACTAACAGTTAAAAGATTCAATTGTGATGGGTGGGAAAATTAATTGTTTACAGAATGGCAACAACTCGGGGTGTTGCCACGAGTCATTGTATTGTACAGTTTTGACATTCGATTGTGGATAATTTTTTTTATTGATTTTGCATTCAGTTCTTTCTACAAAGCAATAATTTCCATCATCAAACACGTACTGTACCAAGAAAGTCTCAAAGAATGCTAACAACCTTGCTCATTCTGATGCTGATGAATGCAAACTCCACCTTGAATGACCTTTCTCAATATTTAATTTGAAATCTTTGAATAAAGGTTTTTCAGGAGAGTGTTGTGGAATGCGGTCTTTCAGGTTTTACAACTGGAAAACTCTGAAAAACAATCAACAAATCACAAAAATATAACTTTTGCTCAAGTAAATATTGAGATAAGTCATACAAAGGGAAGTTTGTTTTCATCAGCGCTTGAATAATCTCACGGTCTATCTCTACAAATTATTTATTATTGAATGTAGCGTTGAGTTCTTCAAACTAGCAGAGTATATGTTATTCAAATACCATATATTCAAGATAGTTGCAGACGCCTGCAACTGAATCTCGCAACGATGAATCATATTGCAGCTACAAATCAACAAATTTTCACTTTGAATTTTTGAAGTTTGTAAGCCTCAGGAAAATCCTCTCTCGGCAAGGAGTTCCCAAGCTCACCTGTTCTATTGAAAAAAGATCTCTGAGCAAGAGAGGTTCGACCGGTCTCCAAGTTCACAACAAAGGGCTGGGAATTCTGTACTACACAAGTCATCCGTGTAGATAATGGCAAAGGTGAAACGATTGATAATAATTGAGAAGAGCACCGACCGTGAAAATATCTATAGAAGAGAGTCAAGTCCCCGACCCTTCTACGATGCTCCGTCGTATAGTTTGATTGATATAACTATTTTCGCAGAAAAACGACTTACAAACGTTTAAAGAAAACTTGAAAAGCATGAACTCTTTATGAAGTTTTTAAAAACATTGGATTCAAATACAAGAAACTTGATCTACGTCCTGGTTTGATGGAATAACTCCGTATTGCCCTGAAACGTGTACATTTCAAACATGAATATATATATATATATATATATATATATATATATATATATATATATATATATATTTATATATAACCAACTCTTCCCAACTCATATCACCAGAAACAACCGATATATTCTTATTCCACTTCATGAACAGCATATCTTCAGAAGTAATTTTCATACGAAGCTGTGTAATAGTCTATGAGTTGATAACAGGTCGAGAAACTTGCCTCTGTTCATGGAGTTTTTTAATTGCGAAAGAGTCAATTATTGGCGGAGAAGCAAATGGCCAGGCATTCTGTGAGACTAACGCGTTAATAGCTGGCTGATACAGATTTTTCCACAAAAACCTCTGGGCGAGGCTAAAAATTTGTGAAAACATTGGATAGCAGAGGAAAACATTTATATAAACATCGAATAGCAAGATAAAATATAGGAGAAAAATTGTCAGTAGACCAAAAGGAAGATGAAGGGGTGTCAGGAGCTGCCAAAGTGAAAAAAAAACGGCAAATTCACATGTCGGGGAAACTTCTGATAATTTATATTTGTATTCTTCACATGTACATCAATGAACATGTAAAATGAAAGTATTCTACCATCAGTATGATCGTTAAGCTATTTTCGGATAATATCAAAACATGCAACTACCTTCCAAGTTCAGATCGAATTTTTTTTCCTTGTACATATCTACATGCTGTGTTGGTTATATATTTACCGACATGGAATACTGCAATAAATCCTGATTTTCTTCATTATCTCACGCTATTCTGATTGCTAGGGAGGTGTCGACGAGCTAGAGCATCGATATTATTGTAGAATGAGGTAGAATAATTTCAAATCGTTCCTATTTGAATGAACATTTTCAAACGATTAAATCTTACTCCATTACTGTTAGAAACGATCCACTTATAGATACTGCAATGGAGTCATTAGTAATTTCAAATAGAAATAAGCCTACTTTCTGAGAATCATGAGCCTCAACTTTTCACAATTCAAAAGTGTTCAGAAGAAGTTGTTTCAATTATTTTTTATTGTGGTCAGGAATGAGCGAAGAGAGTTTGGCAACATTGAAATTAGCCTATGGATCCGAGTATCATATTCACTTGTATGAATTACTTTTACACATAACCTCAAAATAACCGAGATGAATGCGAAAATCTGGGTTTTTTGTTTTTTATTTCCAAAAATTCATAATGTTCCGATGAAATATACTCTGTTATGTTTCACATAACCATAATTTTTTTCATAATGATGAATCGAATAGTTAGTACAAAGGGTTATCGTAAATCGTTTTTCCTGGACTCATTTCGTCCTTTTATCTATAGTTTCGTGTAATGAAATGAAAAATAATGGTCTCCATAAAAAAATGAAAGAAACGATAAACATAGTATTCGTATTATAGTGAAGGTCGATTATTTATTGAAATTCACAAAAACTTTGAAAAACGCGTCACATCATTCAATTCTGCGAAAAAATTTCTTGAAAACTTTGTTTTTTTTTCTGGTGAAAAATATTCGTGTTGAATGGAATGGATGGGAAAATTTTAATACAAATGAAAAAATTCATGATTTCTTCTTTTCGATGAAATAATTTATGATTCAATTATTTTTTTTAATAATTTTGATTTTCAAATTATTCACAGTCACAGACCAATAAAAATCATGCACAAAATTGGCATTATAAACATGTTTCAAGCGAATCTGGAACTTTTTGATGGTTGTTCTTCGGAAATTACTTGGTCTTCAAACGTCTTCTTATTATCATTGAATTCGATGAGTGAGTTTGTAGGTTAGAGACCTGGCTTTTCAATGTCGCTCCCAATCTCCTCGAGTTCGTCAAAGTTGACTGAAATCACAAGAACATTTGTCTGCACCGTAACATTTCGTACATAATTCTGAAGTCCATGTTTCATTTATTTCCAGCCCCCTTTTTTGCACTTAATTCATTGCCAAGCGACTTTTGAAGCTAAATCTGTATGATTGTTGCACAGCTGTTCCAACAGTGGGTGGTAATTTTTCCAATTTAAAAATAAGCACTTTATACCGTTCAAATCTCGAATGATCTAGGGATAATTTATCATTGGTGCCCTTCTGTATCTCTCTAGTATATTCGCTTTTGCATCCCAAGGCGCAATTGACCATATTAGTGCACTTGTAAATTGAAGAAATTAGGTTACAGCCATTTCGAGTGATAACTTCCGGGTGGGTCTGCAGCAGTCAAAAAGCTATTAGTAACTCAGTCACCTCTTCAGTTTGAAGTAGTGCATTGAAAGTTGATTTTTCCCTGTTGTCTGCAAAACCAGACGTTGTGTCGCAGCCAGTAAAGCAATGTGAAAATCCAACAATTGAAGTTGCGCACGAAGTAGGGAATATGCATGATTTTTTGTAATGTCTTGAATCGATCATTTAGATCTTCATGAGGTAGAAAGGAATATTGATCAAATTATTGTTTGAAGCGAAATGTAAAACACCGAATAAATAATAAATTTCAGCCCTTTCAAACACCACCCTGTTGTACGCCCTTTGCACGGGATCTGTAGTGTGTTTGGTTACTCTTAGTGTTTCATTCAAACATATCATCAGTTTTGGTTGGTAATTTTAAGTTATATTGAGTTAAGTTATCACCCGAATACGATTCCATATCCATCCGGATACCAGCAATCGAAACGTCGTGAATAAACTCAACTTGAAACTTGGTTTCAATATTTTTTCATGATATTTCGTTTATTTCTTTATTTACAGTTTTTGACGAGTATTTCACATTCGATACCTTAATAGTCTTGTAACAATATTATTTAATTTATTTCTTTATATAGAAAAAATTTTTGACTCATATTTCATATTCGATATCTCGATTTTTTGTAATAACATTATTTTCTTTGATAATTCAATTCTCAATTTCATTATTGACCAAAAATTTGATTTTAATTGGATTTTCTCACTTGATTTGTATTTTAATTCCTCCGTTCTTAGCAACAGATTTCAATAGATTTAATTATATAGACAATGGAAGTCCGAACCAGTGGCATTCAGCAAGGAACATTATCAACCACATTCAAGAAAACGTATTTCGGTATATACGTGAGTTCCTTCAATTGATTAGGGTTATTTTTCAGTATTTTTGTTTCATAAATTTCAAGTGCGACGGAATAAAAATTTCACGGGACGTTTTTTTGTTGCGTTTCGTTGAAGCTACTGAATTTTTTTTCCGTTTCGTTTCGCGGCAATTTTGTGTTTATTTTATTGGTCAACGGTGTTGCCAAACCTTTGAAAATAGCTGAATTTTCATTAAAATTATTGATTCACTTTCAAAAATAATTTGTTTGAGTTCATTATCATTTGCAGTTTCATTGAGAATGGGAGGAACTGTTGCAGAACGTAAATTGAAGGTACTGACGGCAAGAAGTAATATTTGTTTTGTATGTTTCAAAATTCATTAGATTCATCCAAATTGCTTAGGGATGAGGCTACAAAAAAAAGATTGTCACTGATGTTTAAAAAAATCGATTCAACTCAACAGGGGTTGTTGAAAGTTATTGATGAAATAATGGAGGTGAGCCTCGAGGTAGATGAGAAATTTGTGCCAAATTTTACAATCATATCGACAATAAATGGAATGTGTTGTCATATTTACCATGAGGTTCGGTTGTGAAAGAGGAAACTACCAAGCCAAGAATACGAGGTCATTTGAGAAATGCAAATGACCAAGTCTCCTCCGCCTCTTCCGAAAATATATCTACCGGAGTTCTCAGGAGGAGTTGAGGAGTAGGAAACTTTTTTGAACATTTGAAAGTTCAATTCACGTGAACAATTCATTACTAACGGTTGATGAAGTTGATCATCTTGTTGGGCGTTTAGAAGGCTCTCTCCTGATTGTGTGTTCGGGTATCGGGCCTAGTGGGGATAATTATGAAACAATTTGGCAAACTCTTAGTGAAAAATATCAAGACGTTCTTTCTTTTGCGAGAAACTACTTGAATCAAAAACTAGAATTTAGACCGTACAATATGAATCTGCCTCCATCCTTACTTCATTTATTGAAATTTATGATTACGCGGTACAAGCTTTGAAAAAACTTAGTAAATGATTTATCGGATTTCATTATTAGGCACCAAGCATTATCCAAACTTGATTCATATATCACTATGTTATTTGAAATGTCTATTCGAGGTTCAGGTATCCAGACTTACGAAATGCTCACGAAATTTGTGAAAGATCAGGCTTAAGTATTTGAACATAAGAAAAAATATTCCACCAGCTAGAAATGTTCATGCGGATGGACAGTCGAGGCCAACAATGGCATTTTGTTGGTAAGTATAATGAAATAGAAATTGAAGACGAATCTAAAAATTTCATATTCTGCCACAAAGGATGGTATTTTCTGAGTAGATGTGAACTACTATTTCAAAACTCGAATAATCAGAAAACTCACACTCGTTTACTAATATTGCGGATGTAATCCACAAATGTACCCTTTGTAATTACTGGTCTATCGTAGAATTTACCAAAAGTATTTTATTTTTCGGACCAGCCTATATTTGATTGTATAGTGCTCATATCGATTTGGTAGGACACAGAAGTGGCAGCATGAGATTTTTTTCAAATATCTTTACACCAAAGATATTTAAAAAATCTCATCGTTTTTTTAAATTTATCGTATGTCAACTCATTTCCTGATTCTTCTCATAACCCTATATGATGATAAAAAACGTAATCACCCTCTAGTAATTACAACGTGATTGATTGATGTCAAACTAATAATTTGTTGTCAATTTCCCTTTTGGGTTCTTCTCTTTTCATTCATCTCAAAATTTTCTTGGTTTTTATGTTAATGCAAGTCTTACTTTTCTATCTCACCATGTAAGTAAAATATGGAAATATTTTTCTACTAAATATTTTATGATTCACCATGAAGACTCTTTAGATGTCTTTAATAATGGAATAAAGTATTCTGAAAGCTCAGAGCTACCAAAGAGAACACTTTTAATTGTGGCCATCTGATCCTGACTGCATCCCCAAAAAAAAAATAATATATCAAACTTCCTCCAGGTGCGGTACTGCGCCATATTATATTTAAAATCTACTACTCACTACTCACATGTTGACTAAATTCTTTGACATGATATAAAGTACAATATGATTTTCGCATTCATAATCACATCATTCAAATAATGAAGTTCACTGAAGTCTGACTCATTGTGATAATAATTCATAATCCACTGCTGGCTCAGAATATTTGAGTCTGTTCAGCGTTAAGCTCTATTATTCATGAATTCGCTCAATAATTTCACGAGCAACAAGTTTCAATACGTTGATTACTCGAGTTTTCTTTGTAATAACGGCTGATTAGTATGAAAGCAGGGAATCGATAAAATAAACCATCAATATGCTAGTGCATTTGAAAGTACTCGCTACTGACTCAGTTTGTATCAGATGATAATATAACACGGGTGTTATCCTTATCGCTTGATGGTTGATAAATCAAAATTAACATCAACGAGTATCACAACACCTGCCAGTTGATGTGTAAAGTTTGGGGAATCAACAATCACCTGTTCCTAGTTAATTCAGTGGGAGTTGATAAAGGTGGGTTGATTTTTTCTGAAATTACATTGGGAATTGATGTGGCTAATAAGTGAACTGCAATGAGTGGTGTGTTAGTGATTACAATGCTTTTGTCACCCTGTGGATATTAAAAGGTACAAATGTGTTACAGGTAGTTAACGAGTTTTATGAAATGAAATTTTCATTGCAAATGATTGAGAAAGAACGTATTGGTAGAACATTTTTCATTCAACGTCGACCTTTTTCCGCTAGCAAGGCCAATCACCGACGTAGGTGAGCACACTTTTCCCCCAACCGGAAATTTTGCCGAATCCTCTGGTATTCCAATTCCAATTTTACGAGTCCAACATCCATGGACTCGTGACCTCCGGTTTTTCGAAGGACGGAATATCTTCAATATATCTTGTGCTCATCGATATATTGCCTGCGAGCTATGACATGCTATTTTGCTGCAGTTATATGGGCTTTCGACTCGGTCTTTCACTGCATGAAGTCACCCACCCAAGTACTAACCGTGCTTCGCGCTGCTCAACTTCAGATATTGAATGACTGTCAGTCAAGCTGAAGAGCTGGGCCGAGACCTTTGCAGAACCTTATTATAGATGAAAAACTGTAACAATATCCCAAATAGCACACGACGTCCTGAAGACGAACCATTTATGTCCCAGTTACGTCGATACGTCCCGGGACGTATAGGAGACATTCGAAGAACGTACATTACCGGATGTACCATGTATGTACTGGTTAGACGTCCCATGTAGGTACATACTTGGTCCCGTTCCAATCGGAATGTAATAAAAACGTACATGCTTGGAAGTACTATGTACGTACTTTATTGAGTGTCCCTGATACGTTTACATTAACTCCTCTTCAGGTACGTACTTTTCGGAATGAATTAGGGACATACCAATGACGTGTTTTTTTGTGAATCCCATGTACGTACTGCTCAGACGTATCATTTACGTACATGTTTGGAAGAACTATGTTCGTACTATTTGGACCTTCCAGGTGCGTACATATTGAGTCCCTTTCAGATACGTATCTTTCGAAACGTTTGCGGGACATAGTAATGACGTACATTTTTGGAAATCGTATGTACATACTATCTGGACGTCTCGTTGACGTACTTTTTTGTACATACTGTTTGGACCTCCCAAGTACGTACGGATTGGGTTCCTTTCATTTTCTACATTTCTGTTAGTATGTACATACTGTTTGGACCTCCCGAGTACGTACGTATTGGGTCCCTTTCGGTTCAAGGGGTATTGGGATTTTGAGAGTGATCACTTAGTGTATTCAAACATATATCAATATTGGTAATGCAATATTCATAATGAATTATTTCTAAAAAAATTTGGAAAAATTGAAACATCGACATGTGGTGAATTTAAATACCAGAAAATTACATACAGAATTTTTTGCACAGCAAGTTTGATATTCCAAAACCGCCATCACATGAGACAGTGATCCTTTAGTGTTTTTTCGAATATATTTTCATTGTTACTGAACTTTCTAAAATTTTAATATTATCTCGAACAAAACTAACTTGAAGTCATCACATCTATAGCACCCAACTCCTTCTTAAAAACAAGTATCTCCGTGCCGTAGAGCGTAACAGTGGTCGACAATAATATCTCCATAGAAAAGGTCGAGAGTTCAAGCCCCGCAGCAGCCATGTCTTTTTCCAGGTAAGTATTCGGTTAGATGGTTAGTACACTTGAATGAGTAAAATTTCCAACTTGACTGTTTGGTAAAAAAGAAATGAATAATCCCGAATATGAAAACTTGGATTCATTAAGTGATATCAAATGATATATCATTACGTTGTTTTCGAATATTGATCTAACATCGCCGAATGTTCACATTTTTTTTGTGGCCACTATTGATATCATCTACAATATAAGGTTAATATTCCCGTAATATTGAACCAATATTGGTCAAATATGTTTGTTCTACTTGGGATAGCGCATACAGAATGGAAAATGTACGTTTTCGGAATGTCCCAAACAGTTCCCCTTTCTGTACATTTCAGGTCCTGTGTGGACTAGAAAAGTACGTACCTGGGATTACCGACTATGCGGAAACGGTAAGTCGCAGGGAGGTCTTATGTACGTCTGTCGGAGACAAAAGTACGTCCTAAATACGTACAATGCATCCTCGCCGTACATATGCAGTACGTCCACTGGACGTACTTGTGCTATTTGGCATGGTACATCTCCATGACATAAATGTTCGCTATCTCCAGAATAAGCACAGGGGCTGAGTTTAAAGACATGGAATAGGTTAACTCGAAATTTCGTTTGTTGAAAATACGAGAAACAAAGAGTCTGGTTCATAATGGCTAACCGAAAGCACATGAAACCGTTATGCCCCCTCTACAGAATTTCAAATTTGATACTGCCATTTTTTAATATCACTGCCTTCGAAAATCACGGAATGAGGAAACGATAAACGATTTGTTATAGATATATAATTCTCTTGACATAGTCAGTGGGCATACTTGAAGACTGGCGTTAAATCAAATCATCTTTCGAACAATCTGTTCAGGCCAGTCTCAAATTACCTACACAGTAGGTTTCGGCTGGCACCTGTCAAAAACAACTACTCCTCTGGCTAATACCACGAAGGGCATTGAATTATATCCGACCGGTGCCAGTGCAGGTTTCTTCACAGAAGTAAATCCTGTATTTGCTTTCGTCGATACAAATGAAGGAACTGATTTTCAATTATAGGGACGGACACACTTGCAGACTCCATGATAATAGGCCATAATAATAATAATTCTGAATTCGGAAATTACTCTTATCAGAACGGGATTGGGTATTGTGCAAATATTACAAAATGAATACCGCAGGAGGAGTTGTAGTGAACGTGATTCATGGTAACATATACCAGACGCCATCGACTTATTCGAAGTCCTAAAGCAAGGTTTGTTACCAACTCCCTACGCCATTCCTCAGGAGCAGCATGATTATTCGCAGACCGTTAGGCATGGGACGTGCTAGAGTTATCCCCCAACACGACAGAGTTATTTTCGGAAAAAATTTCTGCCCCGTTGGGAACTCGAACCCACGACTCTTGGATCGTGAATCGGACGCGGTACCATTTTGCCTACTTCCTCGTCCACCAGAAGGATTTTGAAGAGAAGTTTTCAATTATTACTGGATATCCCCAACTCAATTTTGAATTACCAATCAACGCTCCATGTGATCTGATGGAAGGATGGAAAGTCAAGAATGGATTATGACATGACTTCTAAATATCCTCTCAATATGAATCAATAGCATTGAACACGTAATTTCGTTAATTACAATAAGTCGATAACATTTTTTATGACCTTTTATCAAAATCGTAAAAATAGTTCTCCTTTCAAATGTGTTGAAAATTTCTCAGTTTTGTTTGTGAACAACTGAGATAATTCTATTCGATAACGGAGTTGTGAAAAATTTGATTTATATGGTAATCGCTAAATTAGTTTTGATATGGTAATTATAGGATATAGTACAATTTTTCATTTTAGAACAGATGATTACATGCAGCATGCAACATTTGTCGAAGGATCAGGAATCTTGGGATGTAAACCACACGCCTGGAAAAGACATCTTGCACAAAATGATCTGAAGCGGCAATACTTTCTATTATTTCGTCACATTCATGTAACGATTGTTGACCTATACAATAAAATTGGACGAATTAGAGAAAACTGTAGGAATCAAAAATGAAGAATTTTGGATTATCTACGACTTGAAGGCAGATTTTCCATACTTGAATCTATAATGAACTCGATTTAAAATTTTCCTAGATAAATTTCCATTTTTCAAACCAGAACCATCTTTTTTTTGAGCACTTTCAATCGGGCAATCACTAATAGATAAAACCACTCGTCCTATGGACTCATGGTTTCATCGTGTTGATTGCTATAATCCTATCATATGTTTGATCAGAAAATTGATTTCAATAGTTTTTTTATCTTTCCATTAATATGCATTTCATCTATTGAAGTCGAAATGGTTGAACACAATGTAAACATGCAACACCAACTTTTTACATCATCCAAAATACCTACTGCTCATTTTCACTTCCGAACTTGTGATCAATATTTGGTTATGATATGAAAGCATATACACAGACTGTTACATCGAAGTTCCTTTATAATTGTGAAATAAAAGAGTGAAGTTATCAAAAAATATTTTCGATGAAACTTTCAAACGTCTTTACTACGTTCTGCATTTCAAAATATTCACACACACACACAGAAATATATCTTAATATATATGAATCTCGTGTCACAATGTTTGTCCTCAATGGACTCCTAAACCACTTAACCGATTATAATAAAATTCGCACACCATGTGCAGTTCGATCCAACTTGAGAGATAGGATAGTTTAAATCTCAAATTATAGTCGCAATTTTAATTTATTGCTAATTATTTGTCTGTTATTATTTGACAGTCACAATTATCTGTTAACTCCAAATGATTCTAACAGATGTCGATACCTTTCGACTGGGTTGAGTAAGTAATCAATAGATAGCGCTGCTGAGCCCATCAGTTGACAGAAAAAATTGAATCAAGAAATCCAGCTCAAAGAATCAGGACAGCAGAAGGTCATGCACAACCACAAATGGTTTAGATTTGGAAAATCCATGTTTTTCTCCTGGGCGAGTAGATATTGCGTTTCACGTGTTAGGAAACCGTCGAATCTATTTGTGATAACTAAAGACAGGTTAACCAAAAACACTGTGCACCGATTGGTGTTAAATTAAATTGAAATTGATAGTATTTATAATTCAAAAAAATAGCTATTAATGTTCAAAAGTTTAAGACAAGTCTCCTTGACTACCTCCTACGATGAGTTTAAGCGTCACATGTTATTTACTGTATTATACTGTAATATACTTATATTTGTTATAAAATTAAATGGAAATAATAAATCTGATAAATTTTTATTTTGTACCTATTGATTTCTGCTCAATATCAAGTGTAAGAACATTTTAATTAATTGTGTTCAACGTACTTCCCCTTCAAATCTCAATCCAGTGAATTTGTATACCAACATCAACATTTTCGTCTTTGATCGTAAATAATTTCATTGTACTAAAGGGTTATAGTAGTAGAAAGTCAAATAAGGAGATCACCATATTTTTTTACAAATACCATCTGTGTGAAAAAGCATAGTGGACTCCGTGACTGATGCTCTCTTATTGTTCCTCTTAGATTTTTTACTATAATGTAATATAACAAAAACTTTAGCCACAGCAACGCGTGGCCGGGTCAGCTAGTATGTATATATATATATATATATATATATATATATATATATATATATATATATATATATATATATATATATAATGTGAGAAGGTTAGACGACTGTCTAAGTTATAGAAGAATCCTTTTAATATTCGGGTGTGCAGTCAACAAGGAATTGGAAAAAGTGAACTCTTTATTCTGTTCAAGCTTTCTAGTCTTTATTGGCTCTTCATCAGGAACTCTACAATGAATTGGGAAAATTGTAAGAATAGAAAAGTTTTTTAACATGTGCTTACTTACGAATGTGGGGTTAATAATCATTTTTTAATAAAAACATGAAGGACAACATATCACAAACACATCGAACTAATGGTACAAATATAATATAAAACTTTAATTAAAAGTTATGATCAATCATACATGTAAAAGAATTGAAAAATGGGGGAAGTTGTTTCTCCTAACAGGCACTGAAAACCATATTTGTAATTTTAACGGAAATGATGTGAAAAAGAAGGGAATGAAGTTGACAAGGGACCAATGATTACAGTTTCCTGTGACCTTGTTGCCAACACACAATGAAAATGAAAGTGAAATCACCAACTACACAGGAGTACCAAATGTAAAGTTGTTATTATTACTGCCCAGTAGGGGGCGACTTAGTAAATATGAGTAGATGATGCTGAGACTATCAATATCTTTCCTGGAATTTATGGAATTTGGTTCTTTGAAAATTTGTGTCATTTCAAGAAAAGTTCTTTTCTTAAGATTGGATTCATGTTCCAATATCGTCACATTATCTTAATCGGGCAAATGATCAAAACTGATTGAATGTTGTGCAAATGAGCAAGTTTTTTTGAGATTTCCAATATCGCTTTTATGGGAACAGATTCTATCTTTCAACTTCCTCTTGGTTTGTCCAATGTACTTTTTTTCACACTGAGATCAAGGGATACAATAAACAACATTAGAATGATCTAATACAGGATCTTTATCTTTTAATTTAGAAAAAATTTTATTGAGTACAATTTGATTTTTATAAGCAATTTTATGGTTTTATAAGTTTATGGTGAAGTGTATGAATATAAGGGAAAGAGAGGTAAAAAATTGGAACATTATTATGAATTGAACAATTATTATGAGAATCACTGTTGATATGTGACCTACAGAAGATGAGTTTATGCAGAAGTCCCTTCGGGTATCCACCATTCAGAAATAATTGAAATTTTTTTTTAAATAAATTTTAAAAAACTAATAGCTGACATCTGAATACTAGTTTACCAAGTCATCGTTGATTTTATCGACGTGAATATTCCTTTGAATTTTTGTTTCTCGAGCTGGTATGGGGACTATGGAAGAGAAACTAAAATGAAGAGTACTGTCGTCCTCAAACTTATGACTGAACAAGATGTTTTCTCGAGCAAATCATTGATATGAAGCAGAAACAAAGTGGGCGCCAGAACTGAACCCTGTGGAATACCAGCATTCATTGAAGAAAATCAGATGATACTCCATCAACAACCACATACGGAGACCTATCAGACAAGAAACTCTCCAATAAAGCACACAACTGAGGAGGCAAATGATAAGACGGCAGTTCAGAAAGGAGACTCCGATGAAACTCTCTTGAAATATCCAGTGCAAAAGCTATCGTTTTTCCTAATTTTTCGATGAAATGCTGCCAAATATGAGATACATAAGCCAAAAAGTCACTGATCTTTGATGGCGAAATCCGTATTGTCGATTATTAATCATTCCTGATTTCTCTAGATATTTGATAAGCTTCATATTGGTTGCTGTTTCCATGACTCGGGAAATGATAAAAAGCAATACAATTGGTCTATAATTACAAGGTTATGTTTTATTTCCTTTCTTAGGAATTGGCTGAACTCTTGCTGTCCTCCAGGACTGAGGATAAACCCCCAAGTTATATTAAAGGTTAAATAATTCGCGAAGTACTGGAGTCAGTTTGGGGGCACATGCTCCGAAAACTATTGCTGGGAATCCATCAAATCCGCAAGCCTTATTCGTCTGCAGATCCATTAAACTATTTCTTATATTTTTTTAGTGAAATATTATTTAAGGGATATGACTGTCGGGAGACGTGATATTCAGGGGATCTTCTCCCGATAAGTCCAGAGTATCCATCTTCTCTGGTTAATGGGGAAAATGAAAAAAAGTGAAATTTTAGGCGATAGCTTTGTACTACTTTGAATGGATGTTTCCATTCCGAGAATGAAGGTATCAGAGATTTGTTGGGCACGTAGAGTGGAATCACCAGATGAAAAACAGACCCTTCTCCAAGGATAATCATTGAAAAACATTCCAAGGCCGTCCCAGTCTGCTGATTGTAATGCTAGACATGACTTGCGCTAACTTACCATTCTTTGAGGCCAAATACGAACAAGTTGTTGAAATCAAAGTGTGATCAGAATCACCCGAAGGGGATTTAATTTTGATCTGATGAAAATCAGGATGAGTGGTGAGTCCAGTGTATTGGCAAATTGGTTATTCGTATCAGGAATACGAGCGGGTTGATCTATGAGTTGTTTCAGATCATTGGTAATAGCAAATGCATCTGTTCTATTCAAGAATATAAGTCATAAAGGATTATTGTTCTAAAAAAATTGTTCGTTCCGTTAACCAGCTGACGAACGTCGACCCTCAAAAGTCGAAACTTGTGCGAGCAATGGATCAACGAGGCCTTACCTTTTAACGTGCGATTGCCCAGCGGTGGCCGGTGTTCATTAAAATCACCCAATATGGTGACCTCAGCAGTTGGATGGTTTTCTTCGATTAAGTCTATCTTTTCCGATAGAAATTTGAATAGTCTGTCAAAAGAGTCATTGTTGGGTGATAAATAAAGACGACAGACAAATTTAGTTTGTTGATGATTGACAAGCTCAAACCACATCGAGTCAAAATCCTTCTGTTCCAGCCCTTTTTTGGCGTTGGCACGATAATTCATTTCATTGGAAAAAAAAAAGCGAGAATAGAATTCATAACATGGACAAAGCATATGTACATTATTCGTCTATGAATTGACCTGAGTTTCAGTTAGAATAAGAATGTCAGGTTTTTCGGTTTGCACATGGTGATGCACATCATTGATATTTTTATTCATACCTCGAATATTATAATAATCGATTCTCAATACTCTCGATGAAGGTTTCCCCTGAGTACTCCAACCCGGAAATCTGATTGGGGAGGTATTTCACCTCTGGAGTTTTCTTTTCTGGGACACATTATCATCATTTTCCAAATTCAATAGTTGGGAAAAACCGGAAATAGCAACAACATACTGAAACGTGGCTTATTATTTCAAAGCACATGTAGTTGGTATGGTGGTATCTCCTCTGGTGATGGTAAGACCATCTTCTACCTAAGTTATTTTTTTTAGTCGCCTTCTGAGACAGACAGAATCTACCCCACGATCATTCTGATCCAACCCCATACATAACAAAGAGAAACACACATCATAGAAATCGAAAAAACCGCAAATTGAATGTAAAGTTACCAAAAATATTCATAATGTCCCACCTTGACATCAAGCCTGAGGAGTATTTCATGAGAAACATCGAAGAAATACCCCCGTTTCGACTTGACCACTCGACTTCGAAGAATTGAAAAATATTCAAAACCAAATGGACCACGTTCGGGATAAACGTAAAGAGGAAGAACCCTACATTTCGCCAAGGATTACCATATGGACCATATTTCTGTACATCATTTCAATTGGTATTGCAGCCGACCTGACCTATATTCTATTCATGGAAGAATAAAATTCACAATGGAACCACTGAACAACAATCAGAAAATCGGAGCTCACCCATTGGGGATCTCGGGATTGAATATCAGAATGAGTGTTCAACCCTAATTTCGAAACAAAGAGGGGATGTGTCACATGCTGGATATCAACGGATGCTGCATTCTCACCCAGATTTATCTTACATTATAAACAATACCCCTTCGATTCAGTTATAATTGTACTTTCAGCTTTTACATTGCCAACGATATATAGTTAAAATTCATGATGAGCTTTTTTCGATATAAAGTTTCATTCTTATGAACTGCTCCCAAACTTAATTTTCGAGGAACATCTAGAAAGATGTAGGTACTAGTATACAGCCTTATAGAAACTTTTCGTAGAGATTAATTACTCTTAACGCCAAAACAGATAATTTTGCACTCGACGCGCGTTTCTCTGACGAGGTTAGCACCTTCAGGAGAAGAAAATTGATAAAGTCACACAGTTGGGGTATCAAGTACCATTTTCCTCCTCCCGAAGATGCTAACATTGTTAGCGAAACGCACGTCAATTGCAAAAATATCAGTTTTGGTGTTAGGGTAATTGACCTCTAAAAAAAGTTTCGAATTTTGCCAGACAAAAAAGGGATTTGCTTCTTCTCCAAGCTCACGAGCTTTTCCTTTCAGAACAGAGACTTTGATTTACGACGGCCGAATTTCCGATGTGCACCATCTATATCGATTTTTGCCAAACCATTTTTTTCGTTTCAAATTCTTCCGACTATATTCTCTATTTTCTCCTTCTCCGCCTTCTTTTTTGTTCCTTCCGCTATCCAAATCATCCCTAATTGGAATATCACCTTCTTCGTCACTTGTAGAATATTCCCTTTCAGTTTTGTGATGAGGAAAAATGAATTCATAATATCTAAAACATTGTCTTTGTCACTTGAATCACTCTCTATTTCACCAACCCAACACCTTTTCTTCAGTCTTCACCTCCGTAACACACTCGTTCAGATGGACCCGCCATGCCTGAACTTGTCGCACGTTACCAATTTAGTGTTAAATTGTAGCTGTCACATCAAAACAAGCAGCATTCAATCGCTGGCGCCAAGACCCCAGTTTGGAGACGAGATCTGAGTATGTTAACGCAAGAAATAGGTGTAGTGTAACAATTGAAGCTGCTAAAGAAGCACATAATCAGAAAATTCGTTCAAAACTTGTTGAATGTCCTAACGGTTCTCGTTCGTTTTGGTCATTTGCTGAAGCTGTCGCCAAAAATTTCACTTTTGAGTTATGATAAGGAAACATTTTTTTTAATTTCAACCCCCTTTAGCTCGAAAGCTAAGTCGGTGTAGCCAAGCGTTTTGAGAGGCGGTGCTCATATTCAATTCGTTTCTTCCACTGCTGGTTCAATCTGCGGTCGGAGCAGAATTTTTCTAGACTGCTTGGTGCGATAGGCAATTGTTAATTGGCTCGATACCAATCCTGATAGGTGGGATGTGTGGATTGGAAACCCCAACTCACTCGGTAGCACTATGAGTTTTCTGTGATACCTTACAGCCCCAGAGCACTTTGACATCCAAGATTATTAGCCGACTCATTCCCGAACAAGGCTCTGCCTTTCGGTCGCACTCGTTAGAGTGTTCAGCAATGAATAAATATAGATAAATATGTTCATATTGACTTTTGTCTTCAGAATGAGTCGCGGAATCATATCCTACTTCAAATAACATCCTGTATAGTTCAAGTAAGTCCAAATAAATTGCTCTCTTTTCCATTGGAAAATGGAGAGAGTCTCAATTGCTATCTCTTTCACATGAAGTTATATCACAATCATATTGATGTACAAACCTTTATTCATGGTATTCTCCAGTCTCAAGTGAATGTGTAACATTTAGCGTTCTATGATATTCGATGCCGATTCCTGGAAATTTGCAATCCTATATAAGACAAATCTTCTTCGGGCAGCTCCAGCTGGTCAGATCTCCAGATCGTACACTTTGTGACAGTGTTTCATTGGAAAGGTTACTCTGAACGAAGATAATTTCTCAGTTCGTTTCAATAGTTTACAAGAGAATTCGATATTTTCCAGGGCCCCTTGTGTATCTTCGGCTTCGACCTCAGGACTACCACGGTATATATGTAAATAACCAAGTTTTGGTATTATTTTCACAGAAACTGATTTCGTTTCGTTTCTCCATAATGGCTTCTCGCCTGTTTAGAGTTTGCTGATTGTATTTATTTGTTTGGCTCATAGTGGGAAATGCTCGGCAACATCTGCACACTCGAGATTCTAGATTGATATCGAATCAGTTTTTGTTGGGTTATTTCGTTTTCAACGCTCAAAGAGAGATATTTATACACATTCATATTTATTAAAACCAAAATACCTAAAGGTGCGTATTCACCAAAAAAGCGAGCACGAGCGAACAAGAGCGAACGAGCATTCTGCATCAATAATCGTCTGGTGAGTACCAACTAGCGAGCGAGCGAACGTTTGCTTGTTCGCGTTCAAAAAAGATCGAGAGGAAGGCGGTACATCAAAGAAAATACTTGTTCGTGCTTGTTCAGTGTGGACGGGATTTAATCGTCAAAACTGCTCGCGCTTCGATCGCTTGCGTTTTGCTGCATGCTGCAATACTTTTCAGTACATTATTATTATCGGGTTGGTTCATGAACTTGGCCGTACTTGTTTAGATATTTTGAAAACATTCATGAGAGAGGAGAGCTATATGAGTCGCCCGTTACGAGAAATCTTAAGGTTACAGAAAGTCGTTCTGCCGCAGGAATAGCTCTCCTGTAGTTTTTGTCATATTTCATTATTTTTGGTTCCATCAGTTCTAGCAGAGTTTTGAAATCTTCAGGGGACATTCGGCAAAAATTCTGGAACATTCCGTAATCCTGTTCTAAATGTCGCAATAGGCTACTACCACTATAAATATGTCGGTGTTTAAATACAGTTGCTTGCCAAAATCGTTTCTTCTTTTTTTTTTCTTTTTCAATAATGTCAATACAATGAAAGCAGCACTAGCTAACAATAATTTTTCATGGTCAGCTATATTTACCGCGCTCGCACTGCTCGCACAAAGTAGATGGATCAACTCCAAACATGAACATATTCGCTCTGGTGTGGACGAGATATCAATATGTCGAGCAAACACGAGCAAACATACACGAATGTTCGCTCGTGCTCGCTTTTTTGGTGAATACGCACCTTTATACAAGTACTCACAAGAAACGTTCAAAATTTTTTCCGAAGAGCCAATGAACATAAAGCGTTTCCAGTTCCTCCCCTTCTTGCAGTTCCTCTGGTACTGTTCTGAAATCTTGTTTCTGTTTCATTATCTATATGTGTTCGTGATTCTATTCTAGATAAATGTTTGGCAAACTGAATTTGACCCATCAAATATTTATACTGTTACAGGAAGGTATTATGTGTTCGAGATTGAATCTTGTTTAATGGAAAAAATCATTGGCACTAACATGAAGAAGAGTGAGAACCTGAGTGAAATCAAGGAAAACCTTAGTAAAGGGAGGACCGCTTTTGACAGACCACATCGTTTGAGTCTTCAGCAGCAGAAGCAACTAGAAATGGAATTACCTCCAGGTGGTTTCAGACATACGCAGTCACATCGCTATGAATCAGATGGTAAACGAAAAACGAAAAAAACGGTGATCCTCACCCCTATACCTTCAGTTATATCTGAAAACTCCGAAGATGATACAATTACAAAAGAAAACTCGCAAAAGGTCAAAGATAAATCGGAAAATGGAGGCAGAGCTAGTAAAACATCAAATACTAGTAAATCATCATCTGCATTCGTGAACTTCGGGTACGATTCAAATTTAGATAGAAGAAGTATAAGCAGTAGAGCAGGATCTTCCAGGCAACCTAGTGTACAAAGTATGGAGTGAGTATGTTCATTTATATTATATATTGCTTGCAATGCGCCTGATGAATGTGGTGAAATAAACTCCGCACATTTTTCGGAAGAAAGTTAATATAAATTAGGAAAATTTATATTTCGCTGGCTTCATTACGTCTCTTCGTTGCTTTCACCCACGGTTGGAGCATTTCTTCTTTGTCTTTACAAGGAAGAGGTCTCTTTGTGAACTTGGTTCATTTGATATCGATAGGTGTCTACATTTCATCGTCGATACGTGAATAAACGAATTTTACTAGTGCCCGAATTTTTTCGATAATATAACTAGACTAGATATACGTCAATTTCAATCTTTCGCCTCTGAAAATATTGTCGGGAAATGGTTGTCCACTTCCACATATTATAAGGCAGGAGAAATGATTTGTAATGACTAAGTAAAAACCGGTTTGATAGGAGAAACAGAATTGATATTCTAATCAGATTTTCATAAATAATTACTCAAAGGAACTCAAATCACTTCGAATCTATAAAACAATCGACTTCTGAGACTCTAATCAGGCGGCATATCATTTTTAATTCAATTTTGCAGAGAATTTGAAACGAAAATTTGCTGAATTCTAATGTAGTCTTGTGATCAAATTCATCAGGAAAAGTGGAAGTGGTTGAAAAGGATTTTGTAGATGAGAAGCTGAAACCTGGCAGATTTTTTTGATCAACTTCTAACGTAAGACGGCAAATTATTATGGTCTATTCTTCAGAGACACTTTGAAACTGCTGTGGAAACTGAACGGTGGAGCAATGAAGACAAAACAACGTTTCTTGAACCATTGCTACCAGAAAAGGCAGCTGACGTTCTGCAGGCAATCGTTCGATCGGTGTCCGTAGATTCAGCAATAGAGTCCGTGTTGTGGATCCTCAACCATTATTGATAATGACACTCCATCGGGATCTGAAAGAGGCCATCGTATACTGCATGGAATTTTAATATGCCTAGAGTGTTTTGGCGCCAATTACGGAAGCTACTCTAAATGAGAGCCACCAACGAAAACGAAAGTTAGGAAATTCATCGAATCATGGCGGTTCTGGTGAGACCCTGCTAGAAGTATTCGAGTATGACCAAAGGGCATGTTGTGTCTTCTTGAGGAATTGCGACCGATTCCGAGAAAACCGGGCTTCCTAGTTTAATAATGGTCATAACCAAAGCATGATGTTGAGAGTTCCATGCTACCTTCTAGCTACAACAGGCGTTTTGTCAAAGACTTCAAAAAAATCGTCAAGCCAGTTCGACTAAGAAGAGACGCCCTTTTCTTCTCTCACCAGATTATCAGCAAGAATTGATGACTCTGGAGAAATATTCGACGAGTGCTCCAGTGTGGGTGAACCCGAAAATGGACCTGTTCATTTTTTATACGGACGCATCCTAGCATGGTATTGAAGCCGTTCTTTCACAGGTACAAGACGGAGGGTTGTTATTGGTTATTTCAGCACGATCGTTCGAAAAATTTGAAAACATATTCTCTCAGGTTCAATGATAAAGAAGAGAAGAGGTATGGGTTCAAAAATAATGAGAAACGGTTTTTTGAAATTCATTCATATCTTTAGTACTGAACCATATATTGCACGCTAGTCTTTGAGGTACTGAAAGAAAATAATATTGCAATGATACAGGAATGGGATTCATATGAAATTCAAAAAAATGAACAGAACTAAATATAATTTTTTTATGGTAATCACCAAAACAATTGATACAGAATCCCACTTTGCACTTGATACGTAGTGTTCTTACAGCATTGAAGGGCATAAGGTTTCTCTTATTATATTGGGTACATATTCAATAATGTAGTCGATCCGGTCGTATCTAATATTGGGCCTTACTCTACTAATCACAGAATATGTCGAAGGTCGACCACCGGGTTTTGGGAAGTTCTGATTTTTTTTTAAATATATTTGTGACATTTCTCCTAGGAATCGTAGCTGCGTTATGGGACGGCTTAGGTTTTGAGGCCACCGATTCTATACAGGTTTATGTTGGCATCCAGCTGGTCGGTCCTCCCATGTACTCATTATATTTTCCAATGCAGAATGGTCTTGCAATCCCAGCTCTCTTTTTTTCGGTAATGGAATAGCAACTGATGATTTGATACAGGATGAATGCCATATATACTTGATAAAACCATAACCACTGAAATGTCCATCCAGCGAGTTAAAGCGTAGTCATATGTACCACGACATGTTTTCTTCATCTCTTTGACAGAGCGCAAAGGGCATCTTTTAGATAAATCGGTTCTCTCGAATGGTTCTAGTTGCCTTGTACCCATTTAGTCTCAAATGGTGAAGAATGTTCGTTGACGTAAATAAGTTATTGAAATAAATACGATAAGAAAGTATTTTTTTTCTTCAGGCATCTGTTCTAAAAGCTGCAGAAGAGTTGCTGTCGCCTTTCCAAATTTTTTTCGGCGGGCTTGGTTTGAAATTGGTATATTTTCTTGGTAAATTTCAAAATCAAGTAGGTAACCACTTTTTGAGTTCAAAGGCCACACTTTCTACCCGAAGCGTATGGGTTTTCCACGGATATATATTTATATATATATATATATATATATATATATATATATATGATCGAATATTTCGCGAAACATGGATGTTTTCGCGAAATATTCGATCATACTTCCGTCATACACCATGTTCTGTTCTGGTAAATAATTCTTCAGAAAACTCTTTTTTTTTTGTCAATTAGAGGTCTGAGTTTGGTCATTTTATCGTTTAGGTCCAATTTGGTATTATCATCACAATGCAAAAATCGCATGTTTTGGATAAAACGGTCGCGAAGCATTTAATTGTGAACAGCAATATTTCGCAAATCTTCTCCAGAGTCCCACATACAATTAAAATCGCTATGAAACATTTCATTGCTTCTATGGTAATCTTTGGATCTGGGTAGTTAACGAACAGTGCATAGTTATTGATTTCTTCTAGAAGCAGTAGAAGGACATCATTAGTCATAAAGAGTTCAAATATTTCCAGTGGTGGAATTTATGTTTGAAAAATCTACCTCAGGAAATTTTATTTTCGTTGATACAGGCAGATTATTATTTTGATACCATGTCATTTCTTTCGCATCAGGAATAACGAACCTGGCAAAAAGCAAATCATTATCGTCATCGTAGTCTTGGTCTGGAGGGTTGCCACTGTTTTCAAATTAGGTAAAATTTCGTAGTCTTCCTCATAATCAAATCGCTTTACGATTTGTGAAACCATTTATGCAGACCAGTTGCCGCCCAGTCAGGTTATGTAACAAACCGCCGGATCTTCGTTCGATTCCTCTTTCTTGGTGGTTCGATATATATCCGCTCTATAAGGTCCTTTTCAAAATCCGTCCAAAACTGTTGGGATTCAAACATATCAGTCACATCTTGTACCGTGAGCCTAAAACAAAATGATAATTTTTTCACCGTTTTAGTAATGAATAATATTGTACAGAAAATAGTAATTAAACATAATTTAGAAGCAATAAACTTTTGAAATTGTACAGAAAATAGTAATAAAACATAATTTAGAAGCAATGAACTTTTAGTAGCCTAAAGGCCTACTGTACTATATGACTGAAAGTTGATTTCTTCTTCTTAATAGAACACCCTGTATATTATCGCGAATTCAGGAAACTATTATAATTTGCTTCCTTTTTATGTATCAGAAGTTTCAAATACCTTCAAAAGGATAGAACAAAGCTTTTCAAACGAAGTTTTTATGAATTTGTTCATTATTTTCGGACAGTGTGACAAAGTTATTGGCATGACAAGTAGAAAGTTCAACGAAAGGTATCGGAATCTACCGCCAATGAGCCGCAAGAAATTCATACGAATTCAGAACAATTTCAATGCATTCAGATCAACTATAAAAGCACCAATAAACTTGCCTCGAGCCGAAACTGCGGAAGGCAACCAGATCAATGTCTTAGTATATTTTAACTGATTTCCAGGTCATTATTAAAAAGTGTTGAAGAAAATTTGGGTATAAAATATTCATCAAAGAATCTTATGGAGAAATAAAATGCATAAATATAAATTCACCAAAATTCAAGCAATGAAGCCTCCAGACCCTCAACAGAGAGTTCAATTTTGTGAAATGTTGTTGTACGCATTCAGGAAAATCCATTTTTTCAATAAAATGAATTGGACTGATGACTCGAAATTTTCGAGAGGAGGAATATGCAATAGGAGAAATTGTCATTATTGGTCCAGTGAAAATCCCCATTTCACAAAAAAGCCGGATTTCAAGAAAAATTAAGTTTTAATGTCTTCTGCATGCTAATGAACAACAATTTGGGGTACGCGATATACGAGGGATCATTAACATCCAGTTGCCTGAATATTTTGGAGAATACTGTGGAGAACTTCATCGATAATCTGGCACTCGAAGAATATCGAAACTGTTTGATACCAACTGGACGGAGCTTCTGCATATAGAAGTGAGCGCAGAACTGGACAGGTGGATAAGGCGGTTGGGACCATGGAATTGGCCAGCGAAATCACCCGATCTTAATCCATTAGATTTTTATCTCTGGGGAATGCTTAAAGAAAAAGTTCACAAAACACCCGTGCGTTCGAGAGATGAATTTTTAAAAGGGGTTACCCATACCTCTGGAGATTTGGATTCCAATGCTCATGAGTCCGAAACTTGACTAATTAGGTAAACGCATGATATACATAAAAAGAAAGCAATTTTTGACAGTTTCCAGAATTTTCATCAATATACAGAATGTTTCATTTGAAATAATCATATTTCAGTCACGTCTCAAAGCAAACGAAAAATCTGTATTTCTATACCACCCTGTTATGAAGTAACGGAAATTAGCCTGGAGTATGGGAAGCCTCCATCACTCAAATCCAAACCAAATTTCGATACCATAGTATTTCTTAACTCAAAGATATCACCATTTTTAGAGGTAACGATTTCCGTAGTCCTGAGATTAATTTATATTTCGAAAACGGTAGCAGATAGGTATGGAAATATCAAGGAAAGTTGGCTGCTTTTCCACGGGAAGGATAAAAATAATCATATTGTTTGTAATGGTTGTGTATGAATATTTTTCCTACCCCCTTTAGTTCCACGACTTGCTTCAGTTATCTTGACATACTGCATTATAATTGCTTTTCAATTTTCAGGGTAATTCGAGAACAATACTGCTGCTATGCGAGAAGGACAAACTGTGAAAGAAAACTTCTGATTGCCGTGGTCATTATGAGTATCACAATAATAGTGTTGGTGATAGTTTTAGTACTGATCACAACTAACCATGATATAAAAGAAGATCTGAGAATCGCATTCAGGTTATAATCAGTAATCTAGTAACTCTGTTCTATTGTTGAACCCGAAGAATCAGCCAAGATGACAAATTTTCTAAAAAATATCGACAAAAACAAGAAACAATTTCCACAATTATTTCGATACAGAAATAGGCAATAAAATTCTTTCATGATAAAAGAGATCACCATTTTTACGATTCAGATGAAATGGAAATAAAATATGCATGTTACAGAAATACAGGATATTCCTTTTCACCAACATTTCATGGATTCCAATAAAAGGAATGGTATTCAAAACACGACAGAAATTATTGAATCAACGGAACTGGCAATGAAGTATTAACATCCAAAGAATATGATTGTTTAACTCATATATTTGTGAATGAGCAATGGAACCAGATTAACTCAGACAACGAAAACTTGGATGAGATAATTAGAATTGTAGGTCGGTACATCAAAATATTACCGCCTGCTACAGTTCGTAGTCTGACGAAAAACTGAAGGAAAGGGTGATTGTTGGCCACTTCTGATAAAAATATAGACAATAGTTTTCTTATTCCTCTTTTGACGATATGAAGAATTAAATCAAATCAAAATATGCTTTATTGTCGAAGATCATACAACCTATTGACAAAGCTAGCTGAATCTTGTAAAATTACTGTATAGATAATGAGTATAAACAAATAACAGGATTGAACAAAATTCACAATAATCCTTACGTCAGCTACACAATGAACAGAAAACACTAGTTCAATCTTGAACTATATCGCTGTCACAACTCCAGATCATTTCAAAGTACTATCAAATAGTTCTGTAAGATGATAAAAGGGCCGGGGGAGTAAGGTATTTTTGAAAACTCTCTCAAACTTACGAGTGGATTGCAGTCTTCACATGCATTGGCAAATGGTTGAGCATTTTCCTGGTATTATAAAAAAATAATTTTTGGTACTGTGTAGTTTTCGGTATTGGCAAAGGAATATTTTGGCCACTTGCTCTACTATTGTGTTCAAATAGGTACATGTGGTGCTTATGGACTCTAGGCTAGTAGATTCTAGCACTAAAATTGATACCACCGTGATCATTTTCTGCCAGTCAAATAACGGCTTACACGGTGCTTGACACATATTCGAGCGCTCTTTTTTTCACATATTCGAGCGCTCTTTTTTTCAAACTGATAACCATTGACACGACTCCTGAGAGCAGGCTTCCCAAAATGCGATTCCATATCTGACTCTATTGGTGCAAAATGAGCTGGTTTTGCAGCAGTTAAATGTCAAATCATGGTCTTACTCTAATCCTAAGAATTTAATATCATTGATTTTGTAAAAAAAAATAGAAGATAGAAGACCTAAACACAATTGACATTATGTAATAATTTTTCAATTATGTCAATGCCAAGTCGATCCAATATTCATAAATATTAGTTTTATAGTTCAATGAAAATGGATGTTTATAACGATTATAGGCATACAAGAAAGTGTGTTGCCGCAAAAGTAACACTGGATATTTCGTGAAATAAAAAGTGATTTGTGTCTTCGCGTGTGTACAGATGTCTGTTTCTTTTATGAAGTATAAAATAAATTAATGATGAAAAAGTGTATTGAATAAACCATGACTGAATGCAGTAAATGTTCCTTATTACATTCCAGATAGAGCCGTTTCGGAGTGGACTGAATGAAAACTATATAGTTTTTTTTAGTAATGAATGTTGCTTCAAAGGTTGAACCCATTTATGATTCATACCTCTGATTGGATGATTATTCTTGACAAATTGTGGTAAATATTCGTTTATAGCACAACACCTAGTTTGGAAAAGCATATGTTACCAACTCACGAATATTGGGCTGCTAGACACGAATCCGAAGTAAAACGCGACGCTTTTATTTCTTTCCGGAGTTACGGTCTTTCTCTCTTGCATAAAAAATATTGATGGTACCAGACACATTTGCACTCGTCAGGTGCCATCAAAAAAGGAATTCCACAGCACTGTCTCCGTAAATATAAGCATTTTTCAATATAAAATTCGAATATAGAGTTTTGATACGATATATTGTGCTGAGAATAAACAAAAAAATGTGAATCTTCCCTTCTTTTCTTCTGTTTATTATTTTTTTCTGCTTGCAGTGATAAAACCATTATAAATGAAACAGCTGGTTCCGTATTTTAATCGCCAGCAAAGGAAAAATGCTATGTGAGGGAGATAAAGAGGTATAATATAATTTTGAATTGAAGAAATAAAAGACCCTTCGGTGAGGAGCTCCATGAATACATCGTTCAACATTTTATATCTTATTGAATGTTTTGAAGCTTGTTTGAAACCGATCGTTTATGAATTCAGTTCAATGATTATTGAAAAAATCACCTGTGATTCCTCAACACAAAGGTAACTATTATTTTGTTCTCAAAAAATGTTGAAGCTGTGGAGCACTTCTATCTGGTGATTGATATATTGATCCTTTTCGGATCTCACTTTTGCAAGATCATTGACTCACGGGATATTCATTTCCAGAGGGTCGTCATCAAACACTCTAAGGAAAAACACACTTTCACTCAAATGAATCACATTATACCAAAGGTATTCAAAACAGTGGGAGAAAGATGTTGCTTAGCTTGATCCGATATTGTATGCAGAAATATCAGAAGGCATAAGCCTACATCAAGAAGTAAGACTTTTTCAAAACAAACTGAAGTCGTGGCTCCAAATAATTCCCAGATTGAAAATACATCAGTTCATAGATAGAAAAGATATTCACCATGTATGAATACTACAACAAATTAGGCTGATTCATCATATCGTATGTAAATGTGAAATGAAATTGCTATAGCTACCCATGTATTTTGTGTAACTGTGAGATAGTATCTAGTTTGTGAGTAACCATGCACATTCCATTCCATGCTCAGAGATTTATCCATTCATGGAAGCTCTTTATTTAGGTTGTGCAAAGGTTCAAAATACGTTGAGTATCACATCGGTTTTTCCCTATTCCAAGAACACTTCGTTTTCAATGTCTCATTGATGAGCTTCGAGGTATATATATATTTCCTACGCGGTATGACTCAAATTGAAAACGAATTCCGAATGCATAGAAATGATACCATTTTTCTACCACTTTCAGTGAATGTGATTCGTAGGCATTCATGTTAAATTATTGGTGGCAAATACAAAGGAAATATGTATGGATTTCCGAGGAACTGAATATTCATATGAATCATCAGCCCCGTTCTCGGTTCTGACGAGGAATGACTACATGAAAGGTGGGTAGAAATTATAAGTTTTTCCTGTGATATTGTACATATTATTATTTTAAATGTATAGATGTACCTCAGAATTGAATTGAATATCTATTGAGAGTTGACATACATTTATCTCTTTCAGTAGCTGTAATGGGTGCAATATTCAAATAAAGAAAACAATATGATTGCTAAGCATTCTGGCTGAAGGCAGCCGGTTTGCTCACTGGGATGAGAGCGAGTTAAAATGAATTAAAATAGAATGGAGGAGCGCCTCCTGTTTCAAATGGAAAATATTTACCTTTGTGCTACCAATATGCTGGAAAACCACTGTCAAAACGGGAAAACAAAATCACACAATCATAAAATAAAACCAGTTCAATGAGCCTCGCTATAGTATATATTCAATCATATATTTGGCTTGGTTATGTAGTCAAATAACGCAGCAATAAATTGAACATACCCAACCAGCTCACCCCCTATATAGTCTTGCATTGTTTAGTATACATATTATATAATTTCGAAGTTATTGCATGTTATACCGGGTGTTTCTGAAGGGTGTGAAGAAAATGCTACCACGAAATCCTGAGGCTAAATCATGATGATGTAACCCAACATAACTCAGTCCAAATGTGGATAATTGCAGAGACACAGAGTTTCAAAAGTTCAGTTTGATTTTAGTTTTTCATGAATACTTTTCCAATCATTGGAATATGGTCACAATATTAGGCTAGGAGGGGGGGTTCAAGAAGAAAAATCGAAATATGTTTCCATTTTCCTTGTGAAATTCGTAAGGCGCCACCTGCGGTTAAGGGCGCCCATACAAACATTTTCAGGGGAGGGGTCGGAACGAAAGCATCTAGGCCTACCCCTTTTTTAGTGTGATACTTAGTTCTAAATACTTCTCAGTTATGATTTCTTAATGTGAATCGGTTCAACAAAGTTCAAACACAATTGAATTTCAACTCCCGAATGTGAGCTTCATGATTTTTTTTTCAATAAATGGTATGTTTCAAAGGCTGGGGGGGGGGGCTAGCCCATGCCTGCGGTGCTTTGTACACATTCAAACCAAATAACTTTTTTGAGACACACTATATTTCACTTTTTATCAAAATTCCCTAATCACCAACGTGTTTTGCCACAAAAAGGTATACTTGATTAGAGCCGACTTGAGCAGCCGTTTTCGAGATATTTGGATCCAAGAAATAAATGTCGTATATGCCTAGATCTAAATTATTATTGTAACCAATTGTACACAATTTGCAGCGGCGGGGTTATGATGAATTAAGTGTTACTGAATTTTGATAATACATCTTTTTCCAAAGTTTTTACCGAATTAAAATCATACTTAACTGGTCTAAGCGGAGTTTTTGACGACCCTTCTTTCAGATATTTGGGAACAAAATCATTTCTCATACGAACTTACCACTGAATTGATATATTGCCAAGATGTATTGTCTAGTAGAAAGAGTCGATGAGAGATTTATCAATAAATTCAGAAAGGAATCATGTAAACAAAAATGCTTTCAACAAATGTTTGAAATGACCTCAATTTTCGTGTCTGCAAAGAATTATTTGTCTTAAAAAATTTAATTTAAGTCTGTGGAGCATTTCGTCATCATTTCTCAATGCGTCTATCCCAATTTGAATATGTCTCCTCAATTCATATACTGTATTTACTGACCGGGAATGAAAGAGGGTTTTCAAAGTTACCCTTGAAGAGTAAGCCAACGGGGTCATGTTAGGGGCTCAAGCTGGCCAATATGCGGGTGCATCATCGCCTCAACGTGAAATGTGGAGAAGCACTGTAATGCATAAACCACATTCTTCCTCGAAGTTCCAAGGACAGGATATCTATTAAGTCTGATAATTCATTTTGCAGATGTCCCAAATATTTTTCACCATTTAGTCGGGGTGGTAAAATTACAGAAATAATTATGGAAATGTCTATGATTCCTGCCTATACATTGATCTCAAATTCATGCTGATAATGGGTTAATTAAGTCGAATGAGGATTTTCTTCAGCATGGATATGTTCATTGTACAAATTCGTCATGCCACTCCATCTCATCATGATAAAAATGTTTGACTGAATTGTTTTAGATTCGATTTGACACAAGTCAGGTTTTAGTGAAAGTTAATTCATTTACACTTCCTTCGGCGTAAATCAGACATGATTTTTTTTTAAACCTGATATTCCGAAAACGGCTATCAAGTACACTTTTTGTGGCAAGAAATGTTGGCAGATGAATAATAAAGAAAAGATACGTACGAAAAACCAAAATCAAATTGAACTCTCGACACTCTGTATCTCCGTAATCATTCACTTTTGGACTGAGTTAAATCAAGTTACTTAATCATATTTCAACCTCAGGAATTTGTGCTAGCACTTTTTCCGCACTTCTCAGAGATACCCTATATAAAGGTCACATACACTAACTTCGAAATTATATAAATATGAATACTGAGCAATAGTATCTGCTCTTCACATGGTCGCAATCGTCGACTCTCAATCTTGAGGGTATATATTACAAGAAATGTTAAACAGGACCTTATTGAGCCAAAAATAATAGGGATCGCGATAATTATACTAGAATGGCAACCCGGCTCGAACTCTCTCGAATCAGGAACTGAATTTATGAAGTTGATAGAAGTTTATTTGTTACAGTAATTCGTACACGAATTCGCCGCAGAAAGCTTCAAACTGCGTCAGCGCTGGAGTGTCTCGGTTGAGTGGTTGCGGATGCTCGTAGATACCCTTCCAGAAGGATTACACCCGATCTGCCGCCGGTGGATTATCAACACGCGGAGGCAATTGGAATAGGCGAGAGGGTTTCTCGCGGAACTGTTTGTTCTCTGAGAAAGCCCTCGCCCGCCTCACTAGTGATTTTTTTGCAGTCACCAGCATTCGTATCCTCTTGAGGTAATGCTGCTTGGTGATGAGCAGCACCCCTCGATTCAATGTGTGATAGGATCTCCGCAGTTTTATGTAAATGGTCTTTGAGTTGCTAAGTAGTCCATCACACATTGGATACGAGACACGTGTTGTCGCGCCGACTTGATCTAAGCCTCCATCTTGTGTATGCGCTGTTCATGCTTCCAGGAGGAGTCGAAGGATCTGTTTTCCCTTTCCCTTCGAGAAAGAGCCTGAAAGAGTCATACACGGCACAATTGATCTGCCAGATGACGGCCTCTTCTGTAAGGGCACTACGAACCTCTGCATCCACTCGGGCTAGGTGTTCTGGCCTGAGGGGCTTCACTTTGTGAAGCATCCTTCGGGTTCCGATGTTTTGGGTTCTCGGTGTTTCCAGGCGCACCCTTTCCTCGACCGATGACACCACACGGTATGCGGAGCACCAACATCAACGCGAGTGGTGGGTTATTATTACAATTCATCTCCGTGGAAGGGTTAGTTATAGCTAATAGAGGAAACGAACCAATTTTTGTCACAGCTGCTCGGGAAGAAGTCTTAGATTTGACACTAAGTACGAGCAGAGCAAGCGACTTCATTTAAAACTGAATGGTATTGGATGTGTTCTGACCACAGGCACATTCGATTCTATCTAGTTTCACACCTCCCATAGAGGCTGCAAAATTCAGAAATCGACGAGAGACTGACTGGAAAAGCTACATAGAGACACTCAGGGAGTCCTTAGACAGGGGAATTGCAACCATTGCAACTGGTCAATCTCTGACCAGTTGAAGTGAGTTGATCTGTATATTAGAGTTATGATAGTATTGCATGACATTCATGAAGGACATGTTGAAGGAATAAGTTAACAGACATAAGTAAATATTCTTATCTGTTTCTTAATATTATTCGAAAATCTTCCAGGGTTTATCGGTCATCTTTAAAAGTGAACAATCCCCCCTTCTTCAATATATACCCTTCCATTCGTTTGAGGCTGCTGGATGTGTTGTCTCGAGCCGATTTCTCAACAGAAAATGTTCACTAAATTTGAGACCATCGAGAGAGGTGCCCTTTTTTGAGTAGCCCTGTTTCATTAATTTTTTTTTATATTGGATTTACGAGAGACACCACTTGATGCCGCCCATGCAGACCGGACAAGAATGGGAAAGCTTCGGAAGGGATATCTCTATCGAATCGGGAATTTAAAAAATTGTCTTCCTTCCAAACATGGTATGAACTCACATAATATCCTGTGCCTATGATGTGTAGATGGTGGATGATTGTTTCAGCAAAACAACTATTCGGCATCTACTCTATCGGAAAAAAAGTACTGCCCAAGTCCACTTAAACGTTTTCTTTCAAAGTTGTGTTCAATACTGTATTAAATACTGTATTAGTTTGGTCTTGAGATTCGAAGTCGGGGCATGAAAGTGGTGCTTTCAGTGAATAACAATTTTTAGGTAATTTGACATCACCCTCAAAGGTAATAGACCGGGAGGTCATGACAGGTGACGTTCCACCATTTTTTCGTGCATGCCTTTTTAAGGCTTGATAAATAACCCTAAAATATCAAAGATAGTCAGGTTTTTAGCCCCTCCCCGCGCGTCCTCTTTATAAGGAGAAACGCTTTTCTGTGTTTTTCCGTGATATTTTACTGCATTCCATTGTAATATACGGAAGTTCAAACCAATTGAAGCTCTAATAATTGATGGCATGCACCCCGCAGCGGCCCAAGATGATCAAAGGGTTGTGAAAACCTGAAAAAAAATTTAGGAAAATTCCGTGTTTTCAAATTGCATGCCGATGTGAAGAATTGAAGTTTTTGTAATAAAAACACTATGGAAAAATTGGCATGCACCCCTCGTAGGACCAACGGTGAAAAATTCCGGAAAATTATGTAAAATTTTAACACCGATTTTCCGTGATTCCAAACTGCATGCCATTGAAAAAATACTTAATTCGTACCATTATTCAATAGAAGGAAATTTGGCATGCACACCAGGCAAAATAGAGGCATGCGTGACGAAAGTTGCAAAAAATACTGAGCAAATTTAGGTGACTTGTTTTTGCATGCCGTTTTGAAAATCATGAATTTACCTTATTTCAAGTCATGAATGTAAATGGCATGCATGTAGCTACAGCCCAATACACCAAAATTGTGAAAAAATTGAATAAACATCAATTTTTTAATTGAAAAAAAATCTAAAAAATGGCGTGACTTCTTTTTGCATGCCGCTATGTAATTTTGAGCCGAAATGCAAAATAGCATGCATGTAGCTTTATGACAATTGGTTAAATAAACAAAAAAATCGTCCGATTTAATAATTTTATTATTTTTCAAATTTTTTATGAAAAATGAAAGTAGAAAATCATTTTCAGCATCATTATTTTATACATGAAGTATTATTATTAAATTAACTCGCCGCCCTATTTGGGTTAATATTCCCATCTCTCACTTAACGCTCAGCCGATATATCTGAGGCGTGAGTGCAAGTGAGCCAAGAATGCTCTCAGCCGACACCCTCCTACCGCACCACATGCTGCCAGAGCCCAGCTAAATATAAAATCTTGACCTGATACATCATGCCGACTGGTAGCGAACTTGTTTACTTCTATACGGTGGTACAGGCAATGGCGTAGCGTATATCATAGTGTTACGTGCTAGCGACGGCCCTGACGAGATCGTAAACGCAGATGAGGGATCGCGTCGTCATTTTCCAAGAACTGTTGATTGCCGCCTGGAGAATTCGAGACACGTCATCGGGGCTTCTCTCGAGGATTCTCGATAGGTACGCAGGTATATAAGCATCGTGATATCGCGTCGGAGAGAAGTTTTTATTCGGAGAGTTAGTTATTGACAGAGTTAGTTAAGTGACAAATTTCATTCAGAGCTGAGTGGTGAAAGTTGTTGGGAGCTTAGTGAAGCAGAGATTTGTGCGGAAGTAGAATTTTTAGTACAGAGAGTTTTGGTACCGAGCATTGGAAAGTTATCGGAGCGATTTAAGTGATTGTGTTGTATTGTATTGTGATAGAGAGTTATAATAAAAGTAGTTCAGTGTTGTTCGGTGTTTTAATCGACGAACCCAGGAATAAATCGTAACAGTAGTGTCAGAAGTTGGATTTTGAATGGATATATCGTAACAGTGGTGTCAGAATTAATATTTTCCAGAAGAAAGATCGTAACAATAGGGTAGTAGTAACCTCTCGTGCTAGTCGACGTATGATAGGCCACGTTTAGACTAGAGAGATTTGAATTTATTTTTTTTACAATTCTTGAATGTTGGACTGTGATAACATGTATGTTATTTCAGCCATCAACTTGAAATAATGTTTATTCAAACAATTTTCATGGAGCTACATGCATGCCATTTCGTATTTCAACTTAAAATAGTATCTACATACGAAATACAAAGTGGCATGCAAGAAGAAGTCACGACATTTTTAGATTTTTTTTTCAATCCAAAAATTGATGTTTATTCAATTTTTTCACAATTTTTGTGTATTGGGCTGTAGCTACATGCATGCCATTTACATTCATGACTTGAAATAAGGTGAATTCATCAAATACAAAACGGCATGCAAAAACAAGTCACCTAAATTTGCACTTTTTGTTTGCAACTTTTATTATTATTGATAATACGATGGGCTCATTCAACATGCATGCCATTTGAATTAGATAATTATTCCGTTATGAAATTAATATTCATCCTTATTAGGAGTGATTTGGAATCACGGAAAATCGGTGTTAGAATTTTACAGAATTTTACGGAAATTTTTCACCGTTGGTCCTACGGGGGGTGCATGCCAATTTTCCCATAGTATTTTTATTACAAAAACCTCAATTCTTCACATCGGCATGCAATTTGAAAACACGGAATTTTCCTAAATTTTTTTTCAGGTTTTCACAACCCTTTGATCATCTTATGCCGCTGCGGGGTGCATGCCATCAATTATTAGAGCTTCAATTAGTTTGAACTTCCATATATTACAATGGCATGCAGTAAAATATCACGGAAAAACACGAAAATTTGCTACAGAAAGAAAAGCGTTTTTCCTTATGAAGAGAACGCGCGGGGGGGCTAAAAACCCGACTATCTTTGATATTTTAGGGTTATTTATCAAGCCTTGAAAAGGCATGCACGAAAAAATGGTGGAACGTCACCCTTCATGACCTCCCGTTCTATAACTCGTACTGCAAAACCATGTAATTCTGTACTGATTGGATCTGATGACGATATATCCAATATCAACCTCTCCATTTTCTCTTCATTTCCATATATGTTTTTGTTTCGATATTTTCCAAACGGAACATTCAATTGGCGGGACGCATTCACTAAGGCACCAAATAACGTCGAGAGTTATCCAGGGCATGGTGAGTGAGCGATATGATGGAACTGTTTCAATGAGTTTTTTGTTTTGAGAAGTAGTGGCTAGAAGCACGAAAAAGTCGTGACAAGCCGGAAGACTATCGTGTTTTTTAGTGGTTAAACTAGAAACGTGTTCATGGCGTTTGACAGAATACGCCACCTCTTTGATTCTCTGTGAGAACAGTATTTTAAAATATGTCACTATAAAAAGAAAAATATGGGGTTGATAATTTATATTTATGAAGAGAAGAAAGTGAATATGATGATTTAGGCCAGCAACCTTCAGAAATTTTCGAATATTTCAGAAAAATCTGTACCGATTTTTAACTATATCCTAAAAAGAAAATCTAGACTCAGGTAATATACTAACTTTCAGGACTGCATTACTACCAGAGAATAACTGACAATAAATATTAAGTGAATATTCATCGATTGCTCACAAAGTTTAGTACAGAAATATTTTTGAATATTTGTGGAACTTTTGACTGCATAATCCTTTTTTCGATAGTACACAAAAATTACCCTCTCAAGATCTGTTATAAATAGAGCCCAGAAAGCACACAATTTCGGAAGCAGGAACGTGTCCGCATCAATCATTAATCAAGTTTATTTCGATACGACCCACAGAAAGTAACGCAGGAGCACTGAATTGCAAAGTTGGATGAAGTAATGTAACCGCATGCATTAGATTTTCATTTGGCTGAATTTTCCTGCGTGCACCTCGGAGCTCGCACGAGTACAAAAAAACGCACATACCCGCATTCACATTCACTGTTATTGCGGCCTCAAAAATGCCACATCATACACCAGGAAAATAAAGATTTGAATGCATTAGGTTTTTGAGATCTGAAGTGAAGTTTGTAATTATTTTCATTCTACGTAATAATTCAATGAATCATTGAACATTTCAATGTTCTCGACATGACTCTACAGTCCATGGGTAATCAATTATTTAGTAAAAGAACTATTAAAAAAAAATCAAATCAGTTCAGGAATTTTGAAAAATCATACTCAAGAGAATGAGTCGAAAACAAAATTATATTTATAACAAGATTCATAAGTTGGTTATTTTCTTAGAGGATTGTTGCAGTTGGAGAGGGTGAGCTTATGCCGTCATCTTAGATAATGTGTTCCGTTCAATATCTCATAAACGATGCATTGCAGCCCAAAGATGAGAAAAAACATTGGAAATGTTCCGTGCCATTTTTTCTTTTACAATCAATATTTTCAGAGTGAATATATTTTGAGAAAAATCTGTGTAACAATCAATATATCCTACAAAAAATAACCTTAATTACTCTGTTGCTCTCAAAATTCTTCAAAACTTTAATCTGAAACTTTCTTCTGAACATACAGAAAATGTATACGAAATGATAGCCTATGAATTGAATATAATTTCATAGACTCATTCAGTTCATATAATTCAATGCTCCCCGAGTCCAATAACATTCGGTGAAAAATCTGTGTGAAAATCAATCCCACATAAAAATAACGTAAATTTCTTCACTCTGTTGCCCTTGAAATTCTATAAAATTTTTGGCTAAAACTTCTTTTTTGCTTCTGAACTCTCAAAAGTTATACGATGCTAAACTTCCGTGATCCATCACAGAGAGTCACTGAGTTCAGTTTTATGTTCCGGGATTCCAAGTCTTTCGGAGACCTTTGCAACTATGTATCGCCCAAAAAAAGATTCAGACGGAAGTTATGGGTAAATTTAGGTACTATATAATTGAATATGGGTAATTATCCGAAAAATACGTTCACCCTCAACGTCGATTTAATGAGAGAAAATACCTAAATGCAAAAAATCATTTCATCATCTATAAATAAATATTGTTTTATTTTTGGGCTAAGATCGACAGTCAGGCAGGGGGCAAATCCTAATCAGTCCCAAAAGAGAGCAAACTCACCCTGTTTTTTACAATACAAAAACCTCGATTTCCAGAGGTTATTCCAGTTACCAAATATTTTCAGTTATTTTCTTCTCTGTTTATTTTAACATTTTTCAATTCATCGGTTTTCAACAGGTTTCAATTCTTTCGAAGAAATGCCAGTTTGAGCCACTCAAATGTGTTGTTATGGTGACTTGATACAATGCAATTACCGCTGTAAGTTTTCGATAATTGTATTGCTCTTATGGGACATTTCATATATGAGGGAAATATTCCATCACAGTCTGTACATCAAATATTCGTTATATTGATAATTGTTTCACGTGACAAACATGCCTGCACTAACTTCTCAGTAAGTGGATGGATGTTTCTTTCACTCCCATTCCAGGTATATACTTCATCCAATCTCAATAATAGTTCAAAGCACTATTAGGAGTACTTTTTCACACACGATCTCAATCAACATTATGAAATGTTCAACGAACACTTGAAGGAAACGAGCCAAAAAATCTACTATTACAGTCTTCACAAACTCAACCACAGTAGTTTGTTGGCATCATGAAGACTCATTGCGTTTATATCATTTCCGAGATGATGTCAATGCATTGAGAATTTCAAGTATTATTTCCAGAATGGCATTATTAGGTGTACCTTGTAAAACATGTTTCATCAGTGATTTTTATAGATCTGCATTGCTTTTGCTTTTCTGAAAGCGTATTTAACGGGACTCTTGCTCGTAGAATTGTCATCAACTGTTGTTGAAGAACTAATAAGAATTTATTATCATCGTTGAGCAGTGGCGTAGATGATGTAGGTTTCATAGGTCAAGCTGGTAGTTGACGAATTTATGACGTTATAATGTCTAAAGCTCCCAACAGTGGTGTAAATTTCCTTCATATCTAAAAGACCAGTATCTTCGCTATTTTTATTTTCAGAATCCCCAAAAAAAGTTGTTCCTTCCTAAAAAAAAATGTTGTAGGAATCAGGAAAAATCAGATAGGGGACCGAACATTATGAGAAGTATGTGAAATATCAGCTCACAGAAGTGCCTTGCAACGTTGCTACCACTATTAATTTGACTTTTATGGTGCTATACCTAATATTCTGAAAAATCATGGGAATCAATTGTACATTCATGGTGAGTGGTGAATTTTATCAAAAAACAGTACATAATAATATTTTCACATTATCAACTTCAACAATTTATAAAAAATAAACAATAGAGAGTATGAGAACTCTGCTGCTCAACTTGGATTGCAAATTTGTTTTGAGTGTAATACTGAAGAAAGGTTTTCTACGTGTTCATTTTTTTCAACGATTTTCAGTTCCAAGCCTTTTTGGCAGCACTCATCTACCTCTTTCCTTCATTTTCTTCGCTTTCCATTCTCTTCTCTTGTTTCTCCTGGTATTTATTATCTTGTATTGTTTTCAACCACTCGAAGTAATAATATTTTCGTTTGACGCTCCCCTTTTCGCTGAGAAGTATTCTGTCATTGGAATATATCTTATATTCGCTCTCTAGAATAAGATTTATTTCCATGAGTGAATTACTATTGATTTCATCATAACTGTATGAGATTTTTTCTGTAGGAGATCGAGTTATTAGAATAGAGCAATCACTATGATTTCCCATCCATCAATTATATGTGGAGATAAATAATCAATTTTTTTGTATGGCTCTTCCACTTCATTTTCTCCTGAAAAAGTATTGATGAGTTCTTTATCACCACTCAAAGGAAATGTAGTTGGCCATGTTTAAGTATTATCCTACAGTTTTGGTTGATTTTGAGTTGCGTCAACCCTACGATTTTTTTCTTGGAGATCTCAAAAATTATTGGCATCTCGTTAAACTAAGCTTCTGTGATTTCGTAATAATTTCTCACCATATTTCTTGACATATTTGTTTTTGATCGAAACTGTTGGCATTTTATCTGAAAAAAACCGTCTGATAACGTTTTCATTCCTCGATGAAGAATCGTTTCGAATTCGGCATTTTTCACATTTTAACGTTGTGAATCACAGTTAACAATAGTTTGACAATAACTGAAATCACACCATTCACTTTTGTAGCAGTTATCGGCACAGGTGTCAATAACTGGAAAAATTAACTTTTTCAGTTGCGGTAGTCCGCACACTTTGAATGTAACCATTCGTCCAGAAATGAATTATAGTCTTTTCACCATAAAAAAGGCCAGATCATCACATTGTACTTCGAAAGAGGATAAATTGGATAAAATACCTGAGGAAAGACGTCTTGAAGTACTTTGTTTCCGGTTGAATCAACTATTTTTCGGCATCTGCAGAACTCAAGGAACTCGCTGATTGGAGGCGCCATTTTCATTTCTATTCAACGACTCAATAATACCTACCAAGGAAATAGCATCATTCATAGTCGAATATAGTGTGTATCATGGGAAAAACTTTATAAAATTCAGTCAAACACCGGTATGCTAATAACAAGGTGTGTGCCAACTATTGAGGTCTTTACCTATATTTTGTCTGTCACAGCAATGAGCACCTTTGACGCAATCTAACTGACTACGAATATCCTATATTATCCGAGATCCCAATGATGAGAGTCCAATATGAAACACCCAACAGGTATATTCATTTCAAAAGTTCATGACACAGAATGTATAGAAATACTGGTTTTTGCATAAGGGCAATATTGTTCAGATGAGAACACTCAATTCACTAATATCATTAACTACCATCACCCTATCATATTGATCAATACCAGAATAATTAATTCGCAAAAAAACAACGAAATGAAAGCAATTGATTTTTTTACAAGTGATGAAATTCTGCGAATTCAAAAGCAACTCCCAAAGCATGAAATATTGAGTCGCATGGGTCTTACGAATCAACTCATTCGTACAGATTCATTGGACGAGCAAGAGGCAACGATGTGGTAGAATTAATGATATGCCAAATATTTTTATGAAGTATTTCGAATCGATCGTTATTGGAAAATGAGTACGAAAAATAAGAAAAATGAGTCAATACCAATTTGTGAAGACAATAACAAAAATTTGAACGAACTGTCACTATACTTTACTAAAATAATTTTCATTTTTAGTCGGACTCAATTAGTTTTCGATATGCCTGTCAAAGTATGTATGATATCATACCTTCTCTTTATTTTATCACCAATCAACGCATGCAATTCGCATAATTCAAATGATATATCCCTTTCCATATCAGGCACTTTCTTTATTCCTATTTTCTTGATTCTCTACTGCCAAGTTTCTTGAAATTATATTGGAAAATCGTAATTTGTTAGATGTTCAGATCCATAATTCACTTTTGTGAATTGCATGAAATTTCACTATCAGGAATAGAAAGTACTCTTTTGATAAAAAAAATGCTTTCAAATAATAATTTCGAAAATATTAACATTTTTCAAATGTTCCCATCTTCCATTTATATTCGGTGTACTAATTGTTGTTGTTTTTTTCCTCATTAATCGTTCCGTTAACCAGCTGACGAACGTCAACCCTCTTGAGTCGAAACTCACTCCTAAATTTATTGAAGTGAGAAATATTTTATTCAGGGCATTTACTTTGAGTTGGAACAAAACAGTTGCATCCAATCACAATCAACAATCGACAAAACCTCAACCTTCAATATATCAATCATTATGATGATTTCTAACACACTCATTGTTTCATTCGTTATTTGGCATAGTAACTTTGAAATGTTTCTTCCTTCCGAATATCTCGATGTGAAATTAATTTTTCCCTTCCTACAAGCACCTGCACTCTTACAATCATCGCATCCTGAGAATATTTCAATTTGAAAATGCTATTGAAAAATCTCTTGTCATAGTCTTCACCTTGTCACTTCATTTCCATTCTCCGGGGAGTTATTGTTATTTGATTGAAATATCTTTAGGGTCTGTAATTTCAGTTCACTTCCTTCCTAGACAATGAACGATGACAGAGTTGAGAATTTTCACTCATTCTCCTTTTTGAAATGAGCGTATCTCATCCTTTCCTTGTTTACATAATCCGTAAATGTTACATTTCCCAAGACTATGAGTTATTAGTTCATTTTCCTATTTGGATTAGGCAATCACATGCTTTTCTTTAATGCCCCCTCTTTTATTTTTCGAACTGGTTAACTCAAAAAATTTAAACTTGGGATAATAAAATTGATGCATAAATAACATATTCTAGAGTAAAATTGACGGATGAAAATTTCAAGATGGCGACTTGGCGCCGTCTGCAAAAAAATGAAAAGGGGGTATTGTGATACATAATTTTAAAACACCTGACGATTTCTTTACAGCTCTATAATATGAAGTCAATATCTTATCCTACTACAAAATGACGGAACATTTGATATTTGACTGAATACATCGACATTCAACTTCATACTTTGAGGAAATAAGCTGAGTTCGGTTCGGAAGATGTTCGAAATGCTTGCCTTAATAAACGTCTTCACATAAAAACAGCCTATCCGATATTTCACGTCGAACATTTTCACACAGCAACGTCGATATTCCTACGACTATTCAATATTCTCTGCCGATTAGTCGATATTGAAGTCGTTCAGTTCCGTTCTCCTTTCGTGTCAAATCTTGTAAGCGGGCTGACCATTCCGTAGGACCTCGATGGCCTATCCAACGTCCATGGAGAGTACTATCCAAATAGTTTTTTACTTGTCTGGGGTAATGTGGTGGGACTCCATCTTGTTGAAATATTAATATCCATATCGAATTCATTAGGATTCACTTCGACTATTTCGGTGATTAGGTGACGTGCAGGACTGATACGTGCCAGGTGACGGTTACCATACTTATCACGATATGACTCATCACTATAAGAATTTATAGACTTACGAACAAACATCATTTCGTAGCTCCTGACGAATACTTTATAATCCTAGAATATGAAGTCAACATCTTCAGCTACTACAAAATGGTGAAACACTTAATAATTACCTTAATACGGACACAAATTTATATCGATTTGCTACTTTGTAGGATCTCGCTTGCTTGTCCCGCAGAAATCGCGGTTGTATACGAAGTGAAAATTTACTAAATGGTTACATACATAGCTATTGTGAACTGCAAGACAGGTAGTATATGGGGTTATCAAAAGATAATGTGATGCTGTGTGTGGCGAGCATTAAGATTGACGAACGACCCGTAAGGAAGTCTTCCAACCATGCGAGCCAAACACGGCACTTTTTTTGCTATGTTTCCTTGAAAGGTAGAAAATGCAAATATATGCTAATTCAACATGAGAACTTTCAATTTCACTGCCTAGGAGAAAAAAGTATTACTTCAAGTTCATATGAGAAGAACGGCCACTTTAATATTTAATGTCAATTATACATCCTGTTTTTTGAACGTCAAAGATCCAAAAGTACTATTCGAAAAAACGTTTTTGAAACCGATTTCACATAAATTCAATAGGTAAATATGAATAAAGCGAAACAAGTAGGAACAGCGTTTTTTCTTCAGAAAATATTCAAGTATTTACATTTTTCAGCCTGAATGAGACGTGACTTTACCGGTATATAAGCCATAATATTGCCAACCACGGAATTGCATTTTTTTCAGTCTGAAGATCGATGTTTTCTCTTCCAGTCCAAGTGTTTACAATGTCTATGGTCCAGACTGATCAAAATCCCCTTTTTGCCTTGGAGAAAGGACCTTGTGAACTATAATTTGGACTATGCCCACTAATGAAATTCTGAAAAATTTCGAAAAATATCACTTCAAAACTAGGCCATGAATTCAAAAAAACAAACTCAGAATCTTCACGGTTTCTTTATAAGAGATCAAACCTCAATACATGCTGGATGAAATGCCAGATATTCCTGAACCGCTTTCATCAATGTAATTAATTGGCAAAGTGAAAGAAGGTGTTGATTTTCAAACCTTTCGCATAGTATGTGCCAACTATGGTTATGACGAGGTTATAAGGTTGGTGAAAAAGTGATAGGTGTGTCTCACTATTCTTCCTTCCCCACCACTTATTGCAGATCATCCCCAAAACTCTGTATTGTTTCGTCGTTTGAGAAATTTCAGTAAAGGGTTTCAATGATGAGTTGAGCACAGTTGGGTCGAAGCTGAAATCACGATCTTTTCACTAAATATCCTAGAACATATTATCCAAGCGAAAACTTGCGCCTTCTCGATACTTTTTTCAGACACTTTTCGAGGAGTTTGATCCTGAATCATGAATAATTCTGTGGTTGTTTAAAATTAATATTCATCATACCATATACATACTCTGATTTTTGCCACAGTACCTAACTGTTAATTTCCCAGCAATACCATTCAAGAATTTTTTTTTAATATTTTCACTACTTTTAACACCCCGACAAATAAATAATTCAAGATATTCGAGTTATTTGACAAACTTCATGCAACGAATGGTACAGGAATTGGAAATTATTCGATTTTGAAATAAAGTTTTTCGTTAACCAGCTTTCCTCCCACTACTAGCGGTAACTCTCAGAAGTCCAAACTTTTTCGGTTGACGAGTTCTTACCTCTTGTCAACTAATATTCATGTGCTACGTTGATAAATTCATCGAGTACCTATTAGAATCATGGAATGGAATGCTGGAATGATCTGTTATTTTCATTTCGAATCATCATCAAAATGAATTGTCACATTGACTTAGTTTTTAGTCATCCGATATTTAAATCATTTTCAGGCTCACCTATTCCTAATTAACGATGAGATTGGGACTCTTGGTGTAAAAGTAGAATATTTTTGTAGAATTCGATTACCCCAACACCAAACTGATATTATTTACCCTTCTGTATAGTAGTTTTCACAATGAATGGTATTGACTGAAGGATTATAATGAAACCAATTAGACCCTCAAGTTGTAAAATCCGAGATGCACATCATAAATGTAAAAGGACCGGATTCAGGTAATTTTGTTTCTCAGAGAGGGATTGTAGAGGATTACAGCTTACACTTCTTGTTCATTTTAGTCTTTGTATTTCATTGGAAGTGTTCACTTGTAATCATCAATGACGAAACTCACATCAACTGTGGCCTCACTACTCTTTGGCGAACTCTATCTGCAATGGGCTTTAAATATCGCAAAATTGACAAGAGACAAATAATAATGGAATCCACACGTTCAATAAACTGGAGTTCTAAATATATAACGTCAATAAGAAAATACCAGTCTGAAAATCGGCCAATACTCTACCTCGACGAGACGTGGTTTGACACGCATGACACCCCTTCCAAAGGATGGTCTGATTCCTCTGATGAGTGTAAAACAAAAGCACCATCAAATAAAGGAAAGAGAATCACAATATTACACGCAGGATCAGATGATGGTTGGATCCCAAACGCTATGTGACTTTTTGCCAAAAATATTAAGGACTCTTGTGTTGATTATCACGAAGATACGACAGCAGAGCTTTTTGAAGATTGGTTTAAAAATCGTCTGTTACCCAACATTCCGCCAAACAGCGTTATAGTAATGGACAACGCAAGCTATCATAGTCGACAATTGCAAAAAATCCCTGGCTCAAAGAATACAAAATTGGAGATTCAAAACTTCATGGCTGCAAATGACATATATTTTGAGGAAAATTATACAAAAAAAGAACTTTTACAGTGCTGCAGTCATGTATGTTTGTGATACAATTGCAGAAGAATTAGGACATACAGTATTACGACTACCCCCCTACTACTGCGTGTTCAATCCCATAGAGCTTATGTGGCACCAACTTAAATCGAGCGTGCGCGGAAAAAATACTTCTCCGACTTTAAGTGGTAGTGTGGTAAAATTAATTAGGAACTGTATGAATGACATTCCTACCAAGAGTTGGAAAAGTTCTGTTAGTCATGTTATAAATGTTGAAAACTCGTACCTTCCTGTAAAATCCATTGCGCCAATTATAATCAATTTAGATGAGGATAGCGATAGCGACACTGAACTGAACATGGGATAGAATTGTAACATTTAAATACATTACTTGTATATCTCCTACATTATGCAAAATTCAAATTTCTATAGTTCGACCCTGTAGCACATTTGCATCTTTTACCAGATGATTTTCTACACAATGGGATTAAATCGGGTAGTTTATTGCAGTTAATAAGCCAATACCATTTACTGTGAAAAATACTATACCTCATGTATGCGTAATGTTTATAGTATTTTCTTTTCTTTTCTTCAAGATGCTTGTTAGCGAAACGTGCATCGGGTTGAAATAATATCAGTATGATGTAAGGATAATTGATTCCTACAAACAAAACTTCCATATCTATTCCTGTTCATGAAATATTCATGAAATACTCTCGTACGCCACTGGACTCGATGTCGAGCTGAAGTGTCAGCTGTATGTCTCTCAGGACTTGGTACCGTTTGAAAGTTTTTGTTGGCAGAGCACACTTGCAAAGGTAAATAAGTGAACATGCGTATCCTGCATTGAGAGAACTTATCCACATTCAGAAAACTACAAAACCTACATAATAGTACAGGTAATAGGCATAATACATAGGTAATACATAATTAGGCAGGAGTTATTTTATTTCATAGATAGTTGCAGTCCGACGTACTCAACCTAAAAACACAAGATACTTACAAAAATGGCGAACGGAAGTGCCGCCATTTTGTGAAAAACCGTTTGGGCCTGTATCTCCGTAACCGTGCACTTTAGGCCCACAATTATGAGGACCTTTTTAATAGATAATTGCTATCTTTTTTATTCAATATTTTTTTTCGTAGCACTTACAGTTCACGAAATATGTTATTATTATTACTTTTTGTTTATTCCCTTTTTTACCGATATCTCTTCAAATAATTGTTTGAACAATAAATTGTTTATAATAAAACTTTTGAATTGATAAATTTTCTACAACTCTTATTTAAAACTTTTTTCTCCAGAGTTAATATTTTCGAAGTTACAACGCGTTAATTTCAATCGTCTTGTATCTGGGAGATCAACGCCAGCTGAGCCTGAACACGTCATTCAACTATTTGGCCTATGCATAGACCCTTCTTAAGGAGGGGTTTTCAATAGACCTGAAGAGTTTGTAGCGGTTAGTATATATATATATATATATATATATATATATATATATATATATATATATATATATATATAGGAGAAGAATTAGTGACTGGCTATAATATAATTCGATTGATTTTGTGAGGTTGCAGTCAAGTTTGTGGGCAGTTACAAAGAGGACTCTTTGTTATTAGTCAAGCTTTCGGTAAATTTATTACCTTCGTCAGGACAACTAAAAAGAATACATTGGATGATATTTTGTAAACATAGAAATATGGAACACTTACTAACGTGAGAATAAAATATAAATTGGTACAAAACAAACAGATAAAACATTGAAGAATATTGAAGTGTCAAATTTTGATGTAATGTCATGTGGGAAAATTCTGAATACCAGGCGATTTTCTTCTATCTTTCTCGTATTCAAGTAGAAATGTATAAATTTGGCTTAAATTATTGAGATCTGTTTTTTTGTTCATAGAATGTTCTTCGTTATTAATATGTGTCATTTCTAAAAATGTTCTTTTGGTTATATTTGTTTCTCTATCCAAAATTTCTGGGTGTTCAAAATCCATCTTGTGATCCTCAATGTTGACGTGTTCACTCAAAGCGCAAGAATTAACGTTTCGTCTACAGTCGCTTTTATGTGAAATAATGCGACTATTTAAGGGTCTTGATGTTTGGCCTATATATGTTTTAGAACAATCCATGCATGAAATTTTGTAGACTAAGTTGGATTTTTGTTTGTTTAATATTGGGGTCTTAACTTTGCTATATAATTTAGAGATAGTGATGACATTTCTTTTGGAAATTATAAAGTTATTATTTCGAAATACATTGATTAATTTTGGTGTTAGTTCTTGAATATAAGGTAATGATTTTTAAATGAAAGGTTGTACTGGATCGTTATTTTCATTATGGGAACTAATGGAAACTATTCTTTCACAAAAAATTATTCTATTTACTAAACTTTTTGGATATGAATTTTCAATCTCAATAATTTAAGCCAAATTTATACATTTCTACTTGAATACGAGAAAGATAGAAGAAAATCGCCTGGTATTCAGAATTTTCCCACATGACATTACATCAAAATTTGACACTTCAATATTCTTCAATGTTTTATCTGTTTGTTTTGTACCAATTTATATTTTATTCTCACGTTAGTAAGTGTTCCATATTTCTATGTTTACAAAATATCATCCAATGTATTCTTTTTAGTTGTCCTGACGAAGGTAATAAATTTACCGAAAGCTTGACTAATAACAAAGAGTCCTCTTTGTAACTGCCCACAAACTTGACTGCAACCTCACAAAATCAATCGAATTATATATATATATATATATATATATATATATATATATTGTAACCCTTCGTTAGTATGAACTACTATTTCCTGGGCTACAGCACCGGCAGCTCTTGTTTTCTCGGGAGCAAATGGGGTGTTTTCTATGATTATACTGAGCGTCCTTTAAGAGGGCGCCACCCAGTATTTTACCAAACGGGAAAGGTAGAAATTTAGTTTGAAACGAACAAATAAAATCCACTATCAAAAAATATATTCCAGGGGTTTAATATTTATAATGAATGGTATAAATAGGGCAAAACTATTCCATTCATGTTCAGGTACCTCAAATAACGTTATTTTTGGCTTACAAGGGGTTTTTATGAATATGTAAAAGATTACTTCAATTTGCTTCAGAAAAATCAAATATTAGCTGCGACACAGGGATAAAAAGGAATGGTCTGACCTTGAGTTTCCTTCCTGTAGTACACCTTGAATACGTTTTTTCTAGGACGGTTTGATTTTAATTCGATTGTCGAGACTGCTCTGCTTCCAGCTACTCCTTCAATTGATTTATTTTCAAAATTTTCCGAGGTTTCGTTTTCCCACAGGTAAAGGCTGAGGAAGTCCCTACTCGAATGATGGAAATGAATATTTCTTTCTGATCTCTTAGACAGGTTACAGAAGATTGCATCAACTTTACTGGATGGTTTTCGACTGACAGGAATAATTTGGCCTACAGATCTGGAAAACAACAACTTTTTGGCTTTTCCACAACACAAAAAAATGGTTTGCCCATAGCAAACATCTTTTTGGGAAAATTTATTACCTCCAGCACGTAGGATGGCCACAAATTCACTTTTTAAACAAACAGTTCGAGAGCTCTACCAACATCAAGCATAAAATCGACAAAAATCCTCTGAAAGTGCGGACTCTCTTATCGTCGCATATTTCAGTTTTTGTTTCACTTGCTCATTGAGTTTGAAATGAATACAGGGCGTTTCGAAATTCATGATGGCAGGAAGGTATTTGAATATTAAATTCCATAGTGAAAGTTTTCTTCCTATATAATATATAAATAGAATGCAAATATCGTAGGCATAATTCAGACTAACTGTTACACACCCCCCTTCAAAGGAAAAAAAAATTTGAAATATTTTTTTTATATATATAGCAGGTCCCAGTAAAATATTGAAAAAAGTCGGTTTAATTTAGTTTTCTATCTACAACAACCCTAATCTTATTTTCCTAATTCATATGACTCTATAACAACCCGTTACCTAATACTACGATTCCTAACACTTATTTCCTAACTAGCATTACCTACTCTACGGTTGCAACCACAACTAATACTAAACTAGCTCAGCAGCTATCTCAGTCGAGAAGCCAAGCAATACCTACTCTTGAGCTTCACTTTATAGTTTACTTACCTACTAAAATATATACAGGGACATGCATATCAAAACAGACATAAAAAATTTAAAATAGCATGAGCTAATCTGATGAAACGATCGCAAAATACATCCGAAACAACCTTCATTATACAATATTATTATCACACGGATTAGGAAGCGTCCTCTTGGACAGAACCATTGTATGGCTTCAAATCTTGTATGTGCCACTGTCCAGCATTACTTCCATCTAGGTGTTTCAGGGCATATATCAACTTTGATATTTTTTTCGAAACAGTACAAAGTATATACCGTGGTGCTAGCTTTTTCGCGAAACTATTACCCGCATTTGAAAGAACTTTATTTATCTTCCAAACCTTGTCTCCTTCGTTGAATTCTACATCGCGTCGTCTGAGATTATAATGACGTGAGTTACGCTCATGCGCTCTATGAATGTGCTCTCGTACCCTTTCGTATAACCCTTTTAAATGACCCAATTCTTCAACCCATTTTCTGTGATCACCAGCCTCTAAATGTGAATAACTTTCGTTTCCATAGTAATCCCCAGTACATGGAACAATTCTTCCAAAATTCAAAAAACACGGGCTGTAACCCGTTACCTCACTCACCGCCGTACGCAAAGCATACCCTATTTTTGGAATTTCTCGATCCCAACTTCTGTGATCCTCATCCACATAACTCCTTATTGCCGTACAAATCGTGCGATTATACCTTTCCACAAAATTGGCCTGCGGATGGTAGACCGCGGTGTACCAAAATTTATATTTATAATCATGTACAAGTTTCGAAATTGATTTACTGACGAATTGGCGGCCATTGTCACATATAATATATTGTGGTACGCCAAACATTAAAAATACCTCGTTTTCGAGAAATTTCTCGATGGCCTTAGATGTTGCTTGTCGAAGTGGGCACAATAGGGTAAATTTAGTGAACCAGTCAGTGACAACTAACAAAAACTGGTGTCCACTAGTACTCCTCGGTAATGGTCCCATTAGATCAACTGCTATCACTTGCCAGGGGAATCTAACCTTCTTTTCCGAACCCATCAAACCAAATTTTGCCCAATTCGGAGATTTTTGTGACCCACAAATCTTGCACGATCTTACATACTGCAAAACGTCCTTACGCATCTTTGGCCAATAGTACGTCAAACATAACCTCTGAAATGTCTTAACAAAACCTAAATGAGCGGATGTGGCTGAATCGTGACAAAAATTTATGATTTTCTTACGTTGCGCCTTAGGAACGAGTAGTTTCCATTCCGAGATGTTGGTGTTGAGAGGTAGTCTAGAAGGAATATGTTTGTAGACAAAATTATTTTTGACCGACCATTGTGTATAGCTCTCAGGACTGGACATTACTTTTTGCCGCATCCTTTCGTAGAATTCATCGGTTTGAGACAAAATCGATGTCTAACGATATACAATCTTCAATGGAAGAAACAGCTAAAATATCATCTGATATTTCAGGAGCCGGTTCAACAGGATTCCGAGACAATGCATCCGGTACTACGTTATATCTGCCTTTTCTGTGAACGATATCAAAGGAAAATTGACTGAGACGAATACTCCACCTCGCTAGTTTACCTGCTGGGTCCTTCATCCTATTCAACCATTTCAACGCTATATGATCCGTATAAATCGTGAAGCGCACTCCCTCTATAAAGCCTCTAAACTTCTCACATCCAAAAACGCAAGCCAAACACTCTTTCTCTGAGACGCTATAATTCTTTTCACTCTTAGAAAGTCCCCTAGAAGCAAACGCTATTACTTTTTCACCAGTTTCATGCATCTGTATCAAAACACAGCCCAAACCCGTATCGGAAGCATCACAGTGTAAAAAGAAGGGCAACGAAAAGTCCGGAGCGGCTAAAATTGGAGCAGAAACTAAGGCCTGTTTGATGTCGAGAAAGGATTTTTCAGCTTCTTTGGTCCAAGTAACTTTCTGGCCTTTTTTCTTGCCCTTGAGCAATTCATTTATAGGAAACATAAGAGAAGAAAAGTGAGAAATGAAACGCCGGTACCAGCCGCACATGCCGACGAACCGCTTGATCTCCGTCGTGGTCTTCGGTTGTGGAAAATTCACCATCGCAGCTATTTTTTCTGGGTTTGTTCTCAAACCATACTTATCGACAACAAAACCAAGATAATTCGAAGAGCTCCGGAAAAACTGTCATTTTTCAATATTAATTGTCAAATTTGCTTCAAGCAGGCGAGAAAACACCGATTCTAAGAGGGAAACGTGTTCTTCAAAATTCGAGCTAACTATAATTATGTCATCCAAATACACGAATATATTTGGTTCGAATTCAGGACCAAAAATAGCATCCATGAGGCGTTGTTGGCACTGGGCTGCATTGGATAAACCGAAAGGCATTACATTAAAATGAAATAACCCTCTGCCTGGTATAGAAAAAGCTGTCTTCTCCTTCGATTCTTCACTAAGGGGAATTTGCCAAAAGACACTTCGTAAATCTACCGAAGAGATGAAATGAGCATTCCGTAACATATTTAAAATTCGATCAATACGCGGAAGGGGATAAGAATCTTTTTTTGTGACCGAGTTCAGCCGACGTCCGTCAAAACAGAGGCGATATTTTCCACAAGATTTTTTAACTAGTAGTACAGGGGATGACCATGCACTTCTAGACGCTTCTACAACACCTAACTGCAACATATTGTCGAGTTCTTTGTTCAGATGCTCTAACATGTACGGAGATAACAGGTATTGGCGTTGTTTTATTGGTGATGTATTTCCCGTATCTATATGATGAACAAGCTTATTTGTCCTAGTCAATTTCCCATCTCTATTCAGTAAGTTGAATTTTTGAACAACCCTTTCAGCTTCAACAATTTGATTATCTGCAAGACCTTTCAAACCTACCAAATGCGCATGAGAATCTATTTCATCTACCGCAATTAAGGACGCTACATTAATATTATCTGAATCTACAATATCCCAGGTATTATTTTCAAAATCTACTTTCACCCCAAACAATGTACAGAAGTCACTTCCCAAGATAAATTTATTTTTTAAAGAAGGTACTGTCAAAAATCTAACTATATTTCTTGCATCATTTATAGTGACTGGAATATCTACAAACCCCGTAACTGACTGTTTTACCCACTTGATTTTGGAATCATTCAAGGTTATATGTAAACTTTCAAGTAAGTCGTGAACTCCCGACCCGATAATTGAATGGGTGGCCCCCGAATCTAAAAGTGCTATAAACTCTTGCCCAAGAACATCAAAACGTACATATGGTCTACTATCATTCTTTTCGTGTACTAGAATAGGAGCTAGATTATTTGAACCTGACAAATTTGAAAAAAATTGTTTAACATCCCTCAAAACTTTTTGTTTTTCTGAACCATGACATATTTCAATGGGCCTCGGCTTTTTTGGAAGTCGATTGAGGCCAACTTTCGACCACCTCAATTGTTTCCCGAACATCTATCACAATTATTTTTTGAAACACCCTGTTTTCCACACCTAAAGCAAAACAACTTGAGACGTATTCTACATTGTCGAAAAGTGTGGTTGGATTTTCCACAGTTCCAGCAAGCACGGGTAGAATTTCTAGAATGGCTTACTTCTTCAGTTGAATTATCATTACCCAGAAAATTACTCGGTCTCGATCGCGACTGAACAGAATCAATATTCGCCCTAAAATTACCTGAAAGAGAATGATCATTCGTTCGATCCATCCAGGCTTGATGAGAGTTAGAATTCCGTCTGGTACCTTGGTTATTAAAATCTCTGACAGCAGTCCGTCTGAAAGTACTAGACCGAAAATTTCCACTATAACTTGACTGTTCAGTGAATACTTCCTCTAGGGCTTTAGCATCACGAAGCACTATAACTATCGACTGTTTGGTGATTTCCTGGAATCAGCTGATTGCCATATTCTAATCTGAGATTTTTTCTGATCCATTTAACTTTTGTGATTTCTGCTGGAGTATTACTAAGTCCATTGAAAAGAGATTCCATTATAGCAACAAAGATTACTACACTTTCATCAGATTGCTGTCTACGATTTTTAATAACATTCCAAAGGTCTTCGTCATGATCATTTTGTTGAAAATGTTGTTTCCTTCCTGTAGTACGCCTTGAATACGTTTTTTCTAGGACGGTTTGATTTTAATTCGATTGTCGAGACTGCTCTGCTTCCAGCTACTCCTTCAATTGATTTATTTTCAAAATTTTCCGAGGTTTCGTTTTCCCACAGGTAAAGGCTGAGGAAGTCCCTACTCGAATGATGGAAATGAATATTTCTTTCTGATCTCTTAGACAGGTTACAGAAGATTGCATCAACTTTACTGGATGGTTTTCGACTGACAGGAATAATTTGGCCTACAGATCTGGAAAACAACAACTTTTTGGCTTTTCCACAACACAAAAAAATGGTTTGCCCATAGCAAACATCTTTTTGGGAAAATTTATTACCTCCAGCACGTAGGATGGCCACAAATTCACTTTTTAAACAAACAGTTCGAGAGCTCTACCAACATCGAGCATAAAATCGACAAAAATCCTCTGAAAGTGCGGACTCTCTTATCGTCGCATATTTCAGTTTTTGTTTCACTTGCTCATCGAGTTTGAAATGAATACAGGGCGTTTCGAAATTCATGATGGCAGGAAGGTATTTTATGGCACGCCGTTTTACTTTTTATTCGACATGACCGTAAACTCCAATTTAAATGTCACTTCTATTTTATGCCACTTCACTTAATATAAATGAAATAGATATTATTATCGTTGGCGGTAATTTCATTGCTAATAGCAATGTGAACTTTTATTTTCATGTCACATGAGCCTATCGATCTAATTTAAATTTCAATTGTATACTTTTCTTCCTATGGGATATTGTTTTTTTTGTACATGATATGTTGGTGTCTAATTTTCTAACATCACATCTCCTATCATCGACAAATCCAATGGCACACAATATTTCCCTTTCCATTTCACATGCATTGTTATCATTTCATACTATTGCAATATAATAAGTCTTCATGTGCAATAAATATACATGTGATAAGAGAACTCGTTTGATGTCACATCTACTCATATGATTTGGAAATTCAAGTGCTATTTGAATCCTTCTTGAATTTAATTGTGACTTTGATGTGCATGACAGTAGAGTGCACGAGATATTCCATTGACAAAAAAATAAAACAACATTTATATTAGATTTCGATACCTGCGATATCATGTTATAAAGCCGAATAGAAAAGAAACGGCATTCAACTCATTTATTGCGAAGTCATCATCAACTGTATATGACAACCGCAGGCCTCCAAGTGCCATTCAAATGCAACTTGAATTTTATTGTCACATTGATGTAGGCGACATCGAAGTGTAATGGAAACGCAAGTAACAAAAAAATGGAATATCATTTAAATTCAACTTCAATACCTACGACATCAACGTGGACCATACAATCATGTTGAATAGAAAAGGTATTCAAATTGCTATTACCAATGGAAATGCACAAGACACCATAAGTCCAAGTCGAATAAAAATGCATGTTCCATTTAAGTCGAAGACACCATAAGTCCAAGTCACATAAAAATGCATGTCCCATTTAAATTGGCATCCCAAAGGCGTGCGTAACATTTTACGTTGGGGTTTGAAAATAAATGGATGGAGTAATTAATTATTCTTCTTCTTCTTCATGTATTGGCCTTAGCTGCTAAGACTATCGGGCCAATGGGCAGAGAAATGAATTAAATTTGTTTATCTAACACATGACAGTTATGACTGTCATTATTATTGTCATTTTAGACAAGTAAACTATCAAATAACACATGTTCGCTCATGTTACACTAAGGGATGAATATAAAAAACATCGATTTCCCAAGGATAATCCCGAAATATTAGCGGTATGGATAGTAAAAATTCAGTCTTCTAGTTTGAATAATATGCCATATGATGAAACATACGACAGGGTTCGTGTTTGTAGGAAACATTTCAGAAATGAGGACAAAGTCCGTCATTATATCTTTCTGGTGAGAATTCAAAGACAAGAGATAATATTACTTGATTTATTTATCAATTTCATTTCAGGTAATCATAATGTAAGTGATGTCGAATTATCTAGGGAACCGCCTGAAAAAATTATGAAAAATTCTCTACTTTGAATACAAGTATCCATGGAGGGTATCGAACAAATTTCAAATAGCCCCAACAATCATGAGACCAATTCAGAATATTTGGAGGAAGATGCTGTTTGTCCATTGGATACAAGCACAAACACATGCATTTCGCCCATGAAGAGAAAGATGATTGCACTACCTAGAGGTAAAATGCAATTAATTATATTAATGAATTGTTCATTGTCTGTTTCTCAATTTTGAATCAACGACGAAAAGTTTAGTGGAGTGCTCGCTAGTTCTTGAATAATACTAATGTGAGCTAAACTTTGAGACTTTTGACATTTAATTTGATGAAAATTTTGATAATTATACGGTTTTCATTGTTTTTGAATACTTTCCTATAATGTATTCTATTTAATACTATCGTTAGATATTACAAAATAATAAAAAGGTGAAGATGTAGATCAACCCCTTTTTGATTTAATATTTACAGTTTTCTACAGTTTGTTTCAAGCATATCTGCAGTTGTGCTCCATGAGGGGGTTGACAACACTGGTGTCAATACTATACATCACACATTAAATCAAGTGATAAGTGGTTTATAACGGAAATTCGAATCATCTATTGTGTGTGTGGGACTATGAGTTTGTTTGAAGTTGTTCAGGAAACTGTGGCATCAATTGACCTTATATATAAGCTGTTTTTTCTTGTTTAACCGCATTCAAGTTTGATTTCGAACCGCTTTCAATCGTGACGTAAACATTCATGTACTCAAGAAAACATACCATTTTGAAACTAAATGATAAAAGTGTCAAAATAAACCGAACCGTTCTTATAGAAGCTTTCAAAACATAATGAACCGTATTCATTTTTGACGTCACTGATTCAACAACAAAATGTTTGGTTTCAAAACGCATTGAACACGGTTCTTCAAGAAAAAACAGCGTAAGTGATGCGACCCCATGGTTGCCAACTGCGAAAGTGATGCGACCCCATGATTGCCAACTGCGGTAAAAATTTTACATTTGCTAATGAATAAATAACCTCTCTTTCCGAGTTCCTTCTGCATTTTCATTTTTGGTCTTGTATTTTGTCCTTGTAGCGTTGTAGATGTGCATGCTGTGTGCTTATTTTTGCTGGACCTCAGAAAGATAGATCATTGCATTAGTGCAATCATCTTTCTCTTCATGGGCGGAATGCATGTGTTTGTGCTTGTATCCAATGGACAAACAGCATCTTCCTCCGAATATTCTGAATTGGTCTCATGATTGTTGGGGCTAATTGAAATTTGTTCGAGACCCTCCATGGACGTAGAAGGTTTACTTGTATTCAAAGAAGAGAATTTTTCATAATTTTTTCAGGCGGTTTCCTAGATAATTCGACATCACATACATTATGATTACCTGAAATGAAATTGATAAATAAATCAAGTATTATTATCTCTTGTCTTTGAATTCTCACCAGAAAGATATAATGACGGAATTGGTGTTCTTTTTGCTCTTATGCACCGCTCCTATTTAATGATGGTTTAAGTAAGCTAGGTTTTGTTGCTATGGATTTGCCAATCAGATGCCTTGTTCCTTGGTGATGGAGCCAAGCTTAGTTAAACCTCCATCAAGTAGAAGCGGTGCATACGGGCGTTTAAGAACTCTTCTTCCATCAACTTTGTCCTCATTTCTAAAATGTTTCCCACAAACCCTGTCGTATGTTTCATCATATGGCATATTATTCAAACTAGAAGACTGAATTTTTGCTATCCATGCCGGATTATCCTTGGGAAATCGATGTTTTTTATACTGACTGCAGTTCGTCACACATCATTTATTTCTCATGATTGAGGTTCAGAAAAATCATAATTCAAATTTATAAAGTATTCAAACAATAAAATGAAACCGATCACAAATGAAGAACAGAACGCAGGATAACTTTAGAAGAATTCCGACTATTTATGACTTGTCACCCCCAAGTCCATTTTGACAGTTGACAATGATATCATATCAGCGCCATCCCTAGTGTAACATGAGCGAACATGTGTTATTTGATAGTTTACTTGTCTAAAATGACAATAATAATGACAGTCATAACTGTCATGTGTTAGATAAACAAATTTAATTCATTTCTCTGCCCATTGGCCCGATAGTCTTAGCAGCTAAGGCCAATACATGAAGAAGAAGAAGAATAATTAATTACTCCATCCATTTATTTTCAAACCCCAACGTAAAATGTTACGCACGCCTTTGGGATGCCAATTTAAATGGGACATGCATTTTTATGTGACTTGGACTTATGGTGTCTTCGACTTAAATGGAACATGCATTTTTATTCGACTTGGACTTATGGTGTCTTGTGCATTTCCATTGGTAATAGCAATTTGAATACCTTTTCTATTCAACATGATTGTATGGTCCACGTTGATGTCGTAGGTATTGAAGTTGAATTTAAATGATATTCCATTTTTTTGTTACTTGCGTTTCCATTACACTTCGATGTCGCCTACATCAATGTGACAATAAAATTCAAGTTGCATTTGAATGGCACTTGGAGGCCTGCGGTTGTCATATACAGTTGATGATGACTTCGCAATAAATGAGTTGAATGCCGTTTCTTTTCTATTCGGCTTTATAACATGATATCGCAGGTATCGAAATCTAATATAAATGTTGTTTTATTTTTTTGTCAATGGAATATCTCGTGCACTCTACTGTCATGCACATCAAAGTCACAATTAAATTCAAGAAGGATTCAAATAGCACTTGAATTTCCAAATCATATGAGTAGATGTGACATCAAACGAGTTCTCTTATCACATGTATATTTATTGCACATGAAGACTTATTATATTGCAATAGTATGAAATGATAACAATGCATGTGAAATGGAAAGGGAAATATTGTGTGCCATTGGATTTGTCGATGATAGGAGATGTGATGTTAGAAAATTAGACACCAACATATCATGTACAAAAAAAACAATATCCCATAGGAAGAAAAGTATACAATTGAAATTTAAATTAGATCGATAGGCTCATGTGACATGAAAATAAAAGTTCACATTGCTATTAGCAATGAAATTACCGCCAACGATAATAATATCTATTTCATTTATATTAAGTGAAGTGGCATAAAATAGAAGTGACATTTAAATTGGAGTTTACGGTCATGTCGAATAAAAAGTAAAACGGCGTGCCATAGTATTTGAATATTAAATTCCATAGTGAAAGTTTTCTTCCTATATAATATATAAATAGAATGCAACTATCGTAGGCATAATTCAGACTAACTGTTACAATATATATATATATATATATATATATATATATATATATATATATATAACAAGTGAAAAATTAAAGGGCTACATCTGTTGTCAGAAACAACAATTTGTAGCCGGCTACGATATAGGTGAAATAAGACTGAGGTAGTCTAAGGCCGGATGCTCACCAGATCGGGACGATTCATAACCCCGATTGGTGATTAAACAGATTGCGATCGGCCCTACAGAAAAGTGAATATGTCCACCGGATTCTATTGGCACGACTTAGCTGACGATACGTTCGCGGATGAAAAATTCCTTCAGTCTCGCTCAACATGTAGTCCAGTGAGGAAGATGTTGTATGTACCGTATATCTGAAGATCTTTTGAAGTGGTCAACTAGGGTAATGTCATAAAGAGAAGGGTGTTTTTCTACCTCCAGGCACAAGTTAATATTCATTTACTGCTCTTTCATCGCATAAATAAATAAAAAACGTTGTAACTTTGCCCGTAGTCGTGGCCAACTGCCGATGTACATCATGCATGAAACGTCTTGCACGATTATATCTCCAGATTGGAAGTCACGTCTAAAATCGTGTTGAGTGAGCATATACCAATTGAGATACATGTCCACGATCTCTGTTGCATGATCAAAATCGGGACGATAATGGTAGGGCCGTTCTGTTGAGCATCCGGCCTTATTGCAGAATTTGTTGTTGTCTATATATTGTTGTTTATGGCAAAGTGTTCCCTATTATAGTTGTAGCCATTTCCATTTCTACCTCTAGATATTTCATCCCGTTTTGGAGCTAATGCCGGGTCCACGCAAAACCAACAAAAAAAATTAACTATTTTGTTTTGTTGGTGTTTTCAAAAACTTATTTTCCCAGCGGCTGTTGGTAAAGATTGAAGTGTTGATGTTTTGTTTGCCTTCCTAGCAACTCTGTTGATCTAGTGTGTATGCGCTTGATGAAGAAACCAAATGAATTCTTGGCTCAATCTGTATCGTATCCTCATTTAGATTAGATTTGAATATACAATTATCTTTTTCGTATGTGTTGTTTCTGTTCTCGAGAACTTGCAGTTTTGATGCGTTGGTGTTTTGTTGGTTTGGTGTGAACTCGGAAATGGTAGGTTTTTTCAATTATTGGTGGTTTTGAAAGCATCATTCAAATTTTCGTAACCCCCTGTACGATATTGTCATTCATTTATTATTTTCAGCCATTTGAATTAATGTAATCCGAGGTTTTGTGTTGGACATTTTTTTAAACTGTGATGGTTACGAAATGTTACGTATTAACTCATGATATAATAAGCAAAATGAGAAAATAAGTGCTTTAGGAAACATATTTACTAGGTTCCCAAGTTATCGGTTTGTCGGTGACAAGACCATAATATATTATTATTATTTCAAGTAACAACGTATGTGACACATAGTCGAACGCCTTAGATGAAGCATATGATTAATGTAAGAAAACAGATGTCATTGCATCTGGAATTGCTTGAGAAATAGACTGAATCTTGCGAAAACACTGAAAGAAAATATTGAGAGTCTCGAAATAGGAAAGAAGGAACGCTCTCTTGGAACACTTTCGGACAAGGCGACAGTGACATAGTCCATCTTTGGAAGTGGAGGAACTTGAGGGGTACCTCATGTGTATTTGCGTCTGTAAAATTCAACAATAATAGATTGTATACCAAAATATCACCGTATACCAAACTGTAAACACGCATGTTTCACCAATCAAGTCGATATTGTAGGCAAAAAACGCGTCAGTTATTTTTTGTTTGGTGTTGTGGTGATTGCTGTTGGAAAAAGTTTCGGAAGAGTTCGTGTCCTTTTCCCTTTCAAGTGGAGATGTCACTAAGTTAGATATTATTTTCACCATGATTTCTATCATTAAGATTATCAAGTTGGTATTCTTCTATTTCTGATGCGCTGTAGAAAATAGTACCATGAAGGAAGACTTCAAATCGTCGAAGTAAAAGCAGGTCAAAAAAACGAATCTGAACACCTGAAGATTTGGGAATATATAAAAATGTAGTTTTTGACTATATCTTCTGTTATATTTATAACTGTTTCTGGAAGGCTCATTTTTACTTTGTTTCATCTTTTGTTTTAAATACTGTTTTGTTAGTCCTATATATGTCAGATCGCAATTTGTGCAAGTTATCTTATAAATTATATTAATAATGTCCACCAGAATAGTTTTATCTTTCAATTTAGAATATACATAATTTTTCTGTGTTTTGTGTTGTAGTGGCCTATTGTCGAGGTATCAGTGTTCACGCAATTTGTTAGTTTGTATGAGAGACCTACTATGTTGGGAGTTTTGTAAAATATTTCGGTTCGGAACTCCCATTGTTTTTAATCCAGTAACACTAGCATGTAATTTTGGGGTAGGTAATTGAATAAATTTAATGCCTTTCAATATTGTAGCACTGAAGAAGGCGAGAAATGATTGCCGAAACGTTGGCATTGAAAAAATGAAACTACAGAGTATTGTTTTTCAATAGTCCACCTTTTCGTGAGCGAAACAAGAAACAATTATAATTTCTGGACGTGAAGATTAATTTCAAATTGACATTGCGCTGAATATTCAAAGCATGATTCAATATATTTTTTGGTAAAATATCAATCTATTGAAAACGAACAACAGAATTACTCAGCACGAAATAATCTTTGTATATGAACCAAAGGTATTTATGTGTTTGTAGTCGATATCACTATGAATTTTCCAATATTTACATTCTCTTGATCCACTATCATAGGTCGATCAACTTTCTTTGTGGTGAACGTATACGAGACTTTCGATAGCAATATTTCATGAAGTAGTTGATTTCTTGTAACCCATGATACATTGTTTGGTGAACGAATAGTTTCAATTAAAATATGGGATGGGAACTATCGATTTTTTTTTGTCTTGGCAAGAATCTCACCAACAGTAATTATATAATTCTCAATAGGAAATGTTTCAGTTAGACATAGAAGTAAAAGTAATATTATTGGGGTCGAAAATAATATGTTTGAGTTCAAATGGAAAATTCCTCCAAAAATAACTCAATAAGCCTTCAGTAGATCCAATATTTCCAGAAGTTCATGTTTCTCAATTCGGATGTGACCGGCCACTTTGAAAATTACTCTGGTTCAGTTCAGTTATTATCAAGTTACGATCTTGATTATCAAATATCTCCTCCTCATTCATTGTCATGCAAGAATCTAGGATTGGTTTCTTTTTGCTTTGGTAAAATCATGTGAGTTATAATTTACTCATTCCTTTCGAGCCTGACTACTGGAACGCCACATGTCTCAATGATTCTAAAACTATTACTTTGTGCAATGGCTCGGAATATACTCACCACTAATCAATAAAGAAATTACAATGTTGAAAATTTAACGAAAAATAAGAAACAAAGGGGCAATATAAAACTAAGCCTATAGCCCTAAAAAGTATTTGAGATTACGGTCAACTTCGGAGCCATGTAAATCTCCAATGAATGAACAAAATTAAAAAATCTACAGTGATAATATTTTGTTGAAACCCTTACTATAAAAATTTGATGGTTTCATTTTATTGCAAAATGACTAGATAAAAAATTATTCGGCCGAAAGGAAAATTTGTCACATACTTAACAAAATATTTTCATTCCTAACTTTGCTATTTTCGATTCTACGATGAAAGTGAGGGATTGATGTTGTAGATAATTTAATTTGCAACAGAAAATATTGCCATGAAATTTCTGTTGTATGAATTGATGGAGCTCGAAAACCATTCGCACACATATGCATCCTAGGGAGTATTTGAGAATACGGTCATTTACGGAGCGCTGTAAAACTTTGATAAATGGGGAAAATAACGAAAATTCTTAGTCCAAATCAGTCGTTGAAGCCCCACTCCATGAAAATGTTCTGATGTATTCTCATTGTGAAATGACTAGAGAAATAATTTTCGCACCAAAAAGAGATTTTTTTCCAAAATTTTCCATTATTTTCGTTCTCAGCTTTTTTATTTCCGATTTCACGATGAAAAGTAATGGAAATGAAGTTGTAGAACATTAAATTTTCAGCGTAAGATGCCTCTATTAATTTTCTGTTGGGTGGATAGTCTGACAGACGAAGCGCGAAAACCATTTTCGCCCTTTTTTTAAGATGGCGGCCGCGAGTTGCAACCCCACAATCTTAGATTTGAGCGGATTTGCATCCCATAATGTAACTTTTCAATGGTTTATATAACAGTGGTAATGGTAAAGGTTGGGAGATGCAAGCATTACCGACTAGGCCCCAGTGGGCCCTTTTCGCAAATCCCGGCATCTTCACTCACTCACCCAGTAGTTGATACCTGTAGTAGCTGGTCCGCCCGCTCGTTGTCTTCGATCCCTGCGTGGCCTGGAACTCACATATACGAAATTTCCTTTTCTGTTCCAAGATCCTCCAGGTCGTCCTTGCACACTTAAACCAGTCTTGATCTTGTTCTGGTTGCGTTCAGAGCCCTAATTGCGGCTTGGCTGTCAGAGCAGACATATATACGTCACTCTGGGCCCTGCCTCACTTCTTCCATTCTGGTTGCCTCCATGATACACCTCTGCTTGGAAAACTGTTGTCAAGGAACCTCGCACATAGACATAGCTTCTCTCTCCCTTTTCCAAGTAAACCCCTGTTCCGGTTTTTCCCTCCACCAGCTTGGATCCGTAAAACAAATCAATCAGTTCTGGGGGAAAGATCACTCGTTCCCACTCTTTCCTATCCGGGATCTCAAGAGAGATCATCCTTTTCCACCTGATTTTGTCCTCTGCCTGAATCACTTTGATAGTGGGATTTCTTTCTCCGCTACCATTGAGATTTCGGTGGGCCCTGTGTACCTCTTTCCTCGCCAGTTCCTCAAGTTCCGTTTCATCAGAAAGGACGCAATCGCTTCCTTCTTTATTAAAGTTGGAAGCGACGGCAGACCCAGCAGGACTGTCAGGGGGTCGTCCTCATTGCGCCGGTTATTCTCCTACAAGCTAGTCGTTGTATTTCTCCCAGCATGTTGGCTGTGGTTATCTGGTCCACTCTTGGCCACCAGATCAGAGCTCCGTATACAATTCTGATTACCGCCGTGTAGATGTGAGGTTTTAGCCCCCCCCCCCCCCCCATGGTCCGGAGCAGAGTCCATATAGCCATCACCGTCTTTTCGACTACTCAATCGACGTGTGGTCCCCAACTCATCTTATCTGGTCCACTCTTGGCCACCAGATCAGAGCTCCGTATACAATTCTGATTACCGCCGTGTAGATGTGAGGTTTTAGCCCCCCCCCCCCCCCCACGGTCCGGAGCAGAGTCCATATAGCCATCACCGTCTTTTCGACTACTCAATCGACGTGTGGTCCCCAACTCATCTAGCTAGTTCTAGAGGTCTTCCACCCATTACTGGTGACCTCAACCCGTCTTACTTTCTTCCCTTGGTGAAGAGGTATCAGTCGGAATAATTTTGAGGCCGACTCCCTCACACCACCTTTCTATTTTCCTTCCCGCCAATTGCATTCGGTCACACACTAGGAAAGGGCCCATCACTGGGTCAGCGTATGCCTGGGCGTAGAAATCATTGGTTGCTAGTCTCCTGAGGAGTTCGTCCAGACACCACAGGCGAGGGTAGAGACAGCTATCTTGCGGGAAACCTCCACTCTCCCCGATGTCCGTCCGTCTCTCTCCCAGAGACAACGCCACTTCCCTTCGCCGAGGGCCATTGCCACCTAGCTAATAAGCGTGGGAGAGGTTTCTCTGATCTGCAGTGCATTGCAGATGACGTCCGTTCTTGCCTTGTCAAAGGCACCTTCCATGTTGAAGAAGACTCCGTATGCAAATTCCTTGGAATGTAGTGCCTTTTCCACTCTTCGCACTAGCTCGTGGAGAGCTCTTTCTGTAGACCTTCCGTTGTGGTATGCATGTTGGTTCTCCTCGAAGGAGTGTCTTATTCAGTCAATCTTTTCCAGGGCCTTCAATAGAAAATGTGGGGCTAATGGGTCTGAAAGCCTTTGCTGAGTGTAGTCTCTTTTCCCCGATTTTGGGATGAAGGCTACTTTGGCTTTTCTCCAGGTCTTTGGTGCACATCTCATTGCCAGGCTGGCCCTGAAGATGTCCCTCATCCAGGGTATGATGCCTTTCAGGGCCTCTTGTAGCAATGCTGGAAATATACCGCCCAGACCTACCGCCTTGAATGGTTTAAACTCATTTACCGCCCACCGAATGGCTTTCTCCGTGACTACTGCTGGTTAAGCTCCCTGCTCCACCACTTTACTTTCCGTGACGGTTGCGTGACGGTTGCGCTCTCAAGGGAATCGTTTTCTCAAAAACTTCTACGATCTTCTTCGTTCCTCTTTCATCTTCCTCACCCAAATGTTTGAGGAAGTTGGGTCCTGTATAGTATGAAAGACCTTCTGTATAGGTGTCCCATTTTGGATTCCTTGAGTTCAACTTCTTCCCGATTCGCTATTTAGAATTGTATCATGAGATGGTCGGAAAATGCTATGTCCTAAGTCACTCTCCAGTTCTTTGTTAAATCCTGATATTGGTGGGCTCTGTTCCTCTATTTAGTATCTGTAGGTTTGTCGTTGCCAGGCACTCCAGAACGGATTTTCCTTTAGTGTTCATCCCAGTGCTTCCTCTCACATTGTATGGTGTGCATTGGCATCGCAGCCTATTGCTAACAGTATCCTATTTTCCTCCGCATATGAGACCAGGCCAAGATGAATAAATCCCTGGTGTGTTGACTTATACCTTATAGATTGTAAGCCAATTTTCTCGACTTTCCGCTATCTTGATTTTGATCAATTTGAACTGAAGAGATGCCTTCGAGAGTTTGCTAGCAGAGGCGCACCTTACGTGATTTTAATTCAATCTGTGATGCCATGATATCCGTCTGCTCGACAGATAGATAGGTTATGTTTATTTCATGGTCTCATGTTTTGCATGCAATTTCTTGCTTTCCCGCGAAATGCTAGAAATTATGTAATCATCACATTTTGACTGATTATTAGGTATTCCTTTTGCTTTTAATCTGATGAAAAATGAATCAAAAACTCAGTGATTGTGATGTGATTTTAAATCTTGCGAAACAATAGTTGTGAGTGAAACTGGAAAGTATTGATATCTTATCTTTCTACTTTCTGAGGAATCGAAGATAGGTAAGTACTTTTTCTTTATAGTGTCAAAATAATTGTAATTTCAATGTGATTACGAGCCGATGATATGAGATATAAGTAATACCTACACGTTACACGAGCGTTTTATTTTTGAGCTTTGTAAATCGGTTCATAATAAATCTGACTATCACTATAATATCAAACAAATACAAGAACAGCAACGATAAATACTCAAAAAGAATATAAACAAGAAGAACGTGAAAAGAAACAAGAACTAAGTACAAGATTTCGAATATTGAAGGAACTTTCAAATGCATTCAAATTCAAATTGAACTGTCAAATATTTCAAAAAAATGAATAGCTATTTATTAGACGAACTTGACCTTACGTATTTTGTATACTGATAATTCTATTGGTGAACGAAAGATCCCGCAAGAGTTTATCCAATGAGACCACCGGTATCGAAAATCACTCGTATGCTGCCGCCTCAATGATTATGTATCCTTAGAAAATCGCATTTGTATCACCACCTCACACCACCTACCGTCAGAAAATGTAAGTTTACTCTTCGATTTCTTAGGTCGAGAGGAATTGGCTAAACAAAAGCATATCGGTCAACGCACCAGGGTTTTTATTCATCTTGGACCTTGCGTTCAAACTCTTGGGTTGGAACCTCCGCGTCGAATGTGAGGTACACTACCCACAATTACCTTAGTTTTACTCTCAGCGTCCATATCGGTGATTTTGTGAATGTTCATTCTTCCTAATGGAGACGGAACCATTTCGTGTCCAGGCGATTTCTTACCTTTTTTTGAAGGCAAATTTGCGACAATGTGAATACATTTTCAACTACTTCCATCCGTTAATATGCTCATTTTTTCAAGTTCACTGAACGGATGAGTTGGCGATTCCAGTCAACTGAATCGTTAGATTTCATATCCACACAAGGTAGGATATGAATTCCACCAATCGCAGAGAACAAAATACTTGGTTACCAGGGACAACCTTTTAGAAATGTCATAATTCGGATCTGTCTTCAGAGTTATGAAAATTTTTCAAGAAAACATCAAAAAATCAATGATTTCAGCGAATTATCTCTAAGTTCGAAAATAGTCACGAGTGCTGTTTTTTGTGGAATTGAAAGACCTATGACCTACATGTATTCTTTACACGAATAACCAACTGAATTTGTAGAGACCAAATGCCCTAATTGGTTAATGCTTATGCCCTCTGAGACAGTCCACTTTATAGTCAGTCGTTGGTTCGAGTCTCACCAAAACCGATATTTTTTTGTAGTATTATGAACTATTGAAATATTAAAAATTTTCAGGTAATATATACTTATCAGTTTTTGGATTTACGGGAGGATGTCGATAAATATAAATATCGAAAAAATATTCTATTAACTAAATTTGATTATCGATATGATATATAAAAGAGAGTTCTGAAGTATTTACATGGCCAAAAAAAAAATTACCTGTATATTTCGAATGCATATTAGCCACATCGCTCTCTGACGTTTGAGCTCTTGCCTATGGCATGGTGCTAAAACTTTGTTTTCGTGCGATATGGCCACCATATCCACTCCTGTTGTACAAACCACTTCTGTTTTCCAGAAGTGAGGTTTTCGTTGATGAATATATTTTCATTGTCTCCGAATTACAAATAAGCGATTAGTTTTAGATGATGCCGAGAAAGTATCCCTGATGCAACGAGAGTTGAATCGTACTATTACGTTTTTTTTAGTATTCTCAAATCTAGGTTAGAGTGGTAATCCACAATATAGGTGTGGTCCATGTTACAGCTCATCTAATCCAACTTCGCACGGTAATTGGTTCCACATCCGGTTGCGCACTGAACTGACAGTGGATTTCAAATGGTTGCTTGTCCCGCACTGAGCTATAAGTCGTCATTCCCGTGCCCTCTTGGTAGGTAATCAGGCCACTGATATTTTCGACAATTTTGAAAGAAAATTCATTGGCATTTCGGGGTATATCCTGAATCTCAACCTTATTCAGTTTGAAGAGTTATCGAGTCCGTTAATTTTGGCATTCAGAAGAGCCATTTTTTTTATTTTGTTTCCTTGCTGAAGATTTTTTTTTTCATATAGTTGACAAGATCCCGTACATTGGATGCCGCGCGTTCTCTCGGTTAGACCATTGGAGAATTTTCTGTCGTTTTTCGACATGGCTGAATCGATTTTTTATGCACTTACTGGTTGGAACTGGAAGCAACACTGTTTCAACTGTTCAATCGTAGGTTCGACGAAATTCGTTTAAAAAACTAGTTAATGTTGAGTGCTATTGAGTATCAACCGTACTGAACTGAACTGTTCCTAGAGGAATGCAAATTAGAAACCCTCCTTATGATTCAGTAGCTCAAAAATCAAATAAACACTACGAAAGCGGAAGCGGAGTACCATGAATGGTTTTAGTTTGTGATGATCAACAACGACATGCTGAAAAACTCCATTATCTTTCCTCTTTCACATACATTTTTTCATGATTCATATGGGAGAGCAACCCTGTAGCATCTGAGGAACATCATTTCAAACAAAAGAAATGTTACAGAAAATGGCACTCATTGAAATTTTTCGATATTTTAAATATCAAGGCTTAGCTTTACTGTGAAAATATCTTCAACAGATGTTCGAGACGTATCCATGCTAACAAGCTTGGGGGAGGTAGTTCTACCACACAGAAACCATATCAGGTATATTGTACTTTCTCCCATCTGTTTGGCTTAAAATAGAAAAGTGAAGGATCACAGAAATACATTTCAGTCATGTATTTTAAGATTGAATTGAAAAAATACTTCAAGCCACAAGCCTTCCAGAAAGTTCTAATGAGAATCGAGTTTGTTGGTGAGTATTGTCGAAATCTGGCATGACTGATTCATTAGTAGTTACCCAGTGTCAATTTTGAACTTCCAACTGAATCTTTCAGTTTATACTCAATTTTCAGAAGAGGTATGCAAATTTGATCTATATTCAATGAACAAGTAGCAATCTTTTCATTTCCGTTTAATAAAAAGTAGCATATTGAGTTTTCTGTTTGTTCCATTTTCTTGTCATGAGTGAATTGATATTATTCCATGCAACTATGTACAGCTTGTCCAATCCATCTTGGCACAGAACTGATAACGCATATGCTCAGGATTCTCAGTGAAGTATACTAAGACAAAAAAACACCTATTATATGTATTCACTGTGTTGAAATTTATTCCTAAAAGGTATTATTCGTTTCGTCATGGTCTACACCACCAGTCTGCAACTGGAAAAGTAACTGAGTTTGTGCCAAGATGGATTGGATAAGCTGTACATCAATTTTATTATCCCAAGTTTCATTTTTTTGAGTTGAATTCTTCGAAAAATAAAAGAAGGGTGACATTAAAGGAAAACGTATATCAGCTTAGAGGTTAGTATGTATCGTTATTCAAATTTCACTGATAATTTTATTGTTGTTCAGGATCGTTCATATGTGATTACAATATAACTATTTGCCAATCATTCCAGGTCATGAGCATTTTACAATACTATCGTGAGAATACCTTCATCGCAAGTGAATTACGAACTGTGCAAAGTTTTAATTCCTTTTAGTTAAGTCAGATTGACGTGAGTAACTTGATATCAAACTTTTTCGATCGTAAAACTATTTAGAAGATGATTGATTGAATGCAGTGAATAATACAGGTATTCATCAGAATCATCATACAGTGACATAATTAATACCACGAAAGGATGTAAGTATGTTATAACAGTGCAATTATTGTTCATGATATTGTTTTGGGAGTGTATAAATTTTGGAAAAATGCATGCAGTTTTCCGTCATGGTGTCACTTGAGTATTCAATTTCTACCTAATTCAAAATGTTTATTTAAAAGCCGAAAATCAGAACTTTTCATTCTTCCAAGGGTCTCTTCTAGAGTCTTTCATCAAATATATACTCAAGAAGTGAAAAAACTCTCAGGGAAAAATATTGTTACGAAATCTTCTAGCGCCGGCCCTGTCGCTCATAAACGCAGAATAATATGAGTGGTCGAAAAGCGAACGTCATCTTTCCAGGAACTCTCGTCATGTGTGGAATATTCGATCACGAAGATTCGACTCGAAGATTCTCCATATTCGTACGCAGGTATATAAGGAGACACTTCATCACATCATTAATCAACGAACCCAAGGAGATATCGTAACAATATCATGATTTTTATGTAAATATTCAGCTCAAGCATCAGTACCCGTTGCCAACCCTGTTTCACCTTTGAATTGAACTTTCTTTTCATATATTGTATATTGATTTGCAATACTTCTCAAGATATTTGCAAAAACGACACTCGTTTTTTAATTTTCGCATTTTTGTATACAGTTTTTAGATGCCATTCCGAATCCAACGAGACCTCAATAATAATTTTTGGTGAAGGTGGATAGAAAGTCGCTTGAAAGAAATTGAATTATTTCAGATGATATCAGAGATAATCCTGTTAGTTCAGGAGATGTCAATTTCTTATGAATAATTGATGAAGAAAAATATTTTATTTCATACTGCATCGTAACAGCCATGTTTAAGTCAACGATTTTAGTTCGGTAAATGAGACTTTACGGTATCGAGTCCGGTAAAATTTTTACCGGACTCTAATGAAATGGGGCAAGAATCAAACAATTTATTGTGAAAACAATACAAAATCAATAAACATGTCATTAAAGACAATCTAAACATTAAAAGTAACATGAATTGTGCAATCTGTATTCCCAGTTATTTCAACTTTCGGTAAACCATCGTGGAGAGTGGAACTCGAGCAAGCACTTGTACTAATAATTTCTTTAGATTTCTCAGTTAAGACTTGCACAAAACTTTCTCCTCCCTGGATCATTTTAGCCACTTTGTTCTTCCCTTCCAACGAATCCTCAATATACTTTTCTGCCACGGAGGAACACTTCCATCCTCCATGTTTTTTTTGAGAACGGAAAATTCCGCTCCCGCATTTGCTAGTAAAGTCGCCGATGTGCGGCGAAAACTATGGCCGGTGTACAACTGGGGATTTGCTAATCCTGGTAATTCCGCTATTTTCTGTGAATTCCAACGCGCTGGGAAATGCACTTACCATTACGGTATCCTACGAACAATTTGTTGTGACCTAAACCTTTGGGCCGCAAGGCAACGTATCTTCGGAACAGTTCCAACACACTTATGTCGTCCATTTTATCAATGACCGTAAATACTCTTCTTTGATTCGTTTTTGAGAAAGGGATTGTGATTACCAATTGTGTAGAAGTTTCCTGGATGTCATCCAAAGACATTTCATATATCTCTTCGCGGCGACAACCACCAGCGACGGCAATTAAACCAACAATCTAACAAGAACACAAAATTATCAGTAAATATTGAAATGTACATCTAAAATTATTACCTTTGCCAAAAGATATTGTTGATCTGGTGCCTCTTTCACAAATTTTACCAATTCTTCTCTGGTGAGTGTTTTGACTTGTTTAGATTGATAGCCAACAGACTGATTTTTAAAGAACGCTCGAAGTTTAGAGAATCTTGATATATCCACGTTTTCATTAAATTGTAGCATGGCTTTAACCGTCGAATACTTTGACCAGAGTGAAGAACTGGACATTTCCTTCTACTAGAAAATCACCAATAATGATTCCTTCAAAAGAATATTAAGTGCAACTCACCAGATCAAACAAATACGCCAGCATTATTTCCTCATTGATTTCACTGACTGCGTTTACCCTTTTCCAGTCGCAAAAGTGTTTATATTCGCTATGGTACCTTTCTGATGATTTGGGAATCAGAGAGCCGGCAGCTTCATGATATTTACGCAAAACATCTTCGGGAATGTTTTTGTTTGTCGACATTTTGTCTGTTGACATTTCGTTTCACAAAAGTCAACAAAACAAACACCAGAAACAGTAACCTTAGAAACTAGCGTTTCCATCATGGATGATCATATTTTCAATTTTTGTTTTATTAATGTAAGATTTAGTGTCTGCAGTATGAAATAAAACGGGTCTGCAGTATGAAATAAAACGCATTACGACATACGACCGGGAAACTTTTACAGTAACTTGTCTCAAAATTAAACATTTCGACTCGTACTGTAAAAATGCGTTTCCCAGACTCATGACGTAAATTGCTATTAAATCGGTTGATGAAATTTTAAAAGGGTTTCCCTTCTGAACGGCTGGGTTCTGCATGATCAACTTCTGAGTTTTTTATGCACGGAAAATGAGGAAGAGTACATCTACTACAACTCTCATTATTATGTTTCGAAAAGAACTCCAATTCATGCAAGTCACTTCATCCTTTCAGTTTGAGCACAGAGATAGGTTAACTGTTTTCAATCAAATGTCATCAGATATTTCGAGCTCTCTTTGCCGAAAGACATCAATGAAAAAAATATCAGTAGAGGATCCCAAGTAAGGTCGACCTTAAACAATTTGATAACCAGGTGAAAGTTTTATTTCAACAAATATCTTTGGGAACGTGTACCAATAGGGTTGCTGTAAAAATCGGTTCATGGCTATGAATAATGGAAATTATAAAAGTAATTATTTTTCCAAATTTGACTGTCTTGGTTGACAAACGACTCATAGTCTAATTGACCACATTCGCTATATGCAGTAGATCGGTAGCGTACCTTTTTCTGTTCCCTATCACGTGGTAGCAGTGTACAAACAGGTGAATTGATATGAGTAATTGCGATTATTTTATATTGCGAATAGAGTAATTAATAGGGCTGCTCTTGAAAGTCTGTTCATAGATAACGGTAGCGAGGCGTTGAAGTTGACAGAAGCAATATGTAAATACGTGTGACAGATAAGCGTTGCTCATATTGTTTCATGTGACAACGAGGGACGTAGCTGCGGCAAAGAATATTTAAACTACTTCATAGAAGCAAATTCAAAGACATATTCGGTTAAAGCTACGCCTTCCCAAAGTGCACCAATGAGAGCATACTAAAATATTCCATTGTTTCGCTTCAGTGGGTCAGATTAAGACAGCTAAATAATTTGACTCATGTCACTTGAATTTTCTCGGGGGTTATATCCCGAGTGCACCAAGTTTAATCGGTTAAAATGTGTGCTGCACTTCCATGATTCTCGAAATTTTGCTTAGCAAATGACTTGAGTGTATGATAATTTGATAAAATCCCGAGACCGCAGGTCGAGGGATTTTATTTTAAATTATTATACACGAAAGCATTTGCTTGAAATCAAAATTTTGAAAATCATGGAAATGCACGCATTTTGGTCGATTGAACTTGGTGAAGGAGGGATATATGTTTAGATTATTTCCAGAAAACATGTACACTCAGGAAACATCAAAATCGAACACAGGAACAATATAGTACCAGAGATAGTACCTGAAAAGTGATCCAAACGCCCGGTTTATTCCCAACATTTTAATCGGTTAAGAGGTCTAGTGAATTTAATCGCTGTAAAACTCTGTAAAAGCAGCCTAGCCTTCAACTGTTTCATTGTTTATTGGCATTGAAGGAAATAATCAATGTAGTTTCCTATTGTTGGTATATATTTATATATTGTCAGATTTCTCAGTGTCGATGAAAGTGCCAAAGTTTGATCAAGACAAATATTTTTGGGACAATTGTGTTAGGTTACCGATTCGCTTCTGTACGGTAGTTAATTATTCTGTGGCTGCGAGCTATCTGTCTTTTGAATATGAGAGAGTGCGTATGCTTTCTATTCGTAGTATAGACAAGGAAAAAATAGTAGACTACAGAAAATTATTTTGGAGCACAAAAAAAAGAAAAGCATTTTTCGAAAATGAATATACTGACACGTATAGAGTATTGAAATCAAAAATCTTCATTTTCAAACACTATATACATGGAACAGTGATTGAATGCCGAGTTCACAATTATAAAAGTTATTACGGATCGGAATCCTCAGTAGTTATATCGCCGTCTTCTAAGTCGGAAGAAGCTTTTTCATTTGTATTCGAAGACCTTTCTGGTCGCCAATGGAAACAAAAAAAACAGGGGGTTACAGGAATCAAATAAAAAATGTCCTTCTGATGCAAACTGGTCAAGATAGGAGGGGAGTGTTGAGTAGAACTAGAATTTGATGTAGAATATGAATATGCAATTGAATATTGGGTGCTCCATTTGTAACAACAAAATTAGAACATATGTTTAATCGAAAGTGTTTGGAACTCGAAAATATTCCAGTTGAACTGTGCCTAACCTAATTCTCTTAGTGCCAGATATGTATATTCCTCCTACTCATCCTTTTAACAATATCTATCGACTCAGTTCCCTGAGAGTCGTCCCGTATAGTCAACTATACCGCTCATAGCCGACAGCATAATGTGACAAGTTATTGATTCAGTTTGTAGTGTTGTCATCGTATTGAAATTTGAACGATATGCGCATATATCATTCTGATTCTTTACAGTAGGTTGAAGGACTAGCATCTGTTCGAAAACCACTACTCCCCTGACGGATACCACCCGGATTCGATTTTCAATTCTTGCAGGTCAGTTTCGTGCTTACTTTTTCTATCATCAGTGCAATATAGATTCTAACCTACTACTCGAGAGTCGTTGGTGTTCAATATTATACTTTCATAGTTTGACTCTACAATTGTATCATTGGGATTGCGGTCCAATAGAAACTGCAAAACGTAAGGCAAGTACCAATCATATGATAACAGATTTCGTTGGTGTTATTTTGGTACGGTATAATCCAAGAGAGTGGTTGATCCTAACGTCTAAGGACAGAGAGTGTTTGCTTAATCTTATTTGATGTTAATTCTCTCATAAAAGTATTTTTCCCGCATTGATTCGAGCTAAAAAGTTGAAAATTAGAGAGAGAGAAAAATTATGGGGGGAAAAATGTCCGCCTCGTTGTGTGATCGAACCCACGACCTCTCGATCATGAGCCGGGCAAGGAACCTCAGTGTCATCTTCTTCCTCACCAAATTCAGATACTATTGATTATAAGGATAAAACCTTCTCACGAATGTGTTATCGCACCTAACATCTGCTCTATGCTATGTACCTACATTTTTTGAAAACAGTGGAATTATAGGTACTCTTGTTCCAGCGATTCATATGAAAATAAGTAGATGTTAGGAGGGAAGGAAAAAACAAGTATTGATATTTTTCGATTGGGATTTCCATGATTCAGACCCTTTTTGGATTCTTATTATCACAAACTTCGTGTACGTGTCAGAAAACTGATATTATTAAAGGGATGAAGGGCACTATTTTGAGGGATATATTCGTGGAATGTACTATTTAGAGTTGACAGCACTATCACATGAGTGGAAAAACAACGATAACGGAACTACAAATAATTGATGTTTCTTGTATCTATGTTTACATCTTGTTAAGTATAAACAATTGACATCAAACACTGAAGAGATCGTTGATATGAAGTTTAATGAACAATTTCGAGATGATTGAATTTCACAATGGTGCAAGGAAGGAGAAAAACAGTTAAATGAACGTTATCAAGAACAGCAACGATCTTTAGTCATCTCGAGCACGTCCGAGAGTAGCGATCCGCATGCTTATACTGAATTGGGAATAAGTGCAGTGGCTCTATAAATAAGTTTCTAGACTTAACGACCTTTCATTTAATTTCTGTTTGCAAAATCAGAGTGAGTATCAGTTTCAAGTTTATCGACAGAATTGAAGTCTTTTATGAAATAAATATTGATACCGCGTGAGTGAGGTATATACATAGGCATAATGATTTAAATAGCATTTACCAAATGTCTGCGTATACTCAGTGATCAAATGAATTCAGTACGATATTCCATGATATTACTTGATATACTTGCTTGCTTCTTAATAATTCCCGACTTCGACTTTCGGATTAAAATTTCATCGTTGGAAGTTACATCTCAATTTCACTTCCCTGTATTAATTACCTGTTTGTATGATGAGAAGTTGAGCAATTCAAACTGGGATATAACCTGCAATTTCCGAAAGCTGTCTGTTAAATGCATATATATATATATATATATATATATATATATATATATATATATATATATATATAATTATACATTCGGTAATTATTAAAGGAATGCATTATTTTATAGAGAACATTTAATAAAAATCATAAAATGTCCAAGGGTCACATTTTTGATATAATTTTGAAAAATACCCAAATACCTGAAACACATAATTATCTCCAGTGGATTGTCTATAATGAATCCAGCTTTGAAATGGTGAGTGACTATTTTTCAAATCAAATTTTTATAATTGTACGTAACCAGCTACGAGAAGTTCAGTTGTTCCGTAATCGATTGCGAAAAGTCTTCACAATTTCATAAATATTTTCTGGTAATTGGAAACTTGGTTGAGTTATATCTTTATTATTTTCAATCAGAATCGCCCATCGTAAGCGAACTTTGTGATTCTACCATCGATTCTGTGATTTTGTCGAATTCTGCTAAAGTTGACTGTATCACATCAATGAAAAATGTCAAACCGACAGACTGTAGAGTGAACATCCACAATTCTAAACAAAATATGGACAATTGATTTGTGAGTTTTGAGATAGAGCGCGCAGATCGTAGCCCATCAAATGAGCTTTGGTTCGAGTATATCAAATAGAGGAAAAAGAAATTCTGTCGAAGAGAGCCTTGTGCAGGCAAGGGTAGCGCTTCTGCAATTTCAGTTGTAGGCAAACCCAGAAGAACCCACAATGCTACCGGATCGGTTGGTGTATTCAATACAGATATCCCACCTACCAGGATTGGTATCTAGGCAACTAATAATTGCCTATCGCACCGAGCCGGCCAAAATGCCTGCCCAAACCGCGGAATGAATCAGCAGTGAGATTGCTAATTTGAGTATAAGGACCGCGTCTCAGACTGCATGGCCACACCAACCGACCGAGGTATAGGCATTGCAGATAGTTTCTCTAGATAGAATCACATCAATTTTCTCCTGGGGCCTGTGTCATAAAATAACAAGTCCTGTAACTATAAGAGAAACAAAATATTAAATATTTACTTCTCTTCTGTAGCCACAAGACTTGTAGGCTACGTACGAGTTGGGGCCCGATCGAGCGAACAGGGCATTCATTGCCCTAGCCGTGCTTTCGATGCCATTGAAAGCAATGGAACGAAACTCGCCCCGAGTTTCCAAAAAACGCGATAAGGTTATTAGGAGCGCGCCCGGATCGTTCCGGGTGTCAACTCGAGTGCAGCTTTACTTTCAAAAAAGAGGCTCCGGAAGCTAAACGCACGTCGATTTGAAATGATATCAGTTTGGTGTTACAAAAAGTTACTTATACATCGAAGGTTCGAATATTACCGATTACACTGCATCACCAACATAAATTACCCAACAATTTCAATCTAGAACTACTGAACCAGTTGTGACATTTGAGGTTGAGTTGAAAAACAGCAACTGCTCACACTCCGCCTTCTCAGGAATGAATGAAGTCGATTTATCATTATTATTATTCTTATTATTATTATCATATCACTCCACAGGGTTGCCTCATCAAACTGAGATATATTTGAGAAGAGTATTAACACCTCTTCTATGAACAATACAAATCTCAACATTTTCAACGATGATAATGAATGAGAATTGAAATTTTTACGAGGCAATATAAACGACGTTTCAAATATCACTTCTGCTCAGAGATGGTTTTTTGGTAGGTGGGGAAGACAAAAATATGCATAACTTTCTGAATAATAAACTCCTATCAATCAAGCATTTGAAAGATTAAATTAAAATGGCCGATATTTGAAAATCCACAAATAATAAATTATATCCTGCTTGATGAAGCTATTTTACAGTCAAAAACGAGTTTCAGTTTTGTAAATCTATTAATGAGGATCTGTGATATTTTTTGCATTCCAATGAAGTGATTTTTTTCATCACTATTGGTGTATAGAAAAAGTGGATTGTTCACTTTGGATAATGAACTTATTATCATATATATTCGACTAGCTTTTGAACATTACTTATATCAATTTACATCGCTGTGTCTATTTCATGTTGTTTCGTTGGCAACGATGTAGAAGTGTTGCATCGAGTGTAATGGAGACTGAATTCCACAAATAGTATTAGGGACGTCATTCAAATTTGGAGACTGTAATTTGTAAATTTCGCCCAGACTCTTACTATACTGTGCCATTTCTGATGGAATATATTCAGAAATGGTATGCCTATTTTACATATTGTCAAAATTCAATAACGTGTTGCATAGAGTATCATTTTAATAAAAATAAATTATATCGAGTGAGTTACTGTGTATATTTTGCTATGATCAGAACACTGAAGTCGTCATTGACTTGCAGACACCCTTTTATAACGGCCTAGGGCAGTGATTCCCAAAGTTATCTGCACTACGACCCATCTAAAACAGGTTACAAAACTCGGGACCCACCTCTAGAAAATTCAGCCGTGACCAATATAAAAAAAGGAATTTTTTTCAATAAAAATAAAGTTCAAATACAAGTTTTAATACTTCATGGAATAACTACATCAAAGAATTATTTCATTGGGAAGGATGAAATTGTTTCCTAAGCTGCCCCATTGCAGTTTTTCCATTTACTTCAACTCGAATTTCTCTTTATCTCAGTGAGTTTGATATGTCCAATTTATTTCGGTATTCACAGGGCCCACTAAAAATTTACTCGCGACCCACCAGTGAGTCGCAACCCATTGATTGGGAAACCCTGGCCTAGGGCGTTACAGTTGTGATTTAGAATTTTGTATAATAGATATAACCAAAGGATTTTAAAGGGACAGAAATATACACAATAATTCCGAATCGAACACCTCGATGTTTCTGACTCGAAACCAATCTTGAATATCGACTCCTCCCAAAAAAATGGCTCTTCGAGGAGATGTTGTAATAAAAAGAATTTTTATACATTCAAAGCTCCCCCATACGCATAACTCTCGCGTCTTTAGATTTTTTCTGAAAATCATTGAATCACTAATCATATGATTGTTGAAATGAAAATATGTTTGAAATGTGCATGAAAAAATATTCGCAAAATTTTTGCGCCTTTGGTTTGGTTGGATTCTATAGCTAGTCGACAAGATACTTGTACTTGATACTGTTACAATTAACAGGGGAAATGTAAAACAATCAGATGGTAAGTTTGAACGTAAAACACTCTGTAATAGATGAGAAGTTGTTAAATAAAAAAAATCCATCGTTGACCAAACAATATAATATATGTAAAATCTTGCAAAATAGCTAGTCAGTAAATTGAATTCTCAGACTTTTAAATGTTCATCATCTCGAAATCTCCCTCTTCTTATACGAAACCATTTTTAACAGAAAAATATGGAGGAAAACCTCAGTCAAGTTTTTGATCTTTCCGTGCCCCAAATTTACAAATTTTCAAGTCCTTTTTCTATGAGGTATTCATTTCTTACAATTGGTTTCAAAACGAATGATCAACCTTGTGAGATCATTTGGAAACATAATTCTTTTGTGAAAAGTACGAAGTTTTGAGGAACAGTTTCTTATAGTCTTTTTCTTATCCGGATGGAAAAAAGAAACACTGAACTTATTTAGGAGGAGTGAAATAAAAAAAAATTCGTTTATTTCTCCCCTTCTCCAAGGCAACAATATTAAAAGAGGGGGATATAATATATATAACATTACATGACGTTGAATATTATACATATAAAACAAACAGCACAAAAATCATATACCAGAAACACTCAAAATGTAATAATTCTCATCAAGCCCACTCACCTGATGGAAATCGTTACATTTGGAGTGTTTCTGGTATATGATTTTTGTGCTGTTTATTTTATATGTATAATATTCAACGTCATATCCCATATTTGAACACAGACGCACTGTATCCTAGACCCATCCCTCTTTTTGGCAATTATAACAATTGTTCAATAAACAATATCTTTTCTCACTATCTAAAATACACCAGAGAACCTTTACCACTGTATATTCATTGAATAACCAGAATACTGATTCTTTTGACCTCATAGCTGTTTATGAAATTAATTGTGGATATCAGAAGCGAAGCTGCTATCTGTCTGTTGTTTTTGATAAGCTGTTCTTCCAAGAAAAACTATTTCATCTTTGAAGTGAATATTCATTTATTTGCCTCCGTTAGCAAGTGGATGCTATTTCAAAAACAGTGTTTTTGAAATACCCGTTGTGGAAAGTTGGGTAAAACGGGATACTTGTTTGTCTAGGTCTCATACATTTTTGAATAACGCAATACTGGGGACAATTATTAGGCTACAGTTTCAATGATGAATGGGCTTTCAATTGATACCGTTTTTTGCAAAATACAGAAGTCACATGAGAAAAAATATGTTCAATGAAAAAGTAGCAAGTCTCCCGTTTTAGCGCCTTGTACAATAAAATGGGATACTCATGCTTGTATAGGTTCCATAAGGATTTGCCCCTATATAAGACACAAAAAGAACTGTTTAAATATTTTCTGTCTCAGGTATGATAATAAACCATTTTACTTTTGTCGACATGACAGCCATCGCTGGGAAAGGAAAGCTTCACAAAAACAGTATCAAAATATGTTTCTGACATAAGTCACAGCTGAAATCTTTGTCTGCGTCTTTTCTCGCTCTCGCAAAAGCTTCATGGGCCCAACCTTCGGGTTCGGGATACATCCCGTTTTATCTAACTGTGCATTGCTGAAACATGTGATAAAATTTTAATAAAAAACAAAACAAATTCCTAAAACCTATTGTGCATAAGTATAATAAACAAACACAGTATTCTCTAAATCTACTCACCTTCAATAATTGATTTTTCCAGTTAACTTTAAAAACACTGTTTGAAAGCACGCCAAATTTTTCAGTTCTACCTCACAATTCGACACATCCACCTGTTATGCCGTCTAGAGCAGTGGTCCAAAAGTTATCTGGACTACGACCCATCTGAAACAAGTTACAACACCTCTAGGAAATTCAACCGTTACCAATATGAATAAAGGGATTTTTTTAATAAAAAATTCATCGTTCATATACAATTTTTAATACTCAATAGAATACCTACATCAAAAATTAATTTCATTGGGGAGGATGAAATTGTTTCCTGTGTTTCCCCATTACAGTTTTGTCATCAACTTCAACTCAAATTACTTTCAATCTCAGTGGGTTTGATATGTCCAATTTTTTTCGGTATTCGCATGACTCACAAGAAACTCACTTGCGACTCATAGATTTGAAAACCTTGGTCTAGAGTGGAAACGAGAGCAGTTCCTGTCATACCCGCTAGATCGTACCATTTGTTTTGAATTAAAAAAGGGTATTCTGTCTTACCAGACCGTCCTGTTTTACCTAACTTTCCCCTATGATTTGAATAACAGTTTTCGAAAAACCCCACTTTAGCCAAATCATAAGAAGAACAATACAAAAAACATCCACTTACTTATTTGCCTTAATTTTGTCGAAAATCAAAAATGGACCACATTCTATATTCATTATTGGTTTCATCGGTTTCAAGCAGATTTGGACAAATTCACCACTTTCGTGAATTGAATTCACGAGTTTTAATTCACGCTGAAAATCAATTGAATTCTTGAATGAGAAATTCATTGTCAGAGATCGAAATGTTTTTTTTTCTCTAGCTCTCTCCCTCTCTCAAAAAAAAATATCTGTATTGAATTGGCACCTTTTTTCCGGAAACAATTAACTTGTTCAAAAATTCGTCGTCTTCTTCAAATAATTTCCAGATAACTTGATGATTTGATTTCTGAATTGAGAAATGGTGATATCTACTGAAAATCATTTATTGGAAAAATCACATAATCTTTGTTTAGCAACTTGCTTTGTGGGTGCTACTTAGCTCACGTACTCACTAAGTACGTTTTTGAGAAAAACGGCGATTGGTCCCTTTTCCATCGACAATTTTATAATCATTACCCTCCTGATATTTTATCGAACGTTCTTCCAAACTTATGTTATCTGCACTAGACGAGCGTTTCACTAAAAAGTTTCAGCATCTGCAAGAGAGAAAAACTGATCATCAGTTCTGATGAAAATTGATCAATGAGTAATTGATCCCCACAAAAAGTTTCAACTTCGCAACACCAAAGGTTTCTATCGGATGGTTTATTTCCATCACACTTGGTTGATCCGACTGGTACAGTTTTTCCACACCTTTGTCGTGTGTGATCTTGAAACCACCAGAAACTCAGGAATCGTTTTAACATAAATATCAGACATAAAACCCTAAAAAATCTGAAGTGAAAACGAATTCGTATCTCTTTTCGCTCAGTTCTCGAAATAGTCTCTGAAGATTACAGGTTTTTGTCGTGAAAACTTAAAAATTATTTATATCTGAGGATAAATGATGCCTTTTCAGTTATACCTGTAATCTGAATAGAGTTTTTGTTTTACCAGTAGCTTCAATACTCCATAATCAATAACACGTTGGTACGGAAATTCCACTGTGGAAACGAAAAACTTGTTAACAGAGCTTTATAATACGAGCATCAGTTCGAGTGATTTGAGCTCTGTTGAAAAGTTTCAGTTTCATCCCAGAGATATAATCTACCATGGATATGTATGAAAAAACCACGCATTTTCGAAAACTTGATAAAAATGTAAGTCAGCATAGCACCTCTTTTCTAACTAACCAGCGTAAGTTCTCAGTCTGCTGACACAAGCCATAATAATTGGTATCAGAGGAGTTGTCCTTTCCAGAAGAAAATTCGAGGGAATAATCTTGATGCTAGTTACCAAACATCAAACGACATCTGATCTCACCTCATTTCACTGAATTATTGAAACGAAACACTGCAAATATGAGTACCAATATCCGAAATAACTTTTTTGAATACTCTACCGGCGACACTGTATTATGGCTTTTACAACATATTGAAACTCTCTACATAAATGACTGGAGATAAGGAAAAACCCAGCTACCCGCGGCAATATCTGACAATTAGATGCCAAAAATTTCTGGGCGTATGTCTTGGTTTCCCTCCGGTTGAAATAGCAAATGCGGCCACTATAGTGTAGCCGCTGAAAAGATAGAATGATCACGTGAACGGCACGCACTCTTTGAATGTTCCTCTCCCCAATGTTACAAGTCCGATTTACACCACTCAACAAAAACGTCGCATTTTCCTGTTCTCCCATAAACTCTTGGGATGCTTTTTTATGAGTGTTCATTATTACACCTTTTTCCTCTACAGTTAAATGTCTTTTTTTGATCTTTTTCTTGGAGGTGAAGGAGTGTTTCCATCCATATTATTTAATTAACGTAACACACGTAAATACAAAGCACAAATGAGTAGAGTACAGTGTAAACAGTTCTTCATTTATTTCAGTTTAGAAGGCGTGGCTACGCCGCGCAGGCTATATATAGATGCAGGCATTCACTGTTCACGCGTCCTTGAATTCTATCTTTTGAACGGCCCGACTATAGTTCCTTACTCGCTCAATGCTCTGCCTTCTGGGCGCACTCGTGAAACGGTTTGACATGCGGAAAATAATGAAATTGAACCTCAACACTACCCGCCCTAATATACGCCCATCTCTCTGTAGAATATTCAAGGTATTGAATGTTGAATTTGAAAAATCAAACTTTTACCTATACAAGACATAATTAACTCATTTGGGAAAAATATTGATGTTCATAATCCTAGTAAATTCTCAATCTACAAGTTAGGAACCCCATAAATTTACTTTTCTCCCTCAGATCATACATAAGAATAATAAAAAAATTCCTTCTTTATTTTGAGAGTTATTATGTTATATAATATTCATCATACTAGTTGGGAATTTGGGGTTCTTTAGCTCTTCGGGGAACCTAGGTTTTTCTACTGTATATTATATTGTTTCTTGAATAACAGTTCCAATATGATGTGAAGTGTGAAATTGCTTTACATCAATTCGAATTGTATAAATCTGACGAAACTCATATCAAGAATACTTCTTTCATAGCGACAACATGAATTCCAGTCCAGAAGTGAAATAGGATAATTTGAATTTATGTATTCACTATTGAAGTATTGAACAATTCAATTCAAAATCGTTGTTTTCGAAATTACTCTCTTCACTGTCCTGGTAATGCCGTCGTTATCAGAATGAAAATGATGCTATAGGCTACTGGAGTGGGGGATTATTATCTTCTTTTGACAGTATCACTGCTCCTAACCGCAGTAACTTCTGGACGCTGTTTCTACATTTGAACTCGAACTAGTCTACATCCTAGTATACTTCTTCAGCTAACGAGACCGGCAGTGTTGAATGAATATTCCCAGTCGATCCACAGGTACCTCCGTGAACAGAAGTTCGGGAAGCCCAGTAAAGCGTCTTTCAATCAGAAAGTGTGAAGGGAATAAGAGGGTCAGTTTTGTCTCGATTGGAAGCTTGTGGAGAAAGTGGCAGGAATTATGAATTAATTCAGTCTGAATTGATATCGTGGAAAAATTGTCAAAATTCAAAAGTGTATATGTCACGTACAACTAGTTTCTAATGAAATTTGTACCTATTTATTTCCTTCTTCCAAATATAGCCGGAAGTAGGCTTGTGAGCAGATATGAAATGGCATGTGATATATTCTTGTGCCAAATATTCTCTGGATTCTGTGTCGCAATAATGCTGCAGTTTTTTGATTTTGTACAGGCACCTTCTTTATCGAAATGAATATTGAGATGATTTCCCAGACTACTGATAACTCTTTTTGAAGTGGGTGGAATTCTCATAGAGCTTAGAGTCTGCCAAAATACACTGCATAGTCATCTTGCTGAAAAGATCTCCTCGGTGCAACTTTCAAAATGACATTCAATTGATTTTGTATTTCTTCAAACAATAGCGGGAGAAATTTTCCTGTTTATTGTATTCATTTCTTAGGTTCAATGTGAATGCCAAAGAAAAATGATCTCTCTAAAATTTTCTCGAAGTTTTTTCATGGATAAAATCAGTATCGTTGAGCAAAGTTGATAAATTTAGAAAGAACCGTTCTTCAGAAACATATCTCAATGAATTGAAATTCAGTTGAGTACTTATTTCGCATCGTACTCGTGACTAACTTAAGAAGTGAATACTGTTTTCCGAAGGCATCACACCTAGTTGATAAATTTTGAGCCATTTCATAGGCAATAAAGCGAAGATTAATTTCCATATGTGTTACTATTTTGAAAATATCTCCTGTCATAACATGATTCAATAATAGGGAAAAATGTAGCTAGTCATTTCGAAAAGTAAGATCTACGTGTTGATAAACATTGATAAAAACTTTTTTTTTCATCCTTAGGTAAGCTTCAAATATCAAAGGAACACTCACATCCATATCTGAGAACACGTTCTAGATCATCATTTTCATTAATCCCTGCATTTCTATTGCTATATGCTTTTCATTCAATCAACAGAGTATCCCATTCATTGATTTCCTCCTCCAATGGTATTAACGATCTCAAATTATTGATAACACCATTGTATATTCTTCTCAAATATTCAGAACACTTCATTATTCAACTTCGAAATGTTAGGAATCCTAGGAAGATAGTTGAAGATTATCCTCCATCTATCTTCAAAATGTTTTTTCAAAGCACGCTATCCCGTGTAACTGTATAATCAGTAAATGTTATTGGATTCGATTCGATCACTTTTAAAGCTTCTCCCACCTGAAAAAAACGGAAATAAATGATTTTTCCAAATTTCATATTTCAACATTTTCTTTTTCTTTCTTTATTGATCTGAGAGCGACTTTGAATTCAACCTTATTATTGGCATGTCCATCAAAAACTGGAATATTCATAGATGGTAGATGTGCCTCATTGAAATGATGGAAAGGTATAAACACGAAACAAACTCACCCTCATGATATTTTTCCCACACAGCACGGTGAGGAATGCATTAGAGGAAGAACCTATTTACACTTTGCAGAGATACTCTGAAGGACAGAGTGATTACTCTACCTCTCTTTATCTGCTATATTGAGGAAGGCATGCATTTAGTTATAATGTTATAGTTGTGATGTAATGCTTAGTCACAATAGAATCTCGAATTATTTCAGGAATACATTCATTTCAATATCGTTTATCGGTACCCCGTTACCTACATCACTTCCATTATATTCCTTAATCCAAATATTTGTCATCCTGCGCGTTTGAATTAATACCTATACTTGATGAGTATGAAAATATTTTCATACTCTAACTCGTCTTCCTTCGAAATTGTCAGTGGAGTGGAATGTTTTAATTCATTCTTCGATTGTTGAATTAAAGAATTAATAGTTTCAAAATTTTATCCCTCCACTTCCTTCACTTCTGGTGCTTCTGAACTAAATTCATCTTCAAAATGAATAATGTGAAATTTATCTCTCAATATACTTTGGCATTTACAGTTTTCAACTCGTTACATCCTCCTGTATCTATCGCATCAAAATCAATCTTATCGCAAAGAATGTTCACTTTTGACAAAATTGACTGGATGAGCCCTTCCTAAATATTCAGTTCCGCTATAGCAGTTATCGCTCAGTGTGAATCAATTGAGAATAGGAATATGAGTATGGGATGGAAAGAACTACACCTTTCAAATTGGTACTGGTAGAGTCTATCTTGTATAATCTGGTTTAGGGTGTTGGCATCTTTGAGTTCATTAGCTCTTCGAGGAACTTTGGGTTTTTTGTGGACTGTTCATTATATTGTTCATTGAATAATAGCTCGAATGTATTATGAATCGTAAATTTACTAACAAAGGCTCAAATCACCAATAGTTTTTCCATAACAATAGCAATATTTAGAATGATTTGAAGTTGTATATTAGTCTGAGTCTCTGACGATTCCCCTGTACAACGTTTTTCTCACCAAATGTGTTTTTTTATTCTTTGTTATGTTTGTTCATACCTACACTACTTGTTATTTCATAATTTTGTTTATAATTTCAGATATGAGACTGTGACATCGGGACTTGAACAATGGAAATACATCGAGGAATTGAATCAGTTTCTTTTTTCCTATGCTTATTATTTTCAACTATTGCAAACAGCCAAATTCCACCTGAACCGATTCCGTCACCACCATCTCCAACGCCAAAACCACCCAAGAAATGTGGCTATGAAGTGAGTGTATATGTTTCAGAAGTAAATCGAGTTTTCTAATTTCTCGAATTACACTAGAAAAAATGTAAGATCTAGTGAATGCTAACCGTTAATGTTATATAATGTGCAGTCGAGTGAGTCAAAATGTATAGTAATTCATTTTGAGAATTATTTGCTCTTCATTCTAATAATTTCAAGATTTTCTTCTCATTCAATTGAATTTTCAATTATATCGCTATTATTTCTATAACTATTGGGTAGGATTTATTTCATAGATTCATCAATCAATGAGTTTAAACACAGCCACAATTTCTAAAATTTTGTTCGTCAAATGGCTTGGCTGTAATACGATTTAATATAATCCTGAGAGAGGTAGGTGGTAAGATCTTTTTCTGAGAGACCAGCAGCTCACAATGTTTTGTACACCGCCTCAAAAATAGAATGAGTGGTTTGATGAGTAGGTACATGATGATGATACATACGAAACAAAAATTTTTTTTAAAGTGTCGTGCCACGGGGTTCGCACCAGATTGAACAAGGCACTTGTTTATATTATAATTATGTTTTATTCACTTGGAACTATCTCTTGAAAGTAGTTTCAAGCGGTTACTCGATAGGTACAGCTCATGTCCAAAAAATGTACCCTAGAAAAAACAGCAATTTTATGCACCATATTTGCCCTGGCACTGAATGATTTTTCAATAGATACAGTGAATAGAATTATTTAAAACATATTTCATCCGGTTACTCGATAGGCCAGGTTTTTTGCAGCCCGCTCTCGCAATATGGAAAAATAAATATCGGACTCCATACTCTCTATATAAGTGTAGAAGATCTTTCATAAACTTTTGAAAACGAACCCAAAAGAGAAATATTCGTTAACAAGTTTCGAAAACGGAAGCGGATTTAGTTTCCGAAACGTTAACAACGATGAGTATTTTTACAAATATTAATTCTTCTATTTTTTTCATAGTCAAATTTGAGCTATACGGGAAGTGATTGACTAATAGAACGTGTTCCATTTAGGAGGAACAGTTTTTAAATAACGCATCAATTTTTTGGGTTAGATTAGAACTCTGCCCTTCTTCTCTGGAATAGATTTCAATATAATTTCCTATTCTTACAAATCGTGGTAGGTCAGGAATCAAAAAAAACTATTGGGAATGAATCTATTCACCACAAAATATGACTATCAAACAGATTTTGTAATCACTTCGTTATAGTAATGGATGTCGATTTCCAGAAATGCTTGTTTTTCAAAGAATGAGATGATCTTATAATCAAATTTGAATTTTTGTCACCATTTTTATGTTCTGATTTTATGAATTCCACACATGTTCGTTTCCGTGTTTTCTCAAAGTTTGTACAAAAATTGAAAACTATTCGAAGATCATGAATCTTTTTTCAGAATTGATAAATTCAAGATGAGGACGAGATATGTGTATGGGTTTGATTATAGGAATTTTTGTCAAAGTTAACGAATACAAGATGGCAGTTCTAATATGTCGATTGAGATATGTGATTATGGTCCGAATGGATTGAAAATTTGTATGAGGGGTTATTTGGTCTCGGAGATTTTTTTTTGTATCATTTTCATACCATACCATCCTTAATAATTTTCAAATTTTCCTGGTTCTCCGCCCGATCTGAAAATTCCATACTATTTTTATTTGAGAGGATTGTGATATTTTATGTATTCTGTGAGAATTGTCAGGTGGCTTCCTTTTTCGTTTTCGAACAATCAACGATTGAATTAATCATGAAAGTAATACCATCAATAATGATTTCCAATTTTTCCTGGCATTCCGTCCAATCTGAAAATTCCCTACTATTTTTATTTGGGAAAATCATGATTTTTTACGTATTCTGTGAGAAATTACAGGTGGCTTTTTTGATGAACGATCGAATTATGAAAGTAATACCATTTACAATTTATTTTGGCTTTCCGTCCGATCTGAAAATTCCGTAGACGTAAATCAATATAAATCACAGTCGACTTAATGAAAAAGTAACTACCAATTAAGTCTTCATGAAACAGAATATGGGTAAATATTCCCCAAACTGAAAAATGCACATTTCGCGAAGTTCTGGAACTGCCTCTGGCTATTTTAGCAAAACAATATGATAATAGTGGATAAAAATCTTAGCTGAAGTGGATGAATAATAATTATCATGATTTTCAATATAAATGCCGCCAAAGGAACAAACAAAGTCGTAACAATCACACAGTATTGGATATCGATGGAAAAAGAATGTTTCGTTTGAGGGCCTTGCCGCCATGTCCCATCACTGTAACGTTTTCACTTCAATGGGACATCAACGACGACGACGCCGTCTCCCATATAAACAGTTTTATTGGAAAACAATAAAACCAAGAGAACATATTGACAAAAAAGTCCTGTTCTTCAACAACAATCCCTACAATTTAAAATAGAATCGGAACTGAAATCAGATTTTTCATTTGCTATATGTATGTATATATGAGGACACTGGATCTATGATACTCTCCTACTCACCAGACGTGTGGGAGGAGCAACCTTCATCTTCATCTCTGAATCCAGAATTGAGAGTAACAAATAGTTTTCATTAATCGACGAGTGAAACAAACCTTCATTAGTTGACTTTAGCAGAATTGGACATTTCCCATTTCGGCAGGAAAAATGCAAAGAAATCCAATTCCTAAAAAAAGCATTCTTATAAAATTCTTAACAAAAAATGTAAACATCGAAATAAAATGATAAAGTCGTTAAACTCAGTAAATAGGCTTCAATAATGAAAAAAAAACACTGAAAGATTTGTTCATTTGGTTGGTGGAATTGATCAAAAATGCAAAGAATGAGGAAGATAATCTTTTTCATTCACTTAGTAATGAGGAATGTTTTTTCGATTACTTTTGCTTTTTACATTCATACAACCCTTCATCAGTCAGAATGAGAAAAATCGTTTCCGACTCCTTTTTTTTCAGGAGTGAACACCTTAAGGGAACGGCTTCTGAGTTGTGGCTTCAATTCCTTTTGTGAATTGAATTAACGAAAAGCAATTCAGAAGTCACCATTCACTGAGAAAAAAGACACTGTTTCAAAAATGAATTGAAGCCAATGAATTGCATTGACAGAAAATAAATCCAATTCATTTTAAATGAATTGAATTCACAACTCGGGCCAACTCTGCCTGACACAAAACTGATATTATTTGCACTCGACACGATTTTCGCTGGCGCGAATCCCACTATACGTAACTTCACCGTCACGTCTCCGCACCGTCATCGAACCGACAATAGTACCGTATTCAGGTGGACGTGACTGATAGTGTGATTATGTTCATTGCTTGCAATGTAAGAATATTTACCGTGATGGTGACGGTGCGGAGACGTGACGGTGACGGTACGTATAGTGGGATTCGCGCCTAGGTTAGCTAGCATCTTCAGGACAAGAAAATTGATGGCTGTATCTGAAGACTAGGGTTAGCTATTTATTTCACAATTTACAGTTAGTGCAGCCACTACTCGTAAAGTTTTTTGGTCTGGTACTATTGATTATTCTGAACATAGGCGTCGCGTGGACAATTATTTTGGGGGGCACAACATGCCAGAGATAAAAAATCTGGAATAATCTGATTCGCTCTGTTTTTGTATCTAGAAGCCTATCTTTCCCGTTATTGTTTCAATATAAAACAAAATTATTATAAACAATGTAAGCTTTAATGATAGAATTTTTATAAAAGAAATTATGTAAAAAATTTAACGCTCCAGTTGGGGGGGCACGTGCCCCCTCGTGCCCCTCCGACGCGACGCCTATGATTCTGTATAATTTCTCAACAATAGACTGAAACGCGGGCAAAAAGGGATAGGCCTTAGTTACTATTTTTACATTTTACAAGTTAAAATCAAATCATTTTTTCATAGCACAATACTCTTCAGTTCGTACACTATTGTGTTCTTTGCAGTCTTGCCATCAGATCAAAACTGGGGATTTCATAAATGTTCATATAGTACCTCACACACATGATGACGTCGGATGGCTGAAAACTGTTGACCAATATTATTATGGAAGTGAGTAGAGCAAACTGTTGTTGATAATTACAATAATAATGTATTTGCTTTCAGGTCGAAATAACATTCAAAGTGCCGGAGTTCAGTACATTCTGGATTCTGTCATGGATGCATTAAAAAAGGACAAGAACAGAAGGTAAAGTAGATTGATTAATAATCAAATAAAACTTTCAGTTGACACAACGCGACACGGATCGTGTATATCAGATAATCGATTGAGAGTGAATTCCTAATTTTTTCGAATTCATTGATATATATTTTTTATATTTTCCAGCAACAAGTTATGGTAGGAACTTCCCGCCCAATCTGGTGATTTTCTATAGGATGAAACGTAAAAACTTTCAACCTGTATGTTGCTGTGATTTCTGGTTATAGCAATATTTTCAACAGATTAATTCCTAGTATTTTCTATTCTTCGAAAGTTGATCTACGTAGCTCTTTATATTCATGGTTGAATATCAAACTATTTTCTCTCTCTCTCTCTTTCTCTCTCTCTCCTCTCTCCCCCCTCTCTCTCTCTCTCTAGAGGTCTGGACGTTTCACCAATATATTTTTGACCGCACAAAAAAGGGATTCTATGAATACAATTCTTTATGTTAGTTGGTTTAGTGTGTGTCAGTATTGAACCTAAAGTATATTCGTTGTTTTGAATGTTGTTCCAACATTATACCTGTTGCCGACCCGTTTTATCTTTTCAGATTGTCGAGGGACATAAAAATTGGAGAAAGAGATGAACCCATAGCCATCCCGAATTCTTGTAGATAAAAAAATTTTTTGAACTGAGAATATGTTTTTTATGTACATAGTTTTAAGATATCCATTATGGCATCTACATTCAACTTCGTTCTTTGGATTAAATTTCTATCATTCTATAACTGGGATTCGACAATTTCTAGAGTTTTGCTGATAGGTACGTTGGTAAACAGACTTTTCACATCGAAACTCACCAACACGTCTCCAGCATGTATTTATTTTTGTTGTTATTTTTCATTTGGTTGTGGAGTATTCTTTATAACGCTATCTCCACTACCAGATATAGGTACATACTCCAAATATTGAAACCTATATCTGCACATAGATTCATATCAATTTATGCAAGAGCAAAGAGCTGACCCACATTTCTGTGATCGATTGAACCGAGTCTTATCCAGTTTACAACTCCAACAGCCAAAACCTTTTATCATCACATATATCCCCATTCCTTTACCCAGCCAGTTCAACAAAAAAGAAAGGAATCAAGGAATCATCAATCTTTACGAAATGATACAAACGAAGTATGCAGAATTTATCCTATTATACACAGATGCATCCAAATTGAAAGGAGTGGGAACCGCTATCTCCGGTCTGTATACCTGCCGTTCATTAAAACTTCCGTCAGAGAGTACATTTTTTACCGGAGAATATCGTATTATGTGGAAATAATGGAAATACATGGGGGAAAGTAACAAAAAATGGTTTTTTTAATCGGACTCATTGACTGCTCTCGAAGCCATCACAAATCATGTTCCAAGGACCTTATCATCCTCCACATCAAGGAATTACTCAAAATTCTCCATGAACAATATGTAGCGTCTGAGTTCGTCTAGTTTCCATCAGAGATGGGTAAAAAAAGATACGAAGAAGCAGAACGCTAATCGAAAGAAGCAATTACAACCCTTTTATAAGCAATTTTATTAGCTATTTGGCAGTCCCAGTGAAACACATTTGCTTCTGACTTTCGAGAGTGAGAACAATTTATCAATTTTTTATATCACGCCTGAGAATCGGCAATACCCGCCCCACCCTTGGCTGGCTAATTGCTAATACTCATTCATGAAGTGTACGATTCTTCATTGACGATAGAACACATTTCAATGGAGTTCGTCTTGTATTGAAACCCTAGACTATAGCTCACAATATTCCATCAATACTCAAAAACGCATTAGGTCACTGCCACATCAGCAGTTTATTAAATTTAATGTGATTATTGTTGGGTCTCCAATGATCCCAAAGGTTGATGCGACTTTAAATGAATCAACAAAAACAACTGAAGATTTAATCCTCAATCTAAGATGTCAGTTTTTTTTTGTTCAAACAGCATCAAAATTTCGCTTCTTGAAATTTTTATATACTCAGATGCGGCCGTAGGAAATAAACATTGCAATGAAAATTTCAGAAAATGCAATAAAAAAAAATTAATGTATTCATTGAACAATAATTTGTATATCCTCTTATTATAAAAATGCAGAATTGAAAGACTGAGGAAATGTTAAGTTTAATGTCACAGTAACAAGACTGATACTGAAAGTTTCCCAATATTTGTATTCATTTCAGATTCATTTACGTAGAAACCGCATTCTTCTGGAAATGGTGGATCAAACAACATGATATCGTTAAATCACAAGTGCGCTCGTTTGTAAAGAATGGGCAGCTAGAGTTCATTAGTGGAGGATGGAGCATGAACGATGAAGCCGTCACCAATTACCAGTCAATAATTGATCAAATGACCTGGGGACTGAGGTATGATATTAAGCATGTATAATGTGGGGTCATTCTGTTCTGTTTTCTGCACAAGTTCTTGAATAAGCAGGTTATAATGTGAGAAAAACAATTCAGAATGCTTTTATTTGTTAACTCTGGTTATTTCGTAAAATTCAATTCATTGAGTATGGTTTCTACATGATAACTTGAGAAATGTCTTCTTCCACAAGATTTTTCATTGGTCGAGAAAACATTATTGAAATCGTAATTAAGATGGTGAATTTATAGCATTGGTACTGTGGAAACTATTGTTTACAACAACCAAATCACAATATTGAATTTGGAGTAGAGTATTCCATTCCATGCCAAATCACAATTGACGGTTCTATCCTAAGATATAGAAGGAAAGGGTTGTTGGATGTCGAATATTTTGAAATTCATGAAGAATAATCACCAGTGCCACGTTAGTGAAAATTGAGTTAGCAGATCGTGATGTTCATTATGTACATTATCTTTCTCTTAAAAGGGAGCATGTGAATATATTATAATTGATATAACGAAATGCACATGATCAATATATAAAAAACCGTAGGAAACACCTTCTTTACAATCATGCAAAGATACCGAAACTTTCACATCAGATAAACTGATAGAATTTGAAATTACGTAACTATAATATCAGAAATGCCAATAATTTCCACTTGATTAACATTCATTCAAATGAAGGCAAAAACAATCCTGTATCTAGTTGTACAGAAACTTGCAATAATCTCTCAGACAATATTAAAAACTCAAAATCTATAGATATTTTCTTGAAAAAACTTAAACTGGAATTGCTGTCATACTGATGTTCATCAATCAATAAATATGTAAACTTGTTGAAATTGTTACTTTTCGTTCATTTGGAAATATTTGAAATTATTTGTATAAAATGTATTTTCTTCCTTGTACCAGAACTCTTCTGTTCGGAAGGTTTTCTGTTAATGAATAAATAAGATTCAACTCGATATAAGATTCGATTTATTTTCACCTTCGTAACTGAGCTGAAATTGATCGAGAAATGGTCTTAGCTGAGAACGATACATGTCTTACTCCTAGGCACTGATAGTCATGCGTTATTATCAGTGAAGTTGTGTATATTATTCAGAATTTTGATAATAGATATAAGACAACATCGCTACATTTTTTAATAAATGTTCTCTTCTTCGACTGATTGATGAAAATTATTTCCATTCAAATAGGCTGATTTTTTCAATGAACTGTAAGAAGTTCACTGCTCGAAGTATGACACATACAATGGTTAAAAAAATATGTAAAATCGTTGATACCACACTGAAATATTTTCATACATTCAGGAAACTCAATGATTCTTTTGGAGAGTGTGGTCAACCAAAAATGGGATGGCAAATCGATCCTTTTGGGCACAGTAGAGAGATGGCTTCGATTTTTGCTCAACTTGGATTTGATGGCCTTCTTCTAGGAAGGATCGATTACCAAGATAAAAATTTCAGATTAACTACAAAATCTGCTGAAATGGTCTGGAGAGGAAGTCAGAATTTAGGTGAGGTGGTGATACACTGTATTCGATTTTGATTTTCTTATATTGAGAAATTTTTATAAAAATTTGATGTGTTCAACTTGGTTGATTTCTTGTTACTTTGTCATCTGATTATTCAATTTCGAAATATTAACAGGACAGTTTCGAAAAATATTTTAACCCTTTGAGCCCGGATTTATTTCAAATCGAAAAATTTAATGTTTTTTGCTGAAATTGCACTCAATAGAACTCACTAATGATGAAAAACGACATGACTTTGAATTTTTTTTATTGAAAGTATACAAAAAATGGTGGTCCATCTGAGGTACCACCAGCCCAGATGGGTCCTAATTTTTCGAGTGGAATGAAGCAAAACAATTTCTCAAGGCCACCTTACAAGTTGCACAACTCCACGTAGTCCACGTTGTACGTTTTGGGTCACTTTTAGTACTGCAAAAGTGGCATCGCCGTTTTGTGGTAGAGTGAGGCATATGTGCAACTTTATTGTACCGAGTTTCCGGTAGCACATTTTTTTTGTAAGAACTGGTCTCATTCTCTCTGAGCGGTCTACCTCTTTTGGGAGTGGATCCTGGATTTGCCCCTATCAAACCAACAGCAACTGCAATTTTTAAATCCTTCAGACTCACAGTCGTCCCAGGTAGTCTTTCTTTGAATATTATGAACGAATTCACTATGCTCATATAAAAAAGAAAAAAAAAATTCTATGCCACCATTTTTTACTTTTCCGATCTAATTCATAAATCAATTTGAGCATATTCTCCAGTTGATTGAAAGTTCATCTATATTGATCTAGATACTGCCTGACTTTTTGTTTATTGTCTGAAAATAAATCGATGCAATCAGACATCCGTCATACAAAAGAGATATATTTGAGAAAAAAAATTATAGTGGCCTAGTGGTCCCTACAAGGACCACCTACATATTTATGCATGATTATTAATAAAAACATCAATTGGAAAACGCTGACAAACATTATACATCATTGATATATTACATATCTTCAAGTATTTACAACTTACCGGCCATTATACTCAGATTTGGAAAAACTATCGAAGTTTCTTATTGAAACTTGACACCACGATACGCTCGCTAAGTATTTCACACGATAAGGGCGCCAAACTGTTGTTTTCTGATGTATTTTGGTACCCGGGCAACAGATGGCGGCAATTGTCAACACTTAAACAGGTTTCTGATAATCAATACATTTCATGGGCTACGAATGTGCACGTTTCCTGGGTGGTCCTTGAAAGGTACCACTAGGACGCAAAGGGTTGAACCACTTAAAAATAGAGAAAACTATCGAATAATCAAAATGTACCGAAATCAACCAATTCATTTTTCATTTTGTTCGAAGTCAACTGTTGCTGTAATTATATACGACGTTTTTCCGCGTTTTCAACAAATACCCCACATTATATCTAGTGAAAATGAGGTATTGTCTTATTTGCAGGCGAGAAAAGCGATATATTCACAGGTGTGATGTTCAATACTTACTCACCCCCCAAAGGTTTTTGTTTCGATATATTATGCTCCGATGAACCAATTATTGATGACAAAAAAAGTTCAGACTATAATGTCGACAAGAGGGTGAGTGAAATTTTGTGTTCACGGGTACATTACTTCAGTGGCAAATACTGGGGATCAAGGAAAAGGCAGCCAATTTTTTTCGAGTCTGAGTCGAAAGTAGCTTTCCCTAACTTGGATTGATTGATACAAACCAACAAATAACAAAAATCTATTTCGTCACCTAATTCACAAGAGAAGCAGCGTCATCAAAAAACCTGGCCAACGATTCTAAGACAACTTACATTTTATGATATACTTCAAAATAATTCATAAATTTCTATAACTTACCTGGAATTTTGGGGAAAGAGGTGCATAATATAAGTCCTCTTTCAGTGTGTGATAACGTAAATTCCAAAAAAGAATTAACTCAGTACAGAAAATATGGGTTATATATATATATATATATATATATATATATATATATATATATATATATATATATATATATATATATATATATATATATATATATATATATATATATGCCGAGCAAGATTTTTGTCGTATCGATTTGCCATTCACTCGATCCAAGTATGAAAAATCTCTGGGTTATCCTTTTGAAAACCTTCACTTATCTTCGCAATTTTTTGAGAAATATATGGTCCTTATTCATGATTCGAACAAAATACAGCTCATTACACACAGGAAATTATTCCATCGAAATAGATTGAAAATTCATGCTTTATAGTTCATGTTTTGATATTGCTGGTATTACTGACCACAGTAAGCAATTCTGGAACGCTTTTACAGTGATAGTATTATCTCAAACTGCTGATGATTTTGGAACGGTCGCCATCGGAAATGTCAAAAGAACTGTCAGCGGGACCGGTGTGACATAACATATATTATTTTGGAAAATATTGAGCGATAGCGATTCTGATTCAGGAAAATCCGATAGATCAAGCTCTTATGGATCTTTAGAAAATTTTGTATGTTCCAGAACTGTTATGAAATTCTCTCCCATTGGCCTGGTTATATCGACTGGTACAATCGGGATCTGAAAGAGTCGATCATTAAAATGGATTATTATGATAACAGTAGAGAAAGAACCTTCAAATCTTCTAGTATCACTCGAAACACTATTGCGAATAATAATTTTGCAGTGATCTGAAAACCAATTTTCAATTTGTTCTCTGATGGTGTTTATTCGAACTTTCAACATAACCTAACTCAACTCATTTAAATTTAGGAAGGAATAATGCTGGGACTGCAGAACCACTTCTGCAACAGTAGCATCGGTAACTTTTTCGTCTTTAACAAGATGCCTCGCAAATTGCCGCGAAATAATTGCCAGTGAAAGTCAGTTAAATCCTAACGACTGAAATAATTCGACAGTACTATTCAGCAAAATCGAAACATTGTCATTGTATTCACAATTTCAAAATAGCATTGCACATAAAGAGCAATCTCAGACAGATCAACAATCAAACTCATGATCTTTTGTAGCTATAATTTTCACTGAACTAGAGCAAGGACTCAGGACCGGTTTTCCAATTCGAGATATTTATTAGATGAAAATAACGAACAGTTTTTATCCTCATCACCTCCAAACAATACTTTCATTTTTTTCACCTTTCTAACATGGTTTAGCCTTGTATTGAAAAACTGGCCCTCAGTGAAGCAGATTTTCATTATTCACCCTATTTTGTAAAATGTAATGAGTTCGATCATATTTTTGTATTTTCCATCACTATTTATTTATCAATTCATTGGCTAGGTGGATGACTTGTTCGCCTACCTTGATAGCCAGACCCAATATTATGCCACTAACAACATCATCGTAACCATGGGAGGGGATTTCACTTATATGGATGCCGAAATGTGGCTGAAAAATCTTGATAAACTAATGAGGTTGGTATTTTTTCCTTCTTCAGGTAGACGATTTTTTTGTTTTTCTCGACAACATAACCGTAAGTTATGATACCAATAATGTGATTGTCACAATGGGTGAAGATTTCAACTATCAGGAAGCTGATTTGTGGTTCAAAAATTTAGACAAATTAATCGTGTGAGTAATAAAAAGCGTTCAATAACTTCAGCCGGTGCACGAACAAATTACAATCAAAGACTTACTCAAATTAAGAGTTTCTCCTGATTTCTAATAACAACTTATTTCGACGAAAATACCAAAGAGATATTATATATATATATATATATATATATATATATATATATATATATATATATATATATATATATATATATATATATATATATATATATATATATATATAAATATATATATATATATATATATATATACTGATGAATAATGCAGAATTCACCAAATCATTGTCTTATACATAAACAAAATTTTTGAAAATATACATTTTTGTTACAAATGAAGAAACACGGTTATTTATGTCAATATTCAACTCAGAAATATGTTTCAGGTATGCTAATCAAAGGCAAGCCAATGGTTCAAGATACAATTTGATCTATTCAACTCCGTCTTGTTATGTCAAAGCGGTGCATGATGCATCTGTGGGAAAAAAATCGTGGCTCGTTAAGAGGGATGACTTCTTTCCTTATGCTTCGGATCCTCATGCCTTCTGGACAGGATATTTCACATCTCGTCCAACTATCAAGCGATTTGAGCGAGAAGGAAACAATTTCTTGCAGGTCGGTGCACTTCGCATTATTAGTTACTAGAGTTCCTAACCGGCTAGTATTATCTGAAATATATAGTGCTAACGAAAAAATATCATACGAAAACAAACAACTCCATTGAAATCAAAACGATTCAGTCGAGCAGGAATAAGTTTACTCATGATGTGAATAAATGTCCAGCTTTCGGGAAGATATGTGCGTCTTGTAAGATCAAAAATTATTCTTAGAAACAATGAGTGATAAGGTGAGTACAATCTGCAGAATAAGCGAAACTAAAAGGAGAATTATATGTACACAGTTGGAGAATTAATGCTCCGAATAGTGTTAAGAAAAACACTGATTGGTCAGAAGACATTGTGGTAGGAAGTCCTACACTGAAATGTAAGTTGAATACCAAAGCAAAAATAAGTATTTTGCTGAAACACTATTTAGATCAAATTTGCGGAAACTTAATTGGTTCAGTAAGAAAATTCTTATGGAATTATGTCCTCAGGATACATTATTCTCGATTGTGAACTCAAAGATTCAATTGTCAAAGTTGAGTTTGTGATTGTAGTCTGAAATCAATTACCATATAAAGTTGAACTGTTTGTATTGCTTTTGATTAGAATTCGACACTTTGAATGAGTTCGAAATGGATTATTTCTGTTAACCAGTTGACGTACACCCTCAAAAGAATGAACTTATGGGAACGAGGGCCTTAATTTTCAACGTGTCCATATAAACACAGTGGTTTCGAGATTAATTGAAACCCGCTCTACCGCATGTCAGGTGGACAAAAAATTAATATGTCTGTTTACCAGCATACGAAAGTCAGGTGTATTTGCTAGAATCGGTAGATTTCTGAAAACACACTCAAATGAACTGGATGAAAACTTCATTCCTACAATGAAAAAAAATAATACTAGGTTGGTTGTAGAAATTGTACCTAGGATGTAATAGCTATCAATGCACTCGCATTGTAAACTACCGTATTCTCATGTATTGATAGAGATAATATTTGCATAATATAGATAGTAATTCTGCAAAGGAAAAGTTCCAATAATCACATCATAAAAACTACTATTTTTGACGTCAACTCCATCATCAAGAATGATGTTAATTTTAAGCGCTATTTGAAAAAATGTAAAAACTGTTGGAGTTGTAAGTAAGGGTTCAGGAAGCTACACATCGATGCAACAAAGCGGCTTGGTTTGAACTTTCAGCGTGATCAAGCAACAATCGATATGTTCATATGATCATTAAACGACTCCTGCAGATGCCACAGGATATCTCAATATATACGACCCAAATGTTCCTTTCAGGTTTGTAAACAGCTCTACACTCTGGCAAACCTAGATCCAATAGACAGAGTGGATTTGAATGCTCTCAGAGAAGCGATGGGAACTATGCAGCATCATGATGCCATCACAGGAACTGAGAAAGAGCACGTTGCTCACGATTATGCCAGAATACTATCCAAAGGAATTGAGGAATGCAATTTCATAGCAGCTTCTGCCCTAAGGTGAGTCACTCGACTTTATATGAATAAAATGACACTCTCCGATTATTCAACTTTCAAAACTATTTTGGAAATGTTTGTGTTTCCATTATGCCGAACATAATGAAAGAAAATTCGCTTTCGAAATAGTACCTATAGTTTCACTATAATTTATGTCAGAATTGAGAATGTACTCTACGAATCATTATGAGGAACCATTTTTGGATCACCACAGAATTATTCCAGAGTTGACACAAAATATTATTTATGATACGTTATACAAAGAAATATCGTTAGAACCAATGAAGAAAATACAATTGAACTCGAATTCTGGAGACTAGAAGCGGTGAAAATGAGTTCCACAGCTTAGAAGAATGAACCCAAGAGGCAAATGTATGACAGGATTTTGAATTGACACAAAAAGAGTAGGAAGAATGATTCAACTGTTCAATGGCTGTGCAGAGTTTCTATCCGATTTTCATAGAGTGAACGGGTTTGTGGGAGAAATGTATTTGACATATATAACTTTTTTCATCTCCACTTCACCTGTTGTGGTGTCTATCTCAATAATTTTTCCAATAGTGATAAGACAAGGCGGAGTATCAGCAGTTGCTGTTTTTCAACTCAAATATTCTTTCAAAGCGCCCAGAAGGCAGAGCCTTGTGCGAGCCTGAGTCTGGATTGTATTGGGTGCCAAAGCGCTCAACAATAACAAAATTTTTTCAGATGATTATGTTTTATCCGAGGTGAGGGATATATATCGTCGCATCACCATGTATTGATGTTTTCTCATTACTTTTAGTTGCTATTGATTTATTGATATAGTCGAATGTTTATATAGAAAATTATTGACATTTCATATATATATATATAAGAATAGTCAGGAATAATTCGATATGCCTTGTTTATCGAATCTCCCATTTCTACAGCTATGATAGTGATCTCATCGGTAATTTTTTCCATTCTTTCTGTTACCTGTTTCCATAATGTTTTTACTATAGATATAATTAATACAATGAACACAGAGTTTTATTTTCATAGGTCTTATTTATAATTATCGAACTAATTCAAATATATTGTACCTCATTTATTTGGAACATATAATTCTTTACACCACATCCATTGAATATTCTGAAACATATTTTCGTTTTTCAGCAAGCTCATTGCACCTGAAGAAAAACTTTTCGTAGATGATGAGCCTGCACCGGCGATACCATTTTCAACTTGTCCGTTGCTCAATATTAGTCAATGCGAGTTCACAGAGAAAAACAACGGTTTTGTTGTTACAGTTTATAATCCTCTCAGCAGGCCTGTTTCGGAATTCATCAGAATACCGGTCAAAGGAAAGGCATATATTGTCATAGATCCAGATGGTAATCGAACACATTTAGTTAAGGCGTAGAATGAGTGAAGTTTTTGTGTCAATCAAACTGATATTCATTGGTCCATATCTTGAACAGGAAAGGGGTCAACTGACAACTCTATAATACATAACAATATATCATATGATAATATAATGGAATGGTTACTCACTAGCGTGAGATTAAATGATGATATAGAGGCAAAAATTGTACAGGAAAATATGAAGGAGACGTTTAATTGAATTTAGACATATGATATGATTTCACTTCTAGATTACGGTGGGAAAATCGAAATAGAGGGTGATTTTTCCTTATCCTTCTCATATTTTATCAAAAAGGAGTGAATTTTGCTAAGATCATTTAAATCTGCTTTTCTGTTCATGGAATGGTCATTATTATTCATATGTATCATTTCTAAAAATACACGCTTAGAAAGATTTATTTCACTATCCGAAATTTCAGCTTGCCCGTAATTCATACGGTGAACTCTGTTATTAACGTGTTCTGACAAAGCACAAGAATTAACATTTCTTCTACAGTCACTTTTATGAGAAATGATACGACTGTTAAGTGTTCTAGATGTTTGGCCAATGAATTCAGGACAATCCATAAAAGGAATCTTATAAATGACATTTGATCTATTTTTAATCGAAATTGGAGTATTTATTCTACTGTGGGATTTGGAAATTGTTACGATATTTTTCTTTGATATTTTGATATTGTCTTCTTGAAAAATATTTATCAATTTTGGGGTTAATTCTTGTATGTAAGGTAAATATTTGTAAATTGTTATGCTATTTCCACCTTGCTCATTATTTTCAATGGGTATTATTGTAATTGATATTGTTCTTTCAGAAAAAAGTATTTGGTTAATCCAAGCTATTAACATCATAACCAATTTCCTACACAAAAATAGGAATAATAAGCAATTTTTTTTCTGAAATGTATCATAAAACAAAAAAATTGAAATAATGATGAAAGAAAACCGCGTGAATCAAGGGAGACGAGATACGAATTAACATTCACTTTGAATTTTTGAAGTTTCTAATTCTCAGAAAGTACCTCTCTCAAGGTAAGGAGTTCCAAAGCTCACCTGTTCTATTGAAAAAAGATCCTTGAGCAAGAGAGGTTCGACAGGTCTCCAAGTTACAACAAAGGGGTGGAAATTCTGTACTCGTCGGGTTATCCGTGTAGGTACTGCCAAAGATGGAACAATTGACAACAATTCAGAAGAGCACAAAATATTCTTCCTACTCCCACTATCTGTTCGGTAATGGCTCATTCAGAATACACGTATATTCTGGATCAACAGCGGCCGATTCCGGGATTGTTTATTTTGAATATACCAATATGAACCTACACGATACCTATACTACATCTAGAGAAGAAAAGGAATTCGTATGTTCACCATAAGTCAGAATCTTGAATCGTGCAATATTCTAACTGATGAAATACTCACTTCCATGATCGTTTTTCTCGCATTGACTCAAGGGTAATGAATCTCCAGAAAAATCTAATATTGATGAGAAATAAAATCTCAGTGTCACCTATGATACCTGCATAAGTGAAGCAGAAATGCAAGGGGCTTTGGCAAGAATAAGAATCGCTTCAGCCCACGGTGTTGACAAAATTTTGGTTTCGGTTCTGAAAAACAGACATATTGTGAAAATTACTGCTGATATTAGTACCATCATTCTCAAATGTGGATATATTTCAAAGGTGCTGAAAAAAGACCGAATTCTCTTGATTTATAAACATGAAAAGGGAGGAAGAAGTCATCAACAGATCAGTATATAGTTTCTTTGTCGTGTGCAGAGTGACCGAAAAGGTTATTAGAGCGTCTTGAAAAGTGTTCGTACAGAAAAAAATTAGAAATTTTGATCAAGATGCAAAAAAATGTTTCGTAACATTGGAAATTAATGTGAAGATCGATGTTTGGTCGTATTCAATAAAAAACAAAGATAATTTTCCAAAGATAGTGAATATGAAAGATTGCAATATCTTGTACGAAAATGAATGGAAGTGAGTTTATACCAAGAATACACTCCAGCAAAACCTCAGGTCAGAACAAACGATGGACTAACTTCAGAAGAATGGAAAGAAGCAGTCAAAATGACTGAATATATCGTTAACTTGAGAACTTGTGGGGTATTTCAGGAAGATCCCA